>CM020185.1:12921235-12933389 GCA_009805545.1 Oryza longistaminata | reverse complement strand
ATGAGGGGAGGCGGCGGCCGCGGCGGCGTTGGGGGCAACATCGGCAGCGCCCGGCCGGAGGTGCACAGCTGTTGTTTTTTAAAAAGATTTTGTGAATGATCTTTAGATTTTTTTTAATTTATAGATGATTTTGTGAATGATTTGTAGACTATGGATTGGCCTATGAATTTGTGGATGATTTTGCTGTGGATGGCTTGTGGGGATTTAGGGGTGACACCATTGGTGTTTGAAGCACAAAACAATGAAAAAAAACTTTAATAGATGGTAGCGCCACGTGGCTCTACCAATTTTACCAACCGGGACTAAAGATACCTATATTTAGTTCCAGATTCAGGGTCCCGGTTTGCTACCGAGGAGTAAAGGGGTTGCAAACCAGGATTAAAAAGGCTTTCCTCAGTAGTGACAACACATACCCAATATTAGTCGACCAAGCACGGCGGGGTCTACCATATACCAAGTCTTATACGGAATCATACCTCGTATGTAGAAGGGGTTCTGTATAAGGAAGGACAAATATAGTTCAAGTTGGAAACGACACGGACTACCCGGATCGTATCTATATTTATCTCCCTAGTTATACTTGGATAGGGGGACATCTATGGGTAAAAATACAAGACCTCCTAGAAGGAGATGGGGACATGCAGATCAGAATAAGCCTAGACACACCAATACACGCCGTCAACACATCGACATCGGAGATAAGCCTAGACATCCCAATGTGGTGCAATCGGAGGCCGTCAAGAGGGATATAGCGTAATCTCTAATCTCGTCAACTCCATATTCGAGGCGGAAGACTACCCCGTCGTCGACTACGCGTTGGTGTTCCATGCTGCCAAGTCGACGACGACTAGATAGGTTATCCAAAATATTGTACCTGTGTGATTCTGATAAATAAGAGCAACACTGGCTTCGGCCAACAGGAGTAGGGCTATTACCTGATTATGATGAATAAGGAGTCCGAACCTGTATAAAAATTCTTCTCTGTCTCTTTTATCTTAATCTCGCATATACCCTGGTACCAGCAATCCCCATACTATGCAAATACTGTAGTCGTGATCTAAAACGATGACAGAAAGGTTCAAATCTATTTGTACTACCACCCTAGTTAGTGGTAGTACAAACGTGGAGGGGTATTATTGTCCAAAAGAATATGTACGGAGGACATAATCGTCATTTAATAAACATTTTTTCTTCTTTTTTGGATCTTTTTCTTGGAATATGAGTGATGCCAGCACAATGGATGATCATAGATCAATTTAGCCAGGGAAAAAACATAAATGACAATTAGTCCTAATCATGTTATTATAGTAAATTACTAATTTACCCTTAATAATACTTGTAGTATTATACTATAGGGGCAATTGCAAATTTACCACTACTTTAAATCGTTATTGCAAGACTGCCACTAGAAAATTGCAAAAATGCCACTAGAACTATCATTCAAGTGGCATTCTTACAATATTGAAAAAAACAGTGGCAAATTTGCAAATGCCCCTATACTATAGGTAGATAGCGCCGGAGCATCGCTCGAAGGTGATTCATCTCATCCGGGAAATGGAAATATTGAACCCTGCCTTTTGTTTTATAAACAGAGGTTAGCACGCAGTTATTTTTTTTAAAAAATATCCCTATGTGTGGCACACAAAAGGGTACGTGCTAATGGTATAATATTACAGGGGAGACATTTGGGAAAAAATTAAAGTTCCCCTAAGATATACGAAGAGGTATAATTTTTTTTAATGTAACATTTAATATACCTTGTGAAAGATAATTAGTTTTTACCCTAGAAAATATGCTACCTCCACATACCTTCTTAAAGACCATAATAAGAAGAGCATATGGTTCACTCAAAACATGTGCATTAACATCCATATCAATCATTTTTTCCCATTTTGTTGTGGCTTAGGCATGTCCTCTCTCCGTTTTATATTATAAGTCGTCTTGATTTTTTTCTAATCAGACTTATTTAAATTTAACCAAATTTATATTTACAATTTTTTCATGTAAATTTGTTCAAATTTAACAAAACTTAACTAGAAAAAAGTCAAAACAACTTATAATATGAAACGTCGGGAATATAACAGTATGAGAATCTTTTTTCCCTTTTGTTGATATACTAGGAGAATATGACCGTATAGATTAAAGGAAAATATGTACACGATTATTATCAATTAGTTTCTCAGTTTTATCATTAATTACACAATTACTAATTGTCATGATTGAATTACTCTCTCTCAGCAGTCTTATCGCTGTAAAATTAAGATAATTACCTATTTAACCTTCCACCCAATCTACTGATTAAGTACCTTGGCCCACTTTTTACTACCATTCGGATGATACCTTTCTCTGTGGACCATTAGATTTTAGTTGATTAACGAACCATATAACTTCCAAGGACTGAAGAACCTCGCATAAAGATGGTTAGCACCTAACTAGTGGCTGAGGTACTGAACCGAATTTTGTATATATACCTCCAGTAACTAATCAATGTGTGTAAAATCACTACTATATCTTTTTCATCTTTCTCTTGAAGTATGTTAGTATGTATTTGCATGAGAATTATTATCAAAAAATGTACCCCATCATCTCAAACATTCACCGTGAAACTTGTATGGCATCAATCCATCGAACATTAATTGTACTTCCAACCAATTACACACTATCAGTTTGTGTTTTATCCGGGCCTATGATTGGGCCTCACTGATGCATAGTATATTACAATCCATGAATGGCACAAGAACAATGTATAAATGCTACGGAAAGTGGCACAAGTAAAAAATAGGAAAAACTAGCCAATCCATCGAACGGCCGGTTCTGTCCTGGCGCTCAAGTCTGCCGGAGGAGACTTGTTTTCTTCCTCTTCATACAGCCAATGTGGAGGGTTCCACCAAAGAATTTCTCTGAAATTATCCTCCTGCCATTGTTCATTACAGTCGGTATAAGAGAACCTCTCAATAAAACAATATCAAATTTGAAGATGACATGGGGTGTAACTTTCCTACGTGTGTACCTGAACGCATCAAGGAACGAGAGTGCAGAGCGAATTGGTTCAAGATAGCCTCCTCCTCTTTGCCTCGCCGGCTGCGCCACTGTCCTGCTGGATGGGGAAAGAAAGTAAATTAGTTATACATGATTCAGGAAGTAATTAGTTACATATACACTTTGTACGAATTTAGTGTTAAATTAGCACGATGTGCGCAAATGCTGCACCTTCTGGTCCGTGGCTGAAATCTCCTCCTCGCCATCATTTCTGTCGGTTTCCTCTGGATCTGAAATCTGATCCTCCTCCTCATCATTTATGTCATCTTCCTCTGGATCGGAAATCTTCTCGTCATCCCCATCATCTTCGTCTACTTCCAGCAGATTATAAACCTGAAATTGAGGGAGAGTTATGGACCCGGTTCATGAACCCAGGAATGTAGTAAAAGGTACATAGCAATGCTGTGTTCGGTAGTAGAGGTTGGAACCTTTGCCCCCTGCATGAAAAATGAACTGACTAATTAGCGTATGATTAATTAAGTATTAGCTATAAAAATGAATTAATATGATTTTTGAGAAAAAGCGCACTATCCATAGCTGTTTAGGAAGCGTGCACGAAAGAAAATACTCATTAATCATTTTTCATTATCACAAAAGAAAGGAAGAGGAAATAACACAGCCTAAGAAAAGAAATGATTAATGAGGCATGAAGGAGAATTAACTCATCAATCATTTTTCATTATCACTATTAACGAAACCAATCGTCCTTACCTCGCAATCTATCTGCACAGTAGTGATGGGACGGTTGGGGTGAGAATTAATCACATGCCTCCACACCGCCATTGCTTCTTCCGCCTGCCTGTCCGTCAGATCTGAGCAGTAAATCATATATATATAAACGTCTTTCAGCTGAGGGAGGTACCCCAACCCAATGTCATTGGCTGAATCATCACCGGACAGCTCAAATACAATATCCGTGAGCATTGGCATTGCTCCCTGCAAAAACATGATCTCTATGTTGGTGGAGAAGTATCTCAGGCTTGGGAACAAGCCACCACCAGCAATCGTCCACGAAATTGACAACTTAGTGCTCACTTCGAGGACGCGGAGCTCCGGCATCATCGCAAGGGCATCCAAGTCCCTCTGTTCCACAGCCAGCAAGTGAAGGTTCAGATGGGAAAGGTGTGGAATACGCACGGAATCCACCCATGTTGGCTACCGAGGCAAGTAGAAACCATCCGTATTGAACTTGCAGAACTGCCGTGGGGGCTCCCAGCCTTCCCAACCGTTCAACACCTTCCAACCGCCCCAGCAATCTTGATGCTCTGTAGCTTGTGCAGGGTGCATAGGCACTCCACCAGTGTCTTCAGTGAGCCCTCATCTAGCTGCAACGAACGAATGGTCAGCTTCCTCAGGTCTGTCAATTTGCACAGATCCACAGCAATGTTTGGGTACCTATCATCGGATACTTTGCCCAGACACAAAATCTTGTAGTGAGGTCAGGACCCCAACCCCACAAGGAATGTCTCCGTCGATGCATAGCCGGATCAGCCTTCTTAGCTTTCCAACGGTTGCTCACTACCAGATCGGGAGCCTCTCCCTAGTGTCAGCCAAGGTTACTTAGTGTCTACTTTGGCACTAGATAACTTACCGGGTGTATTTGGAAGGCACTATGTAACACTACAAAGTTACCGGGTGTCCTATCGGGGCACTCTGTAACAGGTGAAATTACCGTGTGTAACTCAGTTCCACCAGGGAACGTCAGATGCCATCCAACCCACCTAGTACGTTGACCAGAGGACTAACGGTGAGGGAAACTTACCGAGTGTTATCATATAATAGAACTCGGGAACCATTCAATATAAATATGTGATGAACCTGTGGCCCACCTACTAGTTTAATTATGTGAAAATGTTTCATTATGGTCAAGAATGTTGCCGGATATATTTTGTTTGGACGCTCACTAAATCTGAAGATTCATGGGCACTCTGCACTCACCAAACAGTAATCCTTTTTGTTATATATCAAATTAGCATTTTTCTTTATGTAAAAACTAGAGTCAAATTATTCATTAGTAATATTGTAACATCCTGAAAAATCCAAACAAAATAGACACATACAATTTTTAGTTTTTTAGTCATACCTTTTGTTTTAGCATCTCTATTGTAAAATCTTTATAGAATGAATCAAACCACCCTAGTGTTTAATCAATTCAAAATTTAATATGCATATTTTCAAATAAATTGAAAATAATACAAGAAAAATTAAAACTATATACCAATTTAATTTTGAGTTTATAAAATAGAAATAATTGCATAGTACAAACCTAACTTAAGAATTTCATAAATTCATATAAAAGAAAAAAGAGGAATTCCAGTTCTTGAAATGAAAATTCATATGATCCAAAGATTTATATAAACAAATATAAATAAAATATATGATAGAACTAATCACAAATCAATTACGGGAGATATATAGATTTGCAAACATAGATTAATTATAAGTGTATAACTGAAAAAATAGTTAATATGTTTAATATATTGTTTTTTTAATATTTATAATAACAATAATATTATTGTTAGTCCATAAATGCATGGGTGATGAATGTATATGTATATTTGATAGAATGCAATGTTAATACTCTCTCCAGCTAAAATATACATCATGTTTTTTTTTCTTTTGGACAAGTTTTGAATACAAATTGCTTTATGAATATATAACACATATGCATGACTACGAACATATTCATAAGTACTTTTAAATACGAGGACATATCCGGTGAAAATGAGCTAAGCGTTGAAAACTTGTGAAAATCATACCTAAAAGTTTCGTAAATTTATGAAAAAAATACTAGAGATAGGTGTAGATATAAAATACATTCTCACCAAATCTCAACTCCAAACTCAAGTTCGTTTATGAGAAACAAAAAAGACAAATTTCAGGTGAATAGTGTCCTGTTACTATTCACCTGAAATTTGTCTTTTTTGTTACTCCTAAATGAAGTTGAGTTTGAACTTGAGATTTGGTGAGAATGTATTTCATATCTACACCTATCTCTAGTATTTTTTTCATGAATTTACAAAACTTTTAGGTATGATTTTCACGAGTTTTCAACACTTAGCTCATTTTCACCGGATATGTCCCCTTTAAATACATATATAGTAACATCAATTAAGAGTAGTATAAAATATATATCTTAATAAACTAATTGTTAAGTCAAAATCTTGTTATATATGATGAAACAAAAACATCTTATATTTTTTGGACTAATGGAAATATAAAACATTCCCTTCTTGCATAAAAAATATCTAACATTTCTTACTAATTTTTGACATGTTTATTCACATGATTAACCACAATAATTTATAGATTTAACATGTCCATTGGATGGAGATCCAACGATCCAAATCAGAAAGCCCTTTCGTATATAAAACCCAAACCCTAGGCCCCTCATCCCCACCCTTATTTATCCTCCCAGCCGCCGCCTCCATCCGCCAGCAGTCTGCTCTCCGTTCTCTCCCTTCGCCAGCTCTCCCAAACCACCACAGCCTCTCCTCTCATTCCTCAAGCTGCGGCCATGACTGACGCCTGCGCCACCTCCTCTTCGTCCTCGAGCTATAGCTGCAGCTGCGGCCGACGCCGACACCGGCGCAGCCTTCTCTTCTGCCTCAAGCCGCACCGGTCCGCCGCCCTTTCCCCAAACTAGGCTCCTTAATCCGCTGCGCGGTCGCCCCCTCGCCGGTCGGGTGTCCGGAACATCCAGCGCTGCTCCTCCTCAAGCCGGAGGCCATGGATCTACCGTGGCCGGCCCCTCATGAAGCCACCCGGCCCAGATCTGCCATGGCCGCCTCTTGGCCACGCAAGGTAATCCCTTTTGCTCCTCCGCCGTCCGCATTATAGCCTCAGCATCATTAGCTGCCGGCAGTAGTAGCAAGACCAGCATAGCAACTCAGTTAGCTCCTTGTTACCTGTGGCATCTTCAGCCACATTAAAATAATTTGTCTACTGGAGAACTTTAGTTTTGTATTAACAAATGGGCTGGATGGGTTGTAGTGTAATGAAATTGCTTTACAGTGGACTTTAATAGTCCCTGTATTATAAGTTGGCGGGCTAATAAAATTAAGAAAATACTTCGTATGATGTACTTCTGTGATGCTTTTTTTCTTGGCAGGTTATTGGAGATTATAAGTCGACTCAATTAGCATCTCGGGCACAACTTTAAGGCACTTACACAGTCAGAAGGTGCCATGGCAGCAGTCGTCCGGAGATTAGGCGGCACGTGGAACTTCGTTGTGCCACAGCGGAGCATGCTTAGCCATGCAGCTGTGGGCGGTGCCAAAGCCTGGGCTCTGTCATGATGCAGTGATGCGGGGGAAACAAGGTGAGTACCCAATTTCTGTCTTGATTAAGGTTGCTTCAAATGTTGATATGTTTTTTTTATGATAAGTTGATAACATTCTAGTCCAGGTAGTAGCAGTAGCTGACATGCAAAGAAATCTTGCAAGTGGTTGTTGTACACCATTCTTAAACATGTCATCCAGGGATATTGTACTATTAGCTTGATCAGATATTTAGCATTTTCAAATTAGGATGAACTTATTGTAACCCTGTAGTGTGGATATTTTAATTAAATGCAAGTTACTTAAACGAAATTATACTTTCAGTTGTGTGTTTATTCATTCGAAAGCTATATACCTGCTGCGCTTTTTAACTTCAAACATTTACATTGTTAGATCATTTTGTTGTGTTTATGTTGAACTTGAGGCATGAGTCAAGATTTGATAAAAGCAAGAATCCTGCCCCATTTATGCCAGGGAACTTAAAATTTGTTAAATGTTGTTTTTATGTGGTTTACACTCTAAAATTTAGACAATAGCCAGATGCCATTGTGCATACTAAATATATGCACTTCGTTGTTGATGGAGCAGTTTGCTCCTGGAAGCGGACTTCTGCTGGTTCAATAATATCTACACTTAGTAGGGCTGAGAACCTGTTCACAAATCCAAAGGTCATGATGCATTCTCTGTCATTGTGTATCATCTATGATATTTACGGATATGGGGTTAAAAACATCCTCTATACTCCCAATTTATAGCAAACATTATGGTCCATTGATTTTATTTACTCTAGCCAATGATCAGGTTGATTCTAGTTTCAAATTTTTATGTGTCATCTCATGATTTCAGATATGATCAAGGTGTTGTTTCGTACAGGCTTATGGAAGCTTCCCCAGTGGATAAATTTAGGTAAGAGCGCATATAGTGAACTTAATAGTTCTACAACATCCCTCGAAGTCTTTAATTAGTACAATCAACAGAGATACTACCTCTCAATATTTGTTGTGTTACATTTTGGTGTTATCTACCCTATAAGTAGCACAATTCAAGGTTGGCGGGGTCAACCATTGTGAATTGGTTAAGATTATTCCAAATCATCTGCTAGTTTGTCAAATCTTGTTAGATGAATAAATGGTGAAGTTTGTTGTTGACACAGGACAACTAATTAGGATACTCCACCCTTCTTTCTCCATCGTGTTCACATGTTTATGCTGTCAACTGTTGCTGATTACTGTCCATTTTGTTCTTAGATTATATTATCAACATTTACTGCTGGTTGGCTGTATACATCAACCTGATGCGAGTTTACCATTATATATTCTTTTAGGTGATTGCCCCTGGATCTCAGTGTGGGTGATGGTGTCCAAGAAGCCAACTTTCTAGAGATGCCTGTGTGTGACATTCTTGTTGAGTTCAGGATGGTGCTTAGAGCCTTAGAGTGTGAAGACCTTAATCTATTTTTTTGAGGTTATTTTCTTAGGATTCTGTAGGACTAGTGCATCGTTTGATGCTTACTGACATATATATTGAATATTGCTCTTTTTTTAATTACATTTGCATGTCAATCAATGTAACCTTTACTGGAAAACTTTACCTTGTTGAATGTATTATTACTCTGACGGGTTTATTGCAAGCTTGACAATTAAGCTTTCATGTGGATATTGTTAGTGTTCCTCAATTAGCAACTGTATATGGTTCTATCAGTGCTTCCCGAGTGGTGCAAGCAAAGGGATACACGGTAAAGATTTTGAGATTACAGAGTGTGATCTAAGGACACACTGTAACGTGCTGTTGACGTGGTTAGTGCTCTCTTGTCCACGTGTCAATACTTTCACGTGTGTTAAAAAACTCGGGAAGCGATCTGATTCCGTTTGGATGGCTCTCATGCCGTTAGTGGAACCTTACAGAGTGTTATGTGTACGCTCGGTAACCTTCCAACTGTTACATAGTGTTTTTCAAAAAAGCACACCGGAAGACAACACGGGAAGCACACATCACTCCCGGGTGTGCAATGCCACTCCGCAACATGGTTAGTGAGTGTTTGAAGTAGTTACCTAGTGTTTTGGCATTTTTACGGAGTGTTCTTGACACTAGGGAGCTTCTCCCATCCTAGTAGTGGCTGGCAGTGCATTCAATGGAGTGCCCTTAACATCCAATACCTGCAGGTGCATGAGATCCCCTATTTCACTTGGGAGCTCAGTAACACGTGTGTTTCTAAGTCCCAGGTAACACAACCTTTGTAGCTTCCCGATATGCTTCAAGTGATATCCTGTTATGACATCACACGATTACAGTGCTAGCACGTGTAGAACCTCAAAGCCCACTAATGGGGGAATCATGCTAATAGGACACTCAATGGCATTGAGTGACCTCAGTTGTGCCATCCCTGTGGTCGAGTTATCCATTTTATCTTGGTTCAAGCTCTTGTGCCATGCTACCCTACGGGCAGTGCTGCTTTGTGAAGATGAGCTACGAACATCATATAACCTGTCTAGTATCTTTACAAAGTTCTCTTTGGTTGCCAAGATGCGAATAAGATCTAGCACCATGTCATGGATGCGGCAAGCAAACACCCGACCATACATCTCAATTGGTTGGATCATGCTTCTATTTACAAGCTCGGTGAAATACCTCTCGCCAACCTCAAATAACCAGGTTTGTTGTTCCTCTTGGACAAAGCCTTCAGCTATCCACTTCCATATCAATGGATTTTTCATCATCCGGTGGTCTTCTGGATATATGCTTAGGTATAGTAGACAAGTCTTTAGGTATGAAGGCAACTCGTAGTAGCTAAAAGATAATATCTTTCTCATGTTCTCAACTTCTTGATTTTGACATGTAGGCCCAAAACCAATAGAGTCGTACACTTTGATCCAGTCCTCCACTGGTTTATTAACCAACGAACTAGCCAGGATAGAACGAGGCAAAGAACTGCAGCCAGGATCGAACATAATAACTGGTCACAGCCGTAAGGAGCTTCATCTCTTGCGGGGATTGGCAAAAGTGTTGGAATATATATTGAACCCTGCCTTTTGTTTTAGAAACAAAGGTTAGCACACAAAATTTTTTTAAAAAAAATATCCCTATGCGTTTGGCGAAAATTAAAAAGGGTGCTAATGGTATAACATTACAGGGGAGACATTTGGGAAATTTTGAAGTTTCCCTAAGATATACCAAAATGTATAATTCTTTTTAATTAACATTTGATACCTTGTGTAAGGTAACTAGTTTTTACCCTAGAAAATATGTTGCCTCCATATACCTTCTTAAAGACAGTAATAAATAGACCATATGGTTCACTCAAAACATGTACAATAACTGCTGTAGGTTTATTTCACTAGCAATTTTACGGTCCTTGAGGAGGTACCATGAGGTACCATTTTTTCTATTGAAATTTGGTACCTCTTGGTACCTAAGTACTATGAGGTACCAAATTTTACACTAAAATTTTGGTACCTCATGGTACTTCCTCAAGGACCGTAGAATTGCTCTTATTTCACAAGAACAATGAATCAAGAATTTAAGACAACTTGTGTAATGGTCTTGAGAGGTACCAAGATTTATTAAGTGTAAAGATGGTTAGCACCTAGTGGCTGAGGTACTGAACCAAATTTTGTATACCTCCCAGTAACTAATCAATGACTGTAAAATCACTATTTTTTTCATCTTTGTCTTGAAGCATGTGAGTTTGTATTTGCATGCGAATTATTCTCAAAAAAATGTGCCCCATCATCTCAAACATTCACCGTAAAACATGGATGGGATCATTCCATCAAACATTGTACTTCCAACCAATTACACACAATCAGTTTGTGTTTTTATCTGGGCCTAAGATTAGGCCTCACTGATGCATATATTACAATCCATCTGTAAATAAAAACAATGTAGAAAAGCTAAGGAAAATATTAGGAAAAACTAGCCAATCCATCGAACGGCCGGTTCTGTTCTGGCGCTCAAGTCTGCCGGAGGATACTGGTCTTCTTCCTCGTCATAAAGCCATGGAGGGTTCCACCAAAGAGTTTCTCTGAAATTATCCTCCTGCCGCTGTTCAGTACAGTCGGTAAGAGAACTTTACATAAAACAATAACAACTTTGAAGATGACTGTAACTTTCCTAAATGTGTACCTGCACGCATCAAGGGAACGAGAGTGCAGAGCGAATTGGTTCAAGATAGCCTCCTCCTCTTTGCCTCGTCGGCTGCGCCACTGTCCTGCTGGATGGGGAAAGAAACCAGTAATTAGTTATGCACGATTCAGGAAGTAATTAGTTACATAAACACTCTGTACGAATTCAGTGTTAAATTAGCACGATGTGCGCAAATGCTGCACCTTCTGGTCCGTGGCTGAAATCTCCTCCTCGCCATCATTTCTGTCGGTTTCCTCTGGATCTGAAATCTGATCCTCCTCCTCATCATTTATGTCATCTTCCTCTGGATCGGAAATCTCCTCGTCATCCCCATCATCTTCGTGTACTTCCACCAGACTATAAACCTGAAATTGAGGGAGAGTTATGGACCCGGTTCATGAACCCAGGAATGTAGTAAAAGGTACATAGCAATGCTGTGTTCGGTAGTAGAGGTTGGAACCTGTGCCCCCTGCATGAAAAATTAACTTGCTCATTAGCGTATGATTAATTAAGTATTAGCTATAAAAATGAATTAATATGATTTTTTTTTAAAAAAAACACACTGTCTAGCTGTTTAGGAAGCGTGCACAAAAGAAAATACATATAGAAGTTGGAAAGGAAGAGGAAATAACACGAAATGATTACTTAGAGGAGGCATGAAGGAGTTAACTCATCAATCATTTTTCATTATCACTATTAACGAAACCAATCAT
>CM020185.1:12841322-12895720 GCA_009805545.1 Oryza longistaminata | reverse complement strand
GAGAGATGCGGTGCAGAGCCGGACAGGGTCGACTAGAGTAAAAAGCACCCAGTTGGAATCTGCAATGTGCGTGGGATGCACATACATATGAAAACACTTAGCAAGGTTGTACGGGAATGAAAATTTGGTTGTAAAGGGTAGAAGCACAGTAAAATTTAAACTAACTCTTGTGTTTGTAACGGGCAACAGTATGAACGTCTTGTAATGCCTGCGGCCTTCAGGAGAATGGACGAGAATTTTGTTCCTCTGTTCCTTGCGGATAGTTGGTCGAAGTCACTGTGGCCGTTACGGTTTTACTCTAGAGGGTCGATGAATCAGTAATAGCGAAAAGCTCCTTCCGCCGTCGGGCCCTTTGAATTTCGATTTCTACAACATGAAAAGGAGATTTATTTTATATATGTCGCTAACTGTATTAATTACCGGACCTGAAATTTAATTAAAGGAGAGTAGTTAGCTAAATCTTTAGTCCCCAACCGGGACTAAAGATCAAGCTGACCTTTTTTTTTTTTGCATGGCCTTGTTGCTGCATGGTTTATATATATATATATATAAACCATGCAGCAACAGGGCCATGCAAAAAAAAAAAAGGTCAGCTCGATCTTCGATCTTTACTCCCGGTTATTTCACCCGGGACAAAAGATAGCGATCTTTAGTCCCGGATTGGTACTCCCGGTTTGGAAACCGGGACTAAAGGGGGGTTACGAACCGGGACTACAAAGGGTTTCTCCACCAGTGAACACATTATTTAAAAGAAAGACATGCGTTCTAATTAGGAGATCTAGAGGTGTGATGAAGTTGTTTTTTTCATACTCACTCAATCTCATAATATAAGGGATTTTGGTCTTCAAGGCATAATCCATAATTTATTCCCCACCTTTAATTCTTTACCTATCCATTTTTATACTAGTTTAATCCATATATCTATTAATTTTGTACTAGTTTTTATTCCATCTCTTATCATCTTTTATGTCATCACTTATACTTTTACTACTTCCTTAATCTCTGAAAAAAAAGTGAATAAAGACATAGGGAGTATGTGACATCCACGTAAGCACTGACGCATTTATATATGACGCATCAACACGTTTCGGCTTTCTGGAAAAAAAAATACGTCACTGATCAATGAACGACGAGTAATGGAAAAAAAATGCGTCACTGATCAAGGAACGACTCCAAGATACGCATCCACGCGTAAGGACTGACGCATTTATTTATAATACCACTTGTTACAAAAGTTAGTCGATATAGCGGAACAACGACTAACCTTCTCGATCGATTCAGTCATTGATCACCCAAAACACACCAGACGAAGACACAGGAACACACGATATTTGTTAACGAGGTATAGCCGAAGCGTACATCCTCGGGGGTCTGATTATGGCCTTATGGGCGCTCCTCCCCAACCACTATAACACATAGCTACTACGAGTCCATGGCCATGCCTCCATCGCTCCTCCACAATCAATATAGCTCCTAACCGCTATGAGTCCACGGCCATGCCGTCATCATCTCCCTACGTGTCTACGCTATATTGTAGTTGCCATGGTTAAATTGTGGTGCCCCCCTCTCTATTTAAGAGAGATACCAGGTTACGGAGTTTGACTCTAAGGCCATTCCCAACCCAAGACACTAGACATGGTTTCCATAAACTCCACATCATCAAGAAACTAGTACTAGACACTACTCTTTCAATGCAAACACCACTATTCCATACTTAAATTTAATGCTATTTATCTCATATGATGTCTTGGATGTTGTGTAGAAACTATGTCTCATGCAAGACATGGTTTCCTTATCTTTCATCATTTATTCACTTGTCACATCATTTTTCATCCTAGGTAGCAGCTTATTTAATGCTATGGACACCATCCTAGTTATTGGGTTGGGAATACCTAACTCCACCCCTACCACCTCAATTACAACTCTAAGGCTAACATTAACCAAATAGGACTAGTATATTCGACACATATTCTAACAAAATAAATGTCTAGATCTTGTTTTGTTCCATTCCAAGTCTTTTCCCTTTCCTTCTTATTCTGCTGCTGCTGCTGATTAACTACAGTTGGAAAGAAAAAATTATCATGGTATGATCCAAGTTGAAGGATTAATGTCATGAAGATATTGATGTGCAACTTTGGTACATATGTACCAGCACCCATGAACAGAAGGAGTGCAGAGATCCAGTAATTAAGATTGGTTCGTAGCCTCCTCCTCTTTGGCTGCATCACTGCCTAGCTGAAACGGGCACAAACCATTAGCCAGTATAATTAAGTCCAGATAGGTAATTAATCACGCAATCAGGATCGAATAAGTATGCACGCCACGGGTATATGCTGAAATCTCCTCCCTACCATCATGTCTCATCTCCTCCTGAAATTGAATTTGAAGAAGGGATATGAATCGAGTAATGTAAGACGCTAACTCGCTAACTGAGAACGAATATGATTGATCAGTTACCTCTCCAAAATGGAACGCATGAATGGCAGGATGGTTTGGGTGAGCATGCACCGCGCGTCTCCACACCACCTCCGCTTCCTTCACCTGCCTGGCCGTCGCACCCCTGCAGTTGAGGTAAAACCTTGACGCTGTTGAGCAGAGGGAGGTTCCCCAACCCAACGTCACCGGCAGCATAGGTTGAGTTTTTTTTTTTTAACGGAGGGAGTATATAAAACTTGTATTCAGCTATGGTTTGATTGGCTAGCACCGAGATCTTACGTGTGACATGTGTGAAAAAATCTTTCTAGCAATTTTTTTCCTTTCATGCATAAATCTCGAGGCAATCCGATTGCTACAAATCTAAAAGTTTTGGGGGCAAATTTTTTTTTAAAGTTTTCTAGCAATTCTGTAATACAAATCATCTCGTATGTCAACCAGGTTTCCTTCAATATACTCTCACTAATTTAGTTGTGTTTGTATAGCTGTTGGTTTAAGCTAGTTAGTGGTACCGTAAAAGGGATCGTATTATTAGCATATGATTAATTAATAATTAATTATTATAAACTTTGAAATATATTTATTTGATTTTATATAAAAAGTTCTTTTACAAAACATATTGTTTAACCGTTTGGAAGCGTGCTCATAATAAACGAGAGATTAGCTCGGTCTAACCCCACTTTAGAATGCGGCACCCTAACAACGGCACTAGCAGTTAAGCTTGTCTTGCCTAGGCTCCGCCACTAGCATCTCCACTATCAAATGATGTCAACATCTTTAAAAAGTGGTCGATCACTGGTAACTCTAAAACGTATTTTTACAAAAACTAAAATGTGGGATCACTGATATACTCGGAAACGTTGTTGATCGCTTAGGCTTGATAGCACCTCGGGCTCTCACGATGCGTTCTTTACTCAATGTTCCCAACTTCATTATACACGTTTTTTACACGCACGCTTTTCAAACTGTTAAATGATATGGTTTTTTTATAATTTTCAATAGAATAGTTTATTTTAAAAATTGTATTAATTCATTTTAAAAAATAACTTTTTCGTGTATAGGAGATGAGTTTCCAAACTCATGACACATGGCCTTGTGTGTTAGTGTACGCCGCTTTGTCTAGCGCATGCGTGCACCAGCTGTTAATTAGCATGTGTGAGCCGAGGATTGTGTGATCACACTCTTGTGCATGAGTGCGTGCGTGCGTGCGTGCTCCACCGACGATCGATCGATCCCCCTGGAGACGGGAGAGAAAGAGAGAGAGAGCCCCGGACGTCTTGCCGGCCGCGACGAGATACGTACTCCATCCGTTTTACAATGTAAGACTTTCTAGCATTGCTCACATATACATAGATGTTAATAAATCTAAACACATATATATATCTAGATTCATTAATATCTAAATAAATATGGACAATGTTAAAAAAGTCTTGCATTGTTATACAGAGGAAGTACGCCTTTGCTGCACGGGAGAGATCCGTTCGCCGGCTCGGACGTACGTCCTCGATGCTAGCTGGCTGCCTGCCTTCGTGCGTGCGTGCGAGAGGAGGCCAGTTCGGTGAGCCGCCCAATCCATCCATCCATCCATCCATCGTGTGTACCGTGTACGTGTGTAGGTGTCATGCATATGCAATCTAGTTTTTTTCCCGAACACGTAAAAGAATTGCACGTTAATTGATCACGCATACGCTATCATCGGCCGAATTTGCAAAGTGCAGTTGCTGATCGCCTGATCGCCTTCATATTTGGAGTGCGTACGTACGTGTCCTCGCGTTGCTTGCTCGATTCGCTGTCTGATGACTCTGGATCTCTCTCATCACACGTATCTTGGCGGTGTCAGCTCGATCGTAACCTCCGATATTTTAATAAAGACTTGTGCCTAATTAATCGGATGGAGCATTATTGTTGGTGTCTTGGTGAAGGAAACGGCATGGAAGTGGCGGGGAGGAAGTGCCTTTGTCAGGAGACCAACAGGCTGTGGTTAGCTAACTCGTTGCATATGCAATGCACCCAAGCTAACTGCTCAGAGGATTCCCGGCCTGCAGACCTCTTCCTAAGCAGTAAGCAACAACGTTGCGTTTTGTAAGGGCATTAACAGTGGACGGAGGCCACCCTGACGACCGGTCCGAGAGGAGAGGTAATATAATGTGATATATAGGTTGAGGCTTACCTCCTCTCCCACAATAAGGTGTGGCTTTAATTTTTCTAATCAACCCTTATCGTTTTTTATTTTAGTCCTCATATTTAAGAAAACTCACATCTAAGTCCAAAATTTTGCATTAGACACCCTAAAATTTTGAAATGAGTATAAAATCTACTCCATTAATTGATTGCTTGATCCCATTCCGCCGTTGGCCCTGCCCACCTTCTCTAGTGATTTATCCGGCCACCGCCCTCTCTAGCATCCTCCCACGCTGTTGTGTCCTTTCCTCCCTTTTCATCATGTCATCCTCTATGCTATCTTACCCTCCTCGTTAGGGGCGGAGCTAGAGAAGAATGGAGGGGGGTGCACCACTAGTAGCATATAATTTTTTTAAGCAATATCACAATAAATTTTAATGTTTTTTGCACGCTGTTATCATCAGTGATAACAGTGGAGTGCACTGACAAAGAAGCAGAGAACAAAATTGATTGCATACCAAATAAATAAATGCACTAATATTAGTAAAATGCACATGTTGACCTCTTAATAGGCTGGTGAATTTTCTCTAATATTACCTTAACTTTCAACTGAAAAAGTACACGATAATTAATTATGTAAAATAGATACCAGTCTAGAATATATTTTCTCAAGTCCATTCTTTATGTACTATCTTCCTATCAAATTTCTCAGACTAGGATGGTAAGCAATAGCTTTCTCCTCGAGATTGGATCATACTCGATCCCCTATACCCAAGTGAAATTCATCATTCGATAAATTAATAGACAATAACTATATTATCCTTCAGTTTTTACATTGCATATCACAGTATGTATATAATTTCACTCGAAACCCTAATCATTTGAACTGAAAACACGAGAGCTATTATCACGTAATTGAAAACCTATCACTCACAGTTAGGAGCTCTTCCAATGAATCAAATTAATTAGTCCTCACGGTGCAAGCTGGACTGTATTGGTCTCCTTTCGTGGTGTGGTTGTAGGCCATTCGTGCTTGTGTGGTCTGATTTCTAGCGTGGGGGTACACCAAGCTTGACTGAGGGGGGTGCACATATAGTCACTGAGGGGTATTAAGCACTAATTTTTCTTTTGGAACCGGGTGCCTAGGAACCCCCCTACTACTACTTAGCTTCGCCCCTGCTCCTCGTTGCAGGATGGAGCAAGGAGCTTGACAAGGTGGTCTACGCATGAAGAATGAGCATGGCAGTAGTAGACCTCTCTACCGTCCTCCCTCGTTGGCGAGCGCATATTGAGATGGCGACGAGTAGGTTGAGGTGACACCATTTGGTAAATCGAGTTGTCAGTTTGTCACTGGAGGTCCTCGCACAAAGCTAGTGGGGGCTCTAGTTGACGAGGTCCATGATGCGAGAAGATTATTAAGTTATCCATGGTGAGGCTTGTTATGATGTTACTACTATAGGCATCCTAGTGTAGTTGAGGACGCAAGACTTCTGTGCAAGTACAACTGGCACTTAAAAGACCTTCCATGTAGATGAGTTCCGCAGTGGCAACATATCTACTAGAACTTCCCCTCTTCTCCAACCACCACCGCCTCCATGCTCAGGATCTCAATGTCGAGCACATCCCTTTCTAAATGTGCGCGGATGGGGATGCACGTTGAGGATATTCATGCTCTCAACACGTCTCGTGAGGTGTGGCTCCGCAACAAGTGGCCTTGCCCTAACCAGGCTATCGTGCCCTTTGCAAGGCGGTACGGTAGAAACATTGCGAGAGCACATGACCAATTAATGTGGAGCGGCGGCAAGGACGTGGCGCATTGAGGGTGCTCGCCACTTCTTCTCACTGTATGTGCTCTAAGGATGTAGGTACCCAATAGCAAAAGCTCACGGTTCGGCGCGTGGCCGCTGCAGTTGTGCAACCATAGCCAGCTTATCAGGTGTATCGTTCTTTTCAGTTGGGCTTCTCCTTCGTTTTCTGTCATTATGTTTTTCCGAATTGCTAAACAATATATTTCGTGCAAAACTATTGTCTAGAAGTTTATTTGAGAAAACAAACATACTAATATTTAATTAATTGTGTACTAAGTACCCACCGTATGTTTCCGTGCCACGATAAGCTCAAGCCCAACTTCACATTCATACGATGCTGCCAAACCAAAGTACGTAGTACAAATTCTCCCGTGCAGTGTTTTTACATAGTCAACGCGTCGCGTGTAAATCGTGGCGGACTGTAAGTGTGGAAATGGAAATACTCTAAAAATATCACTTTCTCTAAAGTCATATTTTCTTAATCTTTATATACAAGTTGAAAACTTAAATTTAATATGAAACGGAGTGGTAGTAAAAAAAGTTCTACCTGCTCTCAAAACATTATAATTAGGCACATATACAAGATGTTATGTGTCTACATGTATGTGTGTTATATCCCAAAACATTTTTTTTATAAAAGAAGTTTTATTGAACTCAACCAATCAACCAATTATATGGAGATGGTACAGTCGTAATAAGAATAATTTGGCTTTGACATTACTAAGGGTGTGTTTGAGGAGAAGGGGATTGAGGAGATTGGGAAGATACGCAAAACGAGGAGAGCCATTAGCTCGCAACCGGCGGTCTGACTGCCCAACACATGGCGGTCAGACCGGCCCACCTCGAAGGAAACCGGTAGACTTCCAAATTTTGGCAATATTTCCTATTTTAATCTTAGGTGCTAAATTTGGGTGTAAACAGCAACTATATATGCATGCCAGATGGGAGATGGGATTTTTTTTGCTCGAAAGGGAAATTCTTTATTTTTTACCTATCATCTAAATAGTTGTAAAAAAACTTATAAAAAATTAATAAGATAGGTCGATACGTGATAGTATTACTCAACAAACATGCAAATATTTGACTGAATTTTATGTTGTATGTTTGTATAGTGATACATTACATATTAATCAATTTTGTTATTTTTTAAAAAAGATTTAGTGACAATTTAGGCAGCAATGCAGCATCAAAAAAGAGGGTACATGCTCTTGTGACTTGTGAGACGAATAGACTTTCCCTGTGCGAGTAGTAGGATAATTCATGATGGGATGGCATAGGACGTAATAAAGTAGGAGTAAGAAAATTATGCAAAATGTATACTCCCTCCGTATTTTAATGTATGACACCGTTGACTTTTTAACCAACGTTTAACCATTCGTCTTATTTAAATTTTTTATACAAATACAAAAACACTTATGTCATACTTAAAGAACATTTGATGATAAATCAAGTCACAATAAAATAAATGATAATTACATGAATTTTTTGAATAAGATGAAAGGTCAAACGTTTATTAAAAAGTTAACGGTGTCATACATTAAAATACGGAGGGAGTAGTAATTAGTAAGGTCATTTTCGGTTGGTACAAGAATAATAGTGCTGCCGTAATCGTGCATGCATATTAGCCGTCAAATAAAAGTATGTGTGAATCCTCAAGCAAGTTTGGACGTTTGTTTTACGAGGTTTTGGTAATTAATTAATACCAAGATAAACCACAAATTTGGATACTGTGCTGTGTACTCTCCCTCTGTATTATAGTAGCTTCTTATCTATAAGTCAAATTTGACTAAATTTATAAAAAACATATATAACAACGTTTTCAATATAAAACAAAAATAGTACCAAAATAATTCAATGCTAGATGTAATGAATCTAATTTGATATTGTGGATGTTGCTAAATTTTTATACATACATAGTACATCTAGTAATCACTAAGGCTTCGTTCGTTCCCGGTTGATCTGGGAGATTGAGAGAGAAACCACCTCGTTTTCCGCGCGCACGCTTCCCAAACTACTAAACGGTGTGTTTTTTGTAAAAAAAATTCTATAGGAAAGTTGCTTTAAAAAATTATATTAATCCATTTTTAAAATTTAAAATAATTAATACTCAACTAATCATACGCTAATGGCTCACCTCGTTTTGCGTATCTTCTCAATCTTCCCAATCTCCTCAATCCCCTTCTCCTCGAACACACCCTAAATCGTGTGCATGTATATGCTTCGATCAAGCAACCAATCGAAGTAAAAGGGGATCAAGATAGGATATGCTACGTTATATGCTAACTGTTGGGCCAAAAATGGGAATGTTTGAACTTTCCAGTACCAGAAGGACACCAGCCAATATACTATCGAAAGGACACATGCAATAGTTACCCAGAGCTGGACACAATGATTAATATCTATAGTAAATATGAGGATTACAATTTCCTAGTTCCTGTGTAATGACAATTAATTTGGCGTAATAATCATCAGTTTGGAAATATTTGTAGTGCTTGTGTAATGATCGAGAATTAAGTTGGAGAAAGAATCAGTTTGGAAAATGTCGGTATAATAATCCTAGGACACGAAGTTCTTTTTTATATAGCTAGCATTCCTGAATAATATATGTAGTATCTGAAAAATATCAACAATATTTTTTGGCGTCCATGTCATTGCTAGCTTGACCCCAATCATGCTGTACAATTATAGTGGACGGACGATTATTAAAACTAGAACTAGTACGATCATCTTAAAAAGTTGATTAAAAAGTCTCCTAGGACGTTGATGCGATAATGAAATTTCTTGGCGTTGAATGGGTCAACAAGGGGCACTAGTAATAAATAATCATACCTTATCTTTGTGATCCTCAGAATGATTAATTACTACTATATGGTAACATATATAGTTGATCTCGAAGAAAACTGAAAACAAAGTCACCTTCAAGTCAGTGAGATGTAGGCACTTGTAGTTCTGAATAGGAACTTGAACAGCATGCAAAAACAGTTATCCGAGGCTAATCTTAAAAATATTAAAGATCAGACATAATTTGAAACAAAGTACAATGGTTGTCCTGAACTATTAAGTTGGACACAAAGCCTCGTACCCACAAATTTACCTTATAAAATCTGGCATTGATGCAACCTAAGCAAGTGAAAAATACATAATCCAAGCAAATTTTCAGTATGATAGGAGTGCTGGGAGGAAGTTTAATTGACTTCTAGTATATAATAACTAGCAAACTTGCCCGTGCGTTACAACGGGGAGAAAAAATTGAGAAAGTTAAAAGGAAAGATGGAACATGGCCGAGAGAGGAGTTGTCGTACGACTGACCCTACTACGCTACAATTGCTTTCTGAAATAATCAATTAGTTAAAATATGTTTTTGCTTTTTACCTATTCTGGTCCAAGATTGCTTCGTATGCAACTGCTGATTGTAGACAGGTACAGTAAGATACAATTCTCTCAACAAAATTTTTGACAAGACCAGTACAACACGAGTGTTTAGGACAGAATGGAATGTTAAGAACTCGTGCGTGCTGCAATATAGGCCGGTTCAGTAGCCCACATAAGCCCTAGCCCAAGCAAAGCCAAGCATTATACTATAAAACAACACATGATGCATTTGCAGGAGGACGGAAGAATTGAACGGTGGCGGTATCATCGACTTGGAGCAGGCTTGGCTCCTTGTCGATTTTCTACTCTTGCCTTGGTTACCTCTTCTAGAATCTTCCAGTACTTTCTAGAGCTATGTTTCCTCTCGCTTCTTCTTCTTCTTCTTCTTCTTTCTTCCGCCACCAACATTGTGAGATGTATTACAACATGCAACTTCCAACCCCAATTTCGCTTTTTTGCATTTAATCTTACATGTTATTGAGTTGAGAGAAGAGCTGGTTGCTAACAATTTGGTATCAGAGCTCACTAATTCCCACCAAGCTTACCAAGCAAGCAGCCACGGCAAGGGAGGATAAGTTCGATATGCTTTTGAGACGGATCGCGGAGTTCGAGCAGAGACAGGTGGAGGCAGATTAGAGAAGGAGCGATGATCTGTTGTCTCTTAAGGCGGTGGTAGAATCGTGGATACCCAAGGTCCAAAAGAATGCTGAAGATTTGCAAAGACAAGTAGTCCAAGGTGACGCCAACCATGTGTTCGACGACATGCTCTAGCCCCACCGTCGAGCCCGATCCTCCTGTGGCTGGTGGTTACATTTGCCACCACTGACACGACTTCTGTGGAGTTGGTAGCTGTTGATGATGCCATCGAATCAACCTACATTGACAATCCCAACCAACCAAGGGCGATGCTCGCCAAGTGTTCGATGAATTGCTCTAGCTCAGATGCTATGGCTGACCTCACTGTGACCATGGTGGATAGGTGCGCCTCCAATGCTATAGCCCTCCTGGAGTTGGTAGATGGCGAGGACAAGGACCCGGCTCCTTGCATTGGCACCTCAAACTATTCCGTGGTGACGCCAACAAGGTGTTCGACAGTTGTCATCAACATCAGTGACATCGCTATTCAGGTCTTGGTTGCACCTCTAATCATAGCAGTTTCTTGGGAGATGATCACAGGGCTCATAGAGCCATCACAAGTCATGGTGTTGCAGCCGAATGTTGTGCTCATCTTGGAAAAGAAGATGGACAATAGATGTTCGATGACCCTGGACTAGTTGGGCATGCCAACAAGGCACCAAAGTCAAGCAGATGACAGTTGCAAGCAGCATCCAGCCTGATCTTCGGCTGCTGTTCTCCTGGAGTATATTGTTTGCAACCTTGGCCACCACCCACTGAAGTAAGTTATCTTGAATTGGCATGTCAAAATATTGGAATATGTTCCACTGAGCTGATGCCTGATGTCTTGCACTAGGGTGAGTTCAAACCATGGCCTCCACCAGATTCATCCAAATTGTGTGTTGTGCTTATTGCGAATGAAATATACAGTGGCTGGCATCTAGGTGATGATAAGGCTACCCAGCACATGATTATGTTGGATCCTTCTCTTAGATCATGTTACTTTTGTTTGGGTATGAGGTCATTGGTTATTGCACATGCACCAGGTATAGCGCAGAACAAGGTATCATGTACTAAAGAAAAGAAGCTCTGGTGTGATTGGTTTTCACATTGCTATCTATTTGCTCGAGTTAGTAGGAAAGGTGATTGCTCCCTGCAGCAATCTAAACATCAATCAACTTCGTGTACGAGTGCACAGAATTCTAAGAAGAGTGCATATGAGCTCACCGACGGTGTTGTTATCGATGGGGATAATCCTAGAATTGGTAGTACTACAGGAAAATGTTGCATTGATGAGCATAGTGCCAAGGAGGATTTATACATGCTATATGTTTCAGTTACAATTGATGTTTTTTGGCCCATTGAATACTTGAGATATCAACATATAATGGGTGCAATTCATGCATGATATTAACACTGACAGATGATAAAGTTAGTCAATGGTGTTTTCTCATGGACAAGAGATGCTTGGGTTTCTTAGGAATTCAGTCATTGTTAGATGGAATTTGGACAGAGTTTCAATAATTGCTACGCAAACCTGAGTTTATTCCTTGGTGCAATCAGCTTGGACAGACATATGAGTTTATTACAGAGGAAGCAGATCAACCTTTCTATGGTCAATTTCATTGTGGACTATCTTTCAAATCACTTGATTGAGTTAGGAACAATGGTGAACAGCAGTTTTTAGATTGCAACTGCCCTAGACATAGGTCGTGTCAACCCTGCACTTCTGAATCAATGGAAATACATTATTCAAGATGAGATTGTTCATGTCAAGCATTGGGCAAGCTTTCAGTCCAAGATGATGCTTTCAGAGCTTCTTCAATTTTTGGTTGGCATGTCGCAGGCTATATAAGAAAATTTTAGTCTGAAGCTAGTGCAAGCTGCCAATTCACCAAGTAATGCAACATTTTCATCAACCATGACTTTTATGTTGGAAGGTGACAGTTCTTTGTTTCCACTTGAATGGGGTATACTTGAATGGAATATCAGTATGGGGGGTTGGGAGCTACTTGATTGTTACAACAGAACAAGGAGGAATCTGGAACAATTTTAATTAGAGGACAGCCAAGGCATTGTTATACAATCATGTATAACAATTCAACTATATGCAGAGCCAAACTTTTACACCTGCCATGGGAACTAGGCGGAGCTGAGTTTTGCACACCCTCTACTAGTTGGCTTGAGGACAAGCCAAATTTCAAGAAATGGGGATTGTTAAGAACTCAAGTGTGCTGCAATATAGACTGGTTCAGTAGCCCACAGAAGCCCTGGCCCAAGCAAAGCCAAGCAGTATACTATGAATCAACACATGATGCATTTGCTGGAGGACGCCAGAATTGAACGGTGGCGGCATCGGCGGCGGCGGCGGCGAATTGGAGCAGGCTTGGCTCGTTGTCAATTTTCTACTCTTGTCTTGGTTATCTCTTCTAGAATCTAGCAGTACTTTCTTGAGTTATGTATGCTCTCGCTTCTTCTTCTTCTTTCTTCCACCACCAACATTACCCCAATTTCGCTTTCTTGCATTTAATCTTTCAGGTTCTTGAGTTGAGAGAAGAGGTTGCTAACACGGAACTGATCTTTTAGGATGAAATTACCATCAGACTTCTTTTTCATTTAGGCTTGTTAGTTCGGTTTTCGATTTTCAACAGTACACAATGATGCAAATTGATGAGAATTATCTAATCGAATCAATTGAACAGTAAAAATTTGTGGGAAAAGATCTAAGACATCTATAAACATGCAACACATCCGGCAAAATAGAATCCAATCCTATCTTACTATAAAGTTATAACCCACTAATTCTAAAGCTCAACATGCAAGCATGCCACCTCATCATCCACTAACAATAATTACATACAAAACTTATGCAAGTATGCAACCTCATCTATAATTCACTGAATTCTACAAATCAACATCCAATTATCTTCCTTATCATATTTCATCTATAATCTCATACAGAGTCTACTAAATGTATTTCTCTCTGAAATGTATTTCTCTCTGAACGTAGTTTGATAAACGAGTTTTATTTGTTGTTAATAACTAATATATTTTTAACTTTTAGCTTGATTATTAAAAAATATTAAAAATTACTTGGGAATTTCCACAGCAAAGTGCGAGGAAACACCTAGTTATTATTATACCTTTGCTTTGAGGGGCTTCTTGCGTTGGCGGATCAGTCCTGACCATAACAGTAATTGGTCGACAAAAAGCACAGGACCATTGTTGGCAACTTTTTTGACAAGTTGACAAGCACAATCGCAACACCTAAACGCCTTGCGGTGATATGGAGTCGCCAACCACCTCGATCTAGCCAAAGGGCCAAATCAAGATGGGTTTTGTAGAAAAACAGCTAAACCGGCTAGCGAAGCCGATTTAGAGATCAAAATCAGCCTCTAGGCCGATTTAGATTGATATGAGGATAACTACCCATCTCGTGGGCAAAACGGAAGGTTTTCAGGACAAACCTACAAAGAGGTGTCGCACTCTCGCAGCGGCGGCGGACGGTTTACGGCGCAAATCGACAAAAATGGACTAAAGTTAGGGTAAAATAGAAAACATAGTAAAAGAACGATTCAAGTAGATTGTATTCGGGGGTTTTACAATGAACTGACCTTGTCCCTTAAATAGGGGTTGGTCTTGCCCTCTACAGGCCCTTCTCCACATCCAACTCGGGATAGAAACGAAAGGAAACACGAAACCTGCCTTCCTGAGTAAGGAAACCCGTCACTTTCCAAACTTTGGCAATTTTCCCTTATTTCGTCCATAGGTGCCAAATTTGGGTGTAAACACATGCCCCCCTGCCTTTTTTGTGAACAAACGTGAACCTAAATGCATAGAACATGTTATCTCAGGGCGATAATCCAATTACCGGCCATAGGACTTCCTAAGCATCCTGCCAAATGCTCGGGAAGTATTTCTTCAAGTATTTCCCATTAATTGATCTCTGAAAACACCGTCTTGAAGTGTCTTCATCTCCCTCAAAGTCTTCAAACGCTCGTCGATGACATCTTCAAAAATTACTTCCCATCAAGGTCTTGTAATCTTCAACAGACAAGTCGCCTTGCTTGAAATACCGAAGAGAGCCAAGACTTACCTCAACTGGCAAAACGGCAATTTCAACATTGTTTTATTACTCGACTCGGCTTATCCATTAGCCTGAGCGTAGTAAAGAGAAGAACTCAACAACTTAATATCATAAGATTCGGCAAAACTTCTCACTTCTTTGGACATAAAAGAAGCTCCTTTAACGTTTGAGGAATACCGAATCTATGAACAATATGCTTCAAAATAAAGTCAATTACCTCCATACAAGTAATATTCTCGAGCGGCACGTCTTCGGCTCACTTAGTGAAGTAATCCATTTAATCATGTGGAAAGATTATAGTAGAGAGAACCGTACTAATAATTTATATATTACTTGTAATAATCATAGGCTAAGCAGGGGTTAATATAATCCAAAGGGTAGGATGACACACAAGCATAGAACTACTCATTCTCATATTAAATTATCTAAGCTAAGTGGAAAGAAAGTAGAAAAGAATCTATTCCTATACTCCCTCCATACTCGTAAAGGAAGTCGTTTAGGACAATGTTTAAGTCAAACCTTGGGAATATAAATCATGAATAACTCTCAAGTTGTTAAGTTTGAAAATATAAAAATTATATAAATAGATTTGTCTTGAAAAATACTTTCATAAAAGTATACATTTATCACTTTTCAATAAATATTTTTATAGAAACAAGAAGTCAAAGTTGTGTTTTGGAGACCGTGCTGCTGTCCAAAACGACTTCCTTTACGAGTACGGAGGGAGTACTTCTAGTATACAAATTATACATACATCCTAGTTATATGATTAACTAGCTAATACCCTCTTTCCGATGCCCTCCTAGAACTTCGAGAAGCCACCCATGACTATCGAGTTCCTTACGACAGCTCGTCATGACCATACAACCAGGGCTAAGTATGGAGTACCCGTACTGAGCTGTCACCATCAGCAGCACACCTCTCATCCGCAGCATATAATCCCAAATAATGATACTCGATAATCTAGACACCACGCCTAAACTACCAGATACTACTCTAATATCATTGTCATGACGTAGAATTGCAATAGCAAACATTATACCCGTACCTATGCATCTCCCAGATAAGCTAGCAGTATAATCAGTATAACATGAACATAAGTAAAGTTGGTATTCATATACTCGGAAAGTATTTCAATACCAAAATTGTATAAAGAAGAATATTCTAAATAAAGTACAAATCTTACAAAAGAGGAAAGGGGAGCTACTAGAGCCATACCCGAACTCTTCCGAAGACTTCCGGACTCCGATTTCTATTCTATTCCTACTCCACTAGCTTTAGAATAATAAACTAAACTTGAGAGAATAGGAGAGAGCTCTTGCTTTAAGTGTGTGAAGAATGAAATGAGTGAGCTCCTTATATAGCCTCCCAATGACGGTTGTGATGGTTGGAATGGTCGGAAATACCCTCCAACCGTCATTGGGGGTTGATCCAAGCCGTCCAGGCAAAGCCCTGGATCAAACGGCTGCGAGGGGGCCCAACTTCGACAAGTGGCCCCTTTTGTTGCTCCTCTCCGTAAACTTGTGAATTTTGGCCCAGTTTGTCGTGTCAATTCTGAGTTATTGGCTCATTCATGCATAAGTCTGATTCTCGATACCGTCCGATTGATCGATCGTCTGATTTGATGTTGATTATCCTCCACTTTATGGTTTTTCTCTGCAAAAGGTTAGTAATCCTAATACTAGTGAAAGATTATTATTCTAACTCAAATATGCATTGCAAACATAACTAATTCTCCTCTATTTTGGTAATATTGACGGTCGAAATTGATCACTAACGACCGTCAACAACCATACATAACTTAATGTTTCACTTATTGGTCAACTGCAATATTTGACCACCCGATTTGTTTTCAGGAATCGAGCGACCGATCTGTAGGGTTTAATATAATACATACAAGTTTTTCAATATTTTTTCACTATATCCGTTGTTTATGCACTTTCTTTCATCATCTGTTACATTTATTGGCAGTTCGAGAGTAAGAAAATCTCCGTATTTTTAATTTCTTGACAGTTAGACCGTCAATGAAATCGGAGAATTGGTGGTTCTTACTTGGCATTTGGCCGCAAAGATATATTCCTTTGGCGGTTTTCAGGCTATCCTTGGTGATTTTTGGCCACTAAAAAGAATTACGGATTCTCATAGTGACTCCCTTCATTTTAAGAGATCTAGTTTAAGTTTTACGAGTTTTACCAAATTTTATCGTACACATCAATTGTTTATGACAATAGGAAGTATTATTTGCGTATATTATTCTGTGATGCACATGGATATGGAAATGCTTTTACAAGATTTTAGTAAAAATAAACAGAAATCACCAGCTTTATTTTGCATTAATACAGTAGCAGAAAGAAGATCTATTGTGTCCTGATACACATAATTACAGTTTTTCTTCAATTGATTACATCAAATGAGTGGCACTTTTGTTGCAGCTGATAGTTACTCTATAAGCTAATTAATTCGCTACAAAGGGAAAATGTGAAAAATATAGAGACCAAGCTAAGTTGGGACACGTATCCATAAATGCGCATGCATATGCATGCATGCATGAGCCAATCTTCCTAATATGTCCTCAGCAAAAGTTAGGTATTGCATGAAGGTCCTTTGCTTATAAAGAGACCCCAAGATTATTAATTTTCAATCCCAATATAACTTGTAATCTCTGCCTTGCAAGATTTTCTTTCTTAATTCGACACAGTCTATATAACTATTTCGTGGATTGTCAAGGTGGTTTTGTTGTGAGCAGAGAAAACTACGTTACCTCCCTCTTCGTTCTAGATAAATTTGATAATTTCACACTTTATTTGTTGCCAATTTGCTTTAATTGATATTTGTGAGAATGATGAAACCATCTGAGTGAATGAAAATGGGCCAGAGCGTTAGTGTCAAATAATCAAGTTATCGATAGAGAAGAAACTAGGGAGAAAACCTCTTAGCATCTGTTATTGATAGAGAAGAAAATTGTGAGAAAATTTACGCTCAAAAGGATTCGAACCCACACTATCACACTGTTGACAGGGGGAAGTATCGTGTGCAATCGCACTTCCCAGTGGGAGAATGCAATCAGCAAGGTGGATCACCGGATGCGAAATGTGCGGCTTGGATTGAAGCGGGTCATGAGCTAGGATCACTTTAAAATATATGCAGATGCCCCCTCAAGTGTCAGTGCGCATTTTACACGCAACACCCCATAATTCACTCTCTTCTACTCCATAGTCCCCACGAAATTCCCCTTTCATCTCATCGAATCAAACACAACAGAGATGAAGGCGAAATGTAGGCGATGCCGAACGACTCCCTCGTCGGCGCCGCCACGGAGTGGGACAGGCGGCGGGCGAGATCCAACGGGTGGCTCCGCCGCGCGGTCTACAGCTCCGCCCGTGACCTCGACGACGCATGGCCGCGCGCGCGCCGCTCCGCTTCTCTGTTGCGCCGACGGCAACCGCCAAGCCCAAGGTCGTCGGTACATTTTTCAAACTTTCAAGTTTCAATGTTCCATAGATCTAGAACAACTACCTTTCCTTTTGTAAAAAAATTTTTCAGGGATTTTTTCGTTATGTCTACCGTTGGTGTTGATATGATTTTTATTAGTTGGCCGAGGAGGATTCGAACATTTTTATCCATTCTTCACACGAGGTAGAAGCAGATCTCGGTTTACTGCTCCAGATTCGTGTGAACCAACGGTTAAGCGAGTGTAGGTTACAGAATGAGTTATGTTTGTACATGCACTTTTTTTTTCTTATATATGATTTAGTTTCTTTCGACCTTGTCCTGAAACTTTCTGTAATGTTCCACTCTCAGGAAAGCTTCCACTGAAAGGAGAGAAGTTCTCTTTGAGGCTATGTCTGAGAAAGTAGCATATAGTTCTTCTGAGAGAACGACTAGTCCTTTAGAATCATACAGCGACGCATTTTATAAAAATCTTGATCCCCTCTTTTCTGTATTACATTTTTGTAAGCTGTTAAGTTCAAAAAAAATCAAGAAGAAGAGTTAAAAGATTAAATTGAATTCTGCAGGGTAAACCAGAATAAACCAGAAGATGTGGTTGCCCAGCGAGGATGAGGCTGCTGAAATGTGCTACTGGTGGTTATTATGTCAAAACATTAGTTGATTATGCTGTAAATAACATTAGATGTGCTACTGGTGGATAGATATTAACGTTTACATAACATTCTTCTTCTTTTTGATCAAATTGATAGGGAAAAATGGTGCAAAACGACGTACAGTGTGATTCTTGATAACACATGTCAGAGTTAAACGTGCGAGTGTGGTTTGAGTGAGTACTTTGGCATTCTCTGATGTCATGCGATAAGTGTCAGTTATTTACCATAATTTTTAGTAAAACATCTTGCCTCACTTGCAAGTAGAATTAACTTGACTTTCATCGGAATGGCAAAATGTATTTTTGCAGGTTATGCTACATCTGGGCGTGCGTACTATCCCTCAATGCCATATTAATGATGCGATGAACCAAGAAAGCTCGTGACTCTATCCCAGCACACCTTGAGACCTTTCCAGATGATGTTGGGATGGCCCAGGCAAGAGTATTCAGGCGTAATGTTTTGCAAAGCACTGCGAATGAGATAGTTAGGCTCGGTGATCAGGATAACCAATCTTTTGAGATTCTTCTTCGTTATCTTGGGGAAGCAAAGGAGGAGATTGCCAAAGCCGCTTCCAAGATGTCTGGTGCTGCGGCCAGTTTTCATTTCATTTCATTTCAGATGTTTTCATTTCAGATGTTTCAGTCTCTTAATGGAATCCATGCAACTGTACCTTTCGAGCTTTTCTAATCTAATTAATGTGAAATTTGCAAATTCATTAGTTTCTGTAGCTTTCGAGCTTTTCATAATATTATGTTGAACTCTTTTTCGTCCATCTAATCTTTAGTTTAACCACCTACATCCAGGATGCAATTGAGGTTGCAGGGGTTGCTCTTGTTTTAATCGGACCAGGTACTGTTGAAAAAACAGTGGCAGTGGCGGCGGCGACGACGACGGCGAGGAAGAGAAAGGGTTATCACTACGCTTGCAAAAATGGCGTCTCCTATGCCACCACTGACTCTGATGTGTTGTTGAACCCCCTTTTTTTTTTCTAGCTGATCTACAAAGTGTGCAGTACAGATGCATCTCTTATTCATTGCCATGGTAGTAGCCGTGTCTGGTGCTGTTGTTCTTCATCTCTCTAGCAAAGTATATCTTGTTAATGAATTTGGGCTCATCATGACAATACGATGAAAGTAACATTTATGATCCACAAAATTTATAGAATGCTATTTTAATATCACTGCTGCACACAAAGATTTTTCTGGTGAAGGGCACATTCAGATCAGTATTGTGCACAAGGACTTCTCTGATAATGAGCACATTCAGATTTAAGGAGAAGAATGCAACAGACAGGCAGATGAGGCAGCTTACGTCTTTGTAGTGAATGATATTTATCTTCTGAAATGTTTGAGCAGAACTTATGACACAGATGTATTGGATAGTTTTCCACATGGTCATGGATGACACATTTGCACAATCTGCTTAAACTTATAAAACATTTTTGCAATCTTGGGAATCGAACATACAAGAAACCATATGTATCTGTGTGTGGCGAACAAACTATGCATTCATTTAAGTTTAGATGCCAAGGCTCCAAATATTTTCAGCTTGCATGACAAGGAGAGAACAACATAATAGTTTTGAGTAGCAGGAGCCAGGAAGCCAAATGCAAGTTAAAAAGAAAAAACCATGCTGACATGCTACCAACATTTTGCTATGTAACACAACTAGTTCAGTAGGTCACAGAATGAATCTTAGTACATGACATAGGACTAATCGACATATCAAATTGTTGATACATCACACATTTGATTAGAGAACAAAGACCACCCTATATAAACTAGGTGGCAAAATAATGAAATTGGAAGTATGGTCCCCGATGTTTGATCCTAACAAACTTGTAAATGACAGATCTTGAAATTGCAGATCACCATCGCCATGCTCCATAACAGCAAATTGTAAACCAAGATAGGCTCCAAGGAAACCTGCCACCAAACGCAAGTAGTTAAATGTTTAGAAGCAAACCATGATAGGTTTAGATAAATCCACCCACACACACCAGCACCTCCATAATACATAGCAGCAAATTGTAAACCAGGGTTGTATAGGGAACCACCATCAAATGTAAATAGTGAAATGTTTAGAAAAAAATAACATGACAGATTCAGATAGAGTTGTTCAATTATAAACATATTCACCTGTAGTGTTTGCTTGGTTGCCAAAATTAAATTGCCATAAATTGCCAAAATAATGCTTCTATCAATATGGCAAATACACCAAGATAATCCCAGGCAACCAAAAGAAGAGGTTACCCAAAATGAATCATCATAAACTTGCTCCAAAATGACAAACTTACTCCAAGCTAACACCTGCCATCAATTTGAATAGATTAACTACACCGTTTAATCAAAGGCAACAAAAACAGAAAAACAAAAAACAATGGAGCAAGGGCACTAACTTGATTCATGGATCTAGTGGCTTTTTAGAGCCATTTGCCTTCCTTTTCTTCTTGTTGTTTTGCTGCACTTCCCCTTCCTTATCATCATTACTAGCCTTTTTTCTTGCCTTGCCCTTATCCAAATGTCCCAACAATCTATTGCACTTCCCCTTGGCACGCACATCGTTAGGTGGGTGAATGTCAATTTGCGTAGGAATGCTACAACCAAGAAATTCCTCGATCTCGCTAACTCTAGTCCTTGGAGTGGCTGGCACCATCTGTCTTACTTGTTTTGCAATGTCAAGTACACCATTTTTCAAGAGTTGCATGCTATCAATGGACTGCTTAGCTAGATGGATTGTTTCTTCCATTGTGTTGAATACATCAAACACTAATTTTTTCATCATAGGGTCAGTTGAGGTGCTCTCACTTTCTTCCAACAAGGTACCCTCACTATCAAACACAGGTTCCTTTTTGCACATCTTTGTCCACCTTCTGAGGACTAAATGTTCTGGAAGTTGATTTAGCCTAGCACTTCTAAGGACAAGAATCACATGGCGGCAAGGAATTCCAAGAGATTCAAATAACATACAAGTGCATGAAATATCCTTGGTTGATGTGTTGTATAAGACTTTTCTTTCCCTTAGTGAACTATCACTTACCGTAGTGATTTTCACATCCCCCTCGATTTCGATGTTCTCAACTATGCATTTCTCCATAACAGCTACAACCTCTTTCTGAAAAGTGTCAAATATCTCATGGGTGAACACCTCCCTTCCATGCTTCTCAAGCCCCCATTCTGTTTTTAGTTTTTGGTTAGAATGAACTGTAACATTGTCATTTTCTAGCTCTTTGTGACGTTGTTCTTCTAGAGCTGTATCAAACCTGAGCCAAAACTCCACCAAAGCAAGTTTGAAGCCTATAAAATGACAGAAAAAGGAGTTGGTACTCTCAGATCTTGAAGTCGTTCGAAGAATGCCCGCAAGAGAAATGTCCTTGAAGTAAACTGGTATCCATGATTCCCGGATACGATACCTCGTTGTCAACCACTCATGGTCTTCTAGACCATAGTCAGAAATAATGGAAGTCCATTGTGCCTCAAATTCCTCATCAGTTTCAGTACACCATACACATTTGTTAAACCGATCAAGGAACTCTTTGTCCTCTCTTAGGGGATAGCCTACCTTATCCTTTAATTTCCTCATAATATGCCACATGCATAACCTGTGGGTGCTCGTAGGGAAATCAACACTAATTGCTGCCTTCATACTAGCACATTCGTCAGTTATTATTAGCCTAGGTTCAACACCTTCCATTGCTCGCAAGAATGTCTGCAGCAACCATCTATACGACTCTATCTTTTCATTACTTAGCAGTGCGGCACCAAATAATACACAAGACCCATGGTGATTGACTCCGGTAAACATTGCCATTATCATATCATACTGATTAGTGTTGTATGTAGAATCGAGTGAGACAAGATTTCCAAAATGGCAATAGTTTTTTCTACAAGTTGCATCTGCCCAAAATGCATGAACTAACCTTCCCTTGTCGTCAACAACATAGTCAAAGTAAAACCCAGGATTGGCTATGTTCTTCCTGCTAAGCTGGTCAACAAACATTTGAGCATCTGACGACTTGATAGTGCACCTCAATGTGCGGTGAAAATTCTGCAAATCCTTTTTAGTGCAGCCAACATTCTCAAATCCACCCTGACTAACCCGCAGATATCGATATGCCCCAGAAGTGCCAATGCAAGCTCTATGACAATCAAACAATGTGTTCTTTGCTTTCTCACTAACCTGCCTATTGGATCTCATGAACTGTTGTTTGTCAGGTGAGACAAGTACATGTGAGTGGTCTTCCACAAACTTTTTAATGGTGTATTTATTGTCAGTTGTTCGTGTAACATAAAGCATAGCATCGCAACCACACCTAGTTTCTCTTCTACTGTGTTTCCTTTCACTACCAGATGAATCATCCGTACCTTTGTCAGAACGAAATCCTTGGTTTGAACAGTAGAATCGCTTCCATTGCATGACATTGTTGATGACCTTCTGCTGTCCTAGACGGATTGAAAATCCTACATGATGTGCATATCTTTTATAGAACTGCAGTGCCGATTCCATGTCTTCAAAAGTCATCCCTGCACTTGGTTTCATCATGTCATCACATTCTGGTGTACATGATATGCCCTACAAAATGGTGAGACAACTCATTAATTTGCTGCCCAATGAAATGATAAAGAAGGTTGTCACATTGTGGTATACATGATAAGCGCTACATGATATAGAAGATACCCAAAATAACTAGGGCATCAATACTCACACAGAACGGGATGCTTGTTGATTTCTTAGGTGTCATGTACACATCTGAGGTTGGTTCTGAGCTGATTTCAGCAATGGAATGGGCATCGTCGTAGCCACATCTTGGTAATGGTGTTGCACAGCTCGTCTCATCCATGGGCTCCATAGGTGCTGCAATGACATAGTGTTTCCTCGATAAGAATATGTGCTAGACAACAAGAAAAAAACAGACCATTCCCGGTGAATAAAATATAATGCTACACATGCATGTGTCCAATAGGAGCCCAAGATTTTAGGTGACAAACATTTTCACTCCAAAGAGCTATATTAAAACCAAAACAGATCCAAAGTATGTTACTTGTCACCAACTCAAGCTAAGTGCAACTCACTTACTCAAGATGAGTGCAGTGGTATGTTGTTAGATGGACATATAAATAACAGGAACATGAAAAATATTTCAGGGAGTGTGATGTGTATTCAGTAGTACATGTACTAAAAATCACTGGTATTTAGAGATGCATCCAAGCCAAAACCAAGTAAGTATTCTAATCAGGAACATCCTCAAAAGAACTTTGAAAGATAATCTTATTCCTCCTAGAGTCAAAACTTTTGCCTGGAGACTTCTCAAAAAGGATTTGCCAACAGCTAATAATCTAAATAAAAGAATCATTTCTATTGATTCCTCATGCTCTCGCTGTGATCAACAAGAGGATGAAAAACACATTTTCTTTCACTGCAGTTTCAGACCATTTTTGTTAATGGTGTTAATTTGCAGAACATTTTTGTTTTGTTGTGGCATATTTTGGAAAGCAAGGAGTGATTTTATTTTCAAAACTGAACAATGGGAGTCTCAGCAAGTTTTTAATGCAGCAAACGCAATGTCCAAAACCTATCCTGAAACCGAAGATTTAGTTTCGTTTTAACCTTATCCTGAAACTTTCTGTAATGTTCCACTCTCAGAAAAGCTTCCACTGAAAGGAGAGAAGTTTTCTTTGAGGCTATGTCTGAGAAAGTAGCAGATAGTTCTCCTGAGAGAGCGACTAGTCCTTTAGAATCAGACAGCGACGCATTTTCTAACTGGAGTTGAATCTGATTATATCGTCGTGTTTAGTTCCAAAATAATTCTTCAAACCTCCAACTTTTCCATCACATCAAAACTTTCCTACACACACAAACTTCCAACTTTTTCAACCAAACTTCCAATTTTTGTGTAAACTAAACACAGCCCCAATTTTGGTGTGAACTAATACTGGTGGTTATTATATATGACTCCAGTGCTTCTGGAAGTTCAAGAAGGTATTTGTGTATATCTATTTAAAAAATGTTCAGATCCATCCAAAAACAAAGTTTCTAAAGCTATACTACTAAATATTCAGTTTCAGCACAACAAGATGATCTGCATGCTGAACGGCAAAGCAACCAAGTTGTTACAATAAATGAATTAAACAAGGTATGCACAGATGGGAGCATGTGTAACTTTCCTGCAGGCTTAAAATGCTACATTGATGCTTCTTGGAAGGAAGGCAAAGCTGGAATTGGTCTCTTCATACATGAACCAAAATCTCATAATGCCACATTCATTAAAACAAAAATCCAGAATATATACTCACCTTTACTAAGTGAATTGGCAGGTTTACATCTAGCGATGATGGTGTGCAGACAGCTGGAGATTCCTCAATCCATCTTTCTCTCTAACAATGAGATAATAGTTTAAACAATCAAGAAGGGAGATTTCATCTCCAACCCAGGGCATTGGTCTTTAAGACTTTTATTATTTCAGATATATAATGTTCTGTAGGGACAACAACCAAGCATATGGTGGATCCCGAGAGAAGTTAACAAAGTGGCGGAAAGATTGGCCCGCAAAGCTCGTGTAATCAACAACTCAAATCATGAGAAATTTGACTGTAATAATCTTGCTCATATATGTCACAGGCCTTTGTGTCCTGTTAAACTAGCCTTACAATCAGCTCCCCTAGGAGAAGCAAACATTGTCCATGTAATATGTTTCTAAATCAATAAATATATATATGTTCTTGAGTCTTAAAAAAAGAGTGACTACCCCCAGTAGAGCTGAAAATCACATTCATAAAAAAAAAAAAAAACCTTGCAATAGATCCAACCCATACCTTGCATTTGGAGGAGAAGGCGCCTCCTTTGTGGCTGGTACAGGATGATTCGAGTTAGGGGCAACTCCTACACTGAATTGATGAGAAATCGATTTGATCCATCTCAATTTTCAATGTCACCTATGTGCAGAACAAAATCAAATCCAGTGTAAAACTTAATAATATGACAAGTAGTCTCTGCTTATGAAACAACTAATATTATAAAACGTTTGCGAGGAACACTTTAACAATTTTCCTTGTTTTTTGCGAGGAACTTTAACTATCTTCTGAAATGTTTAAGAAATACTTCCACACTACTAGAGACTGGAAAGCTCCCGTGTGCCAAAAACGCACGGGAAGAAGCCAAAAACCCACGGGAACACTGTTCCCGGCGCTAGCCCCCGGTAACGAACACTCGGCGGCTTCATCACTTTACCGAGTACATCTCCCGTGAGGAATAGACAAAAGCGCACGGGAACATTATGTACCATACCGTGCGTCCGCAACACACGGGAACACTATTTTATACCGTGTACGAATGCACCCGGGAACTTTCACTGTAACAGAGCTCACCGTCAACCAAACGGCAGCGTTCCCGTGTTTCGAACACACGGTAACATCACCTGTTTTGAAGGTTCGAAAGTACAACTGGCTTGCCTGTTTTTCATGGTATCTTTTTTCCAGTCGCATTGGATGGCCAGAGGATAGGCCACGATGGTCTAATTCAATGGGACAGTACAATTGCGTGAACAGGTTGGTAGGCATCAGCCCGCCAACATCATGCACACCCAAAATTATGACCCATTTGAGAAACATAGCAGACAAAGTTGGTGCTAAGGAGATATCTTGGATAAACAAGTTGATACACACTGGGTATGTCAAGGCAGATAGGGATACTATGGAACGGGTTGTGTTAGACCTTTATGGCTTAATGATTGAAGTTGATGGTCAGGATGCAGAACACCGAGAATGGAGATATGTTGGCTCATTCCTGGAACAGATACAAGATGTTCTCACCGCAGACTTTGGTACTGCTCTTCTTATGATGCATATGGTCACAGAGGTTTTCCTAAGGCAATACCCTGGGAATCATTCCTTGGTGGATGTCTGCAGAAAACTGTCAAACTATATGATCTATCTTTTGGTTAATCACCCTTCCATGCTTCCACTCAATACCAGTGCAGTATCCTCGATTAAAACTGCGGAACGTATGTTCCGGAAGAAGACTAATGGCATCTCTGATGCTGAGCATTATAGAAATATCCATGACTCGTTACTAGTTGGTGACCAGCCTAAAGGAGATGGGGTACTCGACGAGCTGGTCGAAATGTGGGTGAGAGTCCTCCTCTACTCCGCCGGCAAGTCGAGGGCAGAGCTTCATGTGGAACAACTGGCTAGTGGAGGGGAGCTCATCACCTTCGCTTGGTTACTCATGGCCCAAAATGACTACGGTGACTCCAGGATGAAAAGGATTCAAATCACAAATTTTAGTCCTCGTGATGAATCTAATGATTGCTATGATCTCCCTATGAAGGAAGGTCACGCTTTCCATATCGTCCATCGCAGTGAAGTCGATATTCAGCGTGATTGATGTTGTTTTGTTGATTAACTAGTACATGGATGGAATCAAGTGAGCTGGCTAGCAGCAGGTAACTTATGTTTGTTTTCTCCTGTCACAGGGAGTATATTAATGTCTTTGCTTCGGTGTGAATGTGCTAGCTAGCTAGCTAGCTAGTCTGTGCGTGTGATGAAATAATTTACATTGTTGTGTGCATGTATGTGTACTAGACTATAATGAGCTAGTACCTTTATTTTCCTCTTTTTTGTTCTTAAGAGTCACAGAGTGAGGGCCTATTTTGATGTTTTGTGTTTTTTTCTCACTTGTAATAAAATGTTTCCCCTTGTAATGTTCTAGCACCAAGAATAAAACCAGGTTTTCTTACCCTTCTCGAGGTCTGCTTGGATGTTGACCACTGGATTAGAACTTGAAGTTGGGGAAATTTAACTATTTGCCACTTTTACGTTTGGTAATTAACCAAATACCCTTCTTAGGTTCGCACATACTATTTTGCCACTGGAGAGATAAGATTTTCTAACTATTTGCCACTTTTGACACTGTAGACTGCCACATGTGCATGCCAACATGGAATAGGTGCACGAAATGACCAATATACCCTTCCCTTCACAAATATGTTCATATTAAAGAGTGAGGAGAAAATATAACTTGCATGATATGAGAAAAAAATAACATCTTCGAACACCTTTCAACATAAAATAAAATGTGACTCAGCCAAGTGCTGGAGTTAAATGGCTGAGACAAGAGAAAAAAAAAAAGAAGACGTGAGGAGTGAGCCACTCCATGACCTAAACCACCGGCTGCAAAAACATTTCAAAGAAGTTAAAATAATACTAGCAATTATGATTTCTTTTACACCTTACAGTGATAGTGATATGAAGAACAAACACTCACACTGACCAATAAGCAAATGCACATTTTGCATTTAGAATATTCAGTGGGTAAATACATTACAACATTTTGTTTTAATTATTTCTAGTTTTGAATTAAAAGATGGTGTAATTTTTTTATATAGTCTATTAAATAAAACATAGCACATAAATGTCCAAGATGGCCTATATATGTACTGCAAAGGCTAACATTTACATGAGAATGATGAGATTGTTTTAGGGTTATGAAAGTAGGGGTAGATTGGTCATTTAACACACCCAATTCATGTTAGCATGCTCATGTGGCAGTCTACAGTGTTAAAAGTGGCAAAAAGTTAGAAAAGCTTCTCTCTCCTGTGGCAAAATAGTAAGTGCAAACCTAAGAAGGGTATTTGGCTAATTGACAGACGTAAAAATGGCAAATAGTTAAATTCCCCGAAGTTTAAGTGGATGATGCAGCAGCAAAAGCGATGGAGGAGATCCTAGGTATGGTGAGAACGCTGGAAACACGAACCGAGGACAGGATGACGCCATTGACATGGAATGGAATGGCTTTTCCCTTGTCTTCTCTATTCCATCGCGACACGTGCTGCCATCACCTGTCTTAGTGTGCCTACGGGACAAGCGCGGCTTGCAGGGTCATCCCCATGTCCGCTATTGTCACCCACACTTGGCCTTTCCTCAACTCTCATGCTCATGTTCGGTACCATCAACTTTAAAAGACGAAATCTCTCGCTATAATTGATATATTTTTCTATCAGTTTTTGATTGTCTTGTTCTAACAAGCAGTAAAAAAGATGTGACCAATGGTAAAAAGAAGATGTGTTTTGAAACACAGGAGAAAAATATAGAAGCCCTTTGGTAGTGTCATACTGCCTCCATCCTAGAAAGACTGTTGTTTTACACTGCTTATGTCCAATGTTTAACCGTCCGTCTTATTTGAAAAATTTTTATGATTAGTATTTTTATTGTTATTAGATGATAAAACATGAATAATACTTTATGTGTGACTAATTTTTTTAAAAAAAATTATATTTTTTTTTCAAATAACATGGACGGTCAAACGTTGGACACGAAAACCCACAACTGCACTTAAAATGGAACGGAGTAGTAGGAAAAACATTGGAAAGTTTTACAAAGAGGTAAGAACTCTTGGTGATTTTGCTGTGAAAGTGAAGCATAGAAATACAACCATATATGGAAAGTTTCTTTCGTTTTCTTATGAATTACAAAGGGACATGCAAGAAACACTTCATAGGAATTCGAATTCTATGTAAATCTTTTTTGCCAATCCTATAATCAAAGGGGCCTTTTTTAAGGAATCACTGTAGGAATCAAAGGGGGCCTTGCTGCGAAAATACTGCAAACACTAAGCATATAGATCAGTTTTCATGGAGATGAACAAAGGAATGGAAGGAGGCTCAGTTGGGAGAAGGGCCAGACGATGTTCACCTTATCTGACCGAGTCTACAAATGGGTTTTTGAACTATGGGAGACAGGGCGTACAATAACTGCTCTACATTAAATAGTCTTACTCTCGGGAGTATTACTATTCTCCCTCACAAGTCACACACACACACACACATAATTCTAAGTCATCCAAACGTAATTCTAATTTATCAATACTAGGTGAAACCCCACGCGTTGCTGCGGGAGTTTGGTATGATAATAAGAAATAGAAATAATGTGTAAGATATCTAGACGATAGAAACTTGCATAAGTTGATGTTGTTTATCATAATTTAAATAGTATATAGAATGATGACCCAAATTTAAAAGTAATATGATGTGGCTTTATGAGAGAAGAAAATGAGGGAGATAATTCCAACCATAGATTAATCATTTGAGAGCTTGAAACAATTGAGGTGATATGGCTAAATGAGAGAAGATAGAAATAACATTAACTAAGTGAGAATGAATTGTATAGGTATATAGATACAGAGTATTATACATAATGATGGAGAGATATATTGAAATATTTTGAGAATTACGTGGAATGATGATTTAATATGCTTGGATGTTTTTAAAGCTCTCAAATTTAAGTGAGGATGAACTATATAGGCATATAAGATATTATAAAAAGTGATGGAGATATATATTGAAATATTATGTGAATTATGTGAGGTGATAATTTAATTAACATGCTTGTATTTTAAAGCTCTAAAACTTAATAAATTAGCATGATTGCATGAGATTTGAGATGTAGTAAATGTTAGTGGATGATGTGGCATCTTTATATGTTAAACTTTAGAATGTAATAGGCTTAATTTTATAGAAAGATAGGATTACATCATGAGGTTCAAATTATCCATCCGTATATGGTTAGTGGTAGCGCACACATATACAATTTCAGCCTAAGCATGACGCCTATTATAGCAAGTTTAGCCTGTGCTCTTTAGATAGTGTTGGAAACCAATCTCTCGCGCACGTAAAACGATTCATTAACATATGAGTAATTAAGTATTAGTTTTCTAAAAAAATTGAAAAAATTGATTTTTAAAGTAAATTTTCTATAAAAAAACTTTTGTAAAAAACACATAGTTTAGGACAAGTTTGCGAAAAAAGAAGAGAGATGAGTTGGAAAAGTAAAAAAAAAAACAGATCGAGCACTAGAGTATAAAGTTAAACAGATTTCCAGTACATTTATATAGGTGGTGTTTGGAAAGAAGGGACTAAACTTTAGTCTCTCTCACAAAAGTACAAAAGTATAAGTCCCTATAAGAGGGACTAAAATTTTTGTGAGTTCCTCCTTCCCAAACACCACCATATAAAACCTCTTTTAAAAATTATATATACCCAGCTTAGGCTGCGTTCGGTAGTTTGAGTTCCCAACTCCACCTCCTTCGTTTTCCGTGCGCACGCTTCCCAAACTGCTAAACGGTACGTTTTTTAAAAAAGTTTCTATATGAAATTTGGTTTAAAAATTAAATCATATTAATCCATTTTTCAAGAGAAAATAGCTAATACTGAATTAATCATGTGATAATGAACCACTTCGTTTTGCGTGTTTGGAGGGAAAGTCCCCAACTTAACCTACCGCAAACACAGCCTTATAAGCTCAAGGAGCTTTCACGTTAATCCCATCAGCAATTGAAGCTCAGTGCCTATCTGCCAAGTGAGAAATCATCAGGACAAGTAAGGGTTTGTTTGAGCTCCATCCAAAATAAAAGTGGAGATGTGTAAAGCGCTCTCATAAAATGATTTAGCTCCACATAAAATAAGTGTGGAGATAGGTAAAACGCTCTCATAAAATGAGAGATTTGAAAATGAGTTTAAAGGGTAATTTGGATACAAGGATTAAACTTTAGTCCCTATCACATCGGATGTTTGAACAAAACAGATTATACAGATGGAGGCTAATTTGCGAGACGAATATATTATGCCTAATTACTCTATTATTTGATAATATAGTGGTACAATGAATATGTGCTAATTATAGATTAATTAGTTTTAATAGATTGGTCGCAAATTAGCCTTGATCTGTATAAACTTGTTTTGTAATTAGTCTTTTAATAATACTCGCAAAAAGAGGGGATTGAGCGAGGGAAAAAGGAAGACAGATTTTCCGCCCGTTGCGTCATAAGGAAGTCGATCGTTCTACGCGCGTCAATAAAAATCCATGGCACCCAGCAGCAACCGCCTCCTCTCCCCTCCCCTGTTTCGAAGCCCCCCACAACACGGGAACCCCAAATCTCCCCACCTCTCCCCTCCCATTCGACTAGGGTTTTTCTCACTCGGCGAGGCGCGTCGGCGATGTCGCTCCGGCCGAGCGAGCGGATGGGGATCCGCCAGAAGGGCTACAAGGCGTCGGTGGACGCGGGGGAGGGGCGGCGGCGGCGGGAGGACATCACGGTGGTACTCCGCAAGGCCGACCGCGATCGCGCCCTCAAGGAGAAGAGGCGGCGCCCCACGGCCGCCGCCGCCGAGGGGTTGCCTGGCAGGCGGGTCGGCACCGTGCCGCCATCGGAATGAAGAAAGGGTAGGTTCGGTGGGTCCGAGGGCCTCGTGCGTGGGTGGAGCTTACCCGTGGATCGGATTTTTCCTCGGTTGTTAAGTCTTTATTTTGTGAGGCGCCATCTGTGGACATATTTGCTGTTTTGTGTCTGCGAAGTTGGAGAGCCTGCCGATGATGGTGCAGGGGTTGTACTCGATGACAGCAGCATAGCAGTTGAGTCGACCACGCAAGTTCAGGAAGCTGCTCTCTTCGGCGTGTTGCTATTTGCCCCCCCCCCCCCCCCCCCCCCCCCCACCAAAATCCCCGCCCCATTTGAATTGCCGCTTTTTGTTTTGACGACGAAATGTAGCGAAACTATGCTTTGGTAAATCGTACTGCAATCGATCGTGGCTCATGAGTTTGTTCAATGTTCATGCGATTGACTTCATTGCTGAGGTTGCGCGTTAAAACAAATTGTAGAGCGAAACTCTCTCTGGTTTTGTAAACTTATTATTGTGCAATTAATCATCGTGGCGCTCATGAGATTTTTGTCCAATGTTCTAAGTGTCTTGATAAGTCTTCATGTGCTGCTAAGCTGTGCTTAAACAAAACAACTTTGCTACACGTCCGACGCATGTACGACTGAAACGGCGGAAAAAAACGAGCAATGACGGTGTCAATTGAACTAGTCATCGTCATCTCACTGGCGCCTCGTTGTGTTTGCTTGCGTACTGCGCTTTCCTGTACACTGAGGCCAGAGGCATGTCTGGCTGAGACATGTATCGATAGCTTAGGTTCTATTAAATGACACGTCTCAAGATATTAGATTAAGATCAGTCGATGTTAGATAGTTAGGCCTTCAGGATGTAAACCAATAATATTTTCACAGCCATAACATGCATCCTCTAAAATAAGCCATAACATGCAAACAAAAAGATGATTGACTATAGACCAGCGGCATGGTTATTTCAGTTGCGGTGCACACTTATGAACAGTTGTGCCGAAGTGGCGAGGTACTGGCATGTTTAGTGCAACTGATACGTGCAGCAAGTGCTTCAATTTCATTATGCACGGCCAAATCAGTTGAAAATCAAAATGAGGCCATGTATATGTTTGCAAGCATGGAAAAAACAAGAGATGTTGAAAAACGAATTGAGATAAAGATTAATAGAATTGTTCATGGGCCTAGAAAATCAGAGCCTAAAAATACCTTCTGTTAGCTTCAACCTGAATACTTCTGTTGTGGTTGCCGCAAAAAAAATTTTCTGATGTAATCTTAACTGATTGGTATGGATAGGAGCCAAAGGAAGCTAGATATGACAGGGTTTTAGGGTGAGAAAGCCAATATGTAGAAGATGAAAAGTCACGGCTGTTAAGTAGTTATAATAATATGCGCAGAACAAAGGAAGAAATTGACAGACACCGGAAATGGAGCTTCGGTGGAGTTGGGCTTTTAAAAGGCCCAACAATCACAGCCCACTAAGTTAAACAGCTCACGCTCACAGAGATGACGGCGTCGACTAGTCGTACGATAGTCGTACAAATCTGTCGTGTGTATAGCATTGTCGTCGAAACAAAAATTATAGCAAAACTCCCTTGGTTTGTAAACTCCCTACTGCAATTAATCATTGTGGCTTAGGAATCTTTGTTTAATGTTTATATGCTATTTGATTCAATGCTGAAGCTGCACTTGAAATTATGTTAACTGTTTCCCGTGAGCTGCTATAGTTTTGAGTAAATAAATGTTTCAGACCATTGTCCTCCAATTGATGAGGTGATTAGATCTGGAGTGCTCCCTCGCTTTGTGGAATTCCTCACCAGGGAGGTACCCCCAGCTCCAGGTTTGTAGCTATTAACAGATATCAACAGTTCCATTACAGCTAAGAACATAGTATAAGTCACGATGAGCAAAGCAAATTGATTGCATGTTGGAAAACTGAAAACTACATTACCGTTGCTCCTCAAACCTAACAATGCAGGCATGCCACTTTATATATATATTACTTACTATGTTAACACACTAGCTGTTCTCTGAGTCTTATCTTTTTTCTGGTGCTTCAGTTTGAGGCAGCATGGGCTCTCACCAATATTGCTTCACAGGAACAGCAGCCAACACAATGGCAGTTATTGAACATGGTGCTGTGCCCATCTTTGTGAAGCTCCTCAGCTCACCAAGAGAGGATGTCCGTGAACAGGCATGGAAGCAATTGATAATCTAAGTTTGAACATCTGAATTCTTATACCTACCATAGTGTGGTATCATATAGGGAAGTTTACAAGAGTTATTTTGTTTTGAATTTTCAGGCTGTCTGGGCCCTGGGAAATGTGGCTGGGGATTCCACAAAATGCCGTAACCTGGTTCTTATGCATGGTGCAATGTTACCGCTACTGCAGCAGCTCAATGAGCATGCTAAACTCTCGATGCTGAGGAACAGTGCTGGACCCTTCTAACTTTTGCCTTGGCAAGCCGCAGCCTGACTTCAAGCATGTATGTGGGTGCCTCTAATGTAGTACTGATTTCATATGTTGTTTCCTTTTTCTATTGATTTTTTGGTCTGAAAATTTATTAGGTTGAACCTGCGCTCCAGTGCTGCGGGAGCTCATCCTCAAAGAGAGAGGCTCTATAAGGACTCATGTTGGGCACTCTCTTACCTGTCAGTGGTTTTAAATGACAATATACAAGCTGTGATTGAAACCTGGCGTGAGTGATCGGCTTGTTGACCTCCTTAGGTAGTTTGTTTTCTTTTTGTTCTGTTTTTTTCTTTTCATAGATCTAAATTCGAGGACTAATACATGAACAACTACATATTGATTCAGCCATCCTTCACCTGTGGTGCTCATTCCTGCTCTCCGCACGGTTTGACCATGTAACTGGGGATGATGCGCAGACCCAGGTTCTTTTTTCTCTTTTCTAACTGGGGTTTTATCTTTTGTGAATCTTTGTTGAGCTGCTAACTACTTACTTCTTCTTAAGTTCTCAAAAACTGCATCGAAATATATGGTCAGATGTGTTTATATTTGAACTTTGGCTGATTTTCAGTAACTGTTAACTTTTATGAAAAACATCATACTCTGTGTTGCATGATTAAATAGCATTTTACCTTAGAATTGTATTAACCATATCTCCTGATACATTTGTTGTCTATCTACTGTGTCACTTCTCCTGTCAGAGTAAATTAACCAAAACTGCAGATACTGGACAAAATTATTTGCAAAACTACGATTTAATCCACAATACTATGGAACCACAGATTTAGTGCTGACTTTAAGCATGGTATCATGAAATTATAGATTTAGCATTCAATTTACTTCAAAATTGCTGAAATAAGGAGTTAGATCTTATGATGTTGTCCTAATGGGACTTTGAAATGAAATCTGTAGTTTTGGTATACCATGCTTAAATTTCTTTTTTTATAGCTCTCATTCTAAATTGCTAGTGTTGCAATATTGTGCCTTACATATGTGGTTTTGCGAAAATTTTGCCAAAATATCTGTAGGTTTTCTACATCTACTCTTTCTGTTATGCTGTAGGAACTAGTCCTTCTGGTTGTTAGCCCCTCCATGCACTGCTTTAAGGCATATTTTGATTTTGTAAAATTTATACCAATAGATACATAGTTAAAAAATTCTTTATGAGAAAACTGATGCTCAAATTGGTGTTAACTATCTGAGCACAGAGGAGCATTTATTTTTCATTTGGTTGTATCATTTTTAATTCGTAACATGTTCATTTTCACTATGATCCAATGTTTCATCTTGTAATTCCAGACTTTAATATTGCCGATGTGCATCTCTGAAATTTGAGAAAATCATATTTCCCTTGCAAACTGCTTGCCTTGTCAAACCTATCATAAATACTCGCAAACTTGAGTGCTTAAATTGCAATGGTAAATGGGGAATTTATTCTTTTTTAAATGTCATAATTCTCTTTGTTCATACAAGAACATTTTAGTGCAATTGTGCATACAAGAACATTTATTAATGGTAATGATGTCATTGGTGTTTGGTTGAATTCTGCTGTGAAAAATCTGCTTTTAAGTCCTTCTCACTAGGTTACTCCATTACTACTGATGTTTGATCAAAGTAGTAGTCCTTTGAGTAGAGAAATCTGTACAGTACACTGAGAGGTTAATGTTAGTTTGCCCAACACATGCATCCCTGCCATCCATATGCTTGCACATAGTAGCGGTGTCTGTTACTAGGAAATAATGTCCACATTTTTCTGTTTATATTTGCAGTGCTCAGTTTTCAATATTAATGTTAATACTACTGCAGCAGCCTTGCCTGTATATACTCTTTCGAATTATTTGTGATAGCTCTTCAGTTTTCTTTGTTTTTTACTACTTTTTCTAAAGCATCCCATATTGTGTCATGTTATGCACATCTACTACTGATTAATTAGTTTTTGTTTTATCCTTCCTTAATGTTTCTTCTCCCTACCACAGTGTATTGTTGGTCATCCCCAAGCACTTCCCTGTCTTTTCAATCTTTTGACAACAACTCAAAAGAAAAGCGTCAAGAGAGAAGCTTGCTGGACAATCTCCAACATCACAGCTGGAACTAAAGAGCAGATTCAGGTTTGTAGCTTCACCAATGAAAAAAACATGAGAAATATGCTTATAGTAATCGTGTCATTTGCAGCTCTAGAATATATCCCCTTGTTGGGAAGCCTTCATTTTTTGAAAAGCACTAAGTAGTATCTTGAAAGGTATACCTATCCATTAGTAACATTCAGAAATTTGCTTGTAGGCTGTGATCGATTCAAACATAATTGCTCCTCTATTGCATCTGTTGCAACATGCTGAGTTTGATGTCAAAAAGGAGGCTGTTTGGGCAATTTCTAATGCCACATCTGGTGGGACATTCAATCAGATAGAGTATGAAAAGCTTGATGACAATTATTTATATGTGCTTTTGCTCATTTCTGTGCAACTAAATTAGCAACTTCTTTTAACGACACATCATTTGTTTACCAGGTATCTTGTTAGTCAGGGTTGCATCAAGCCGCTTTGTGATTTACTTGTTCACCAAGATTCCAAAACAGTGTTAACTTGTTTGGAGGCCCTTGATAATATCTTGAGGGTTGGGGAGGCTAAGAAGAACTTGGGGGCTTGTAATATGAACATATTTGTGCCGATGGTTGATGAAGCTGATGGCTTGGACAAAATTGAGGATCTCCAGAACCATGACAATGTTGAGATATATAATAAGGCAGTTTATGTGCTTGAGTCATACTGGGTGCAGGAGGATGACCAACAGCCCTTTCTTATTCCATCTGAATCTGACAATGAAATGTTTCAGTTTGGCAGTTTCGGTGAAGGTAAATTTCTATTCACTAATGGTCGGAACTGTGAATCTGAATCTGACAATGAAATGTTTCAGTTTGGCAGTTTCGGTGAAGGTAAATTTCTATTCACTAATGGTCGGAACTGTGAATCTGAATCTGACAATGAAATGTTTCAGTTTGGCAGTTTCGGTGAAGGTAAATTTCTATTCACTAATGGTCGGAACTGTGAATCTGAATCTGACAATGAAATGTTTCAGTTTGGCAGTTTCGGTGAAGGTAAATTTCTATTCACTAATGGTCGGAACTGTGAATCTGAATCTGACAATGAAATGTTTCAGTTTGGCAGTTTCGGTGAAGGTAAATTTCTATTCACTAATGGTCGGAACTGTGAATCTGAATCTGACAATGAAATGTTTCAGTTTGGAAGTTTCGGTAAAGGTAAATTTCTATTCACTAATGGTCGGAACTGTGAATCTGAATCTGACAATGAAATGTTTCAGTTTGGCAGTTTCGGTGAAGGTAAATTTCTATTCACTAATGGTCGGAACTGGTCAGTCATTGACTCATTGGAGTTCTTATGACTTTATTTTTTTTCTTTTTGAACAGTGCCCGATTTGGATGGAAATGCACCGTAGCTGTCTGTTCAGGGGGCTTTCCAGAATCGGAGAGTCAAGTTATCCGAGTCATGGTTTGGTCCTGCTAACTTGTTATGAGGCAGCAGTCAGGGTTCGTCCGATAAGAGCAAGGTCAGGGTATGGCAATTAGGTACATTGCTTTTGTGTGGTTTGGGTGTCTTGTGTATAGCGGCTGGTTCATATGGATTATGGTTCTCCACACAAGGGGGTGGGTACTGGAAATTGGTCGGTCGGGGAAGGGCATACTCTTGCTTGTGTTGTCGGGTTAGCTATTACTTTTACCTTCCTTTCAGTAGCGTAAGCTGGTATGTCTGTGGAGGTAAAAAAAAAAAGGAAAAGACAAAAATACTTGGAAGCTGTAAAGCCATAGTTTACATTGTTGTTAATCATGAGAACCCAGTGGGTTTTGGAATTCTTACGAGTCCCGTCGCTGGAACACAATTTTTTCTGCACTGTTGTTTTTTCTTACTCACCACTATCTATCTGGCGATCTACCACGTCTGAATGTGGGTTCTGACTTCTGAGATGCTTGGGATGTTAATCCTGGTTCTTTTGCTAAGCATTGACCTTTATGTGGATTGGGTTGGAACTGATAGTACAGAATCGACTGGCCTGATTATGCCTGTGCCGATGCCTCGAGGCCCTCGATTGGAAGTTAGAAACAAGAATGTTGTTCGATACAAGTCTGAAGTGTGACTGCTTTCTGCTGTTCTGCAATTCTTTTTCTGTGCCTGCCACTCTGTTAGTAATCACTGCAGCGCTCGCTTAATAGCCTCGTGTAAGGGAGAAGAGAAGCTGCCGTCTCAGAGCAAGTACTATGCACACCTAAACACTTGCCTCAAAATAGCACATTGATGAGGTGGAGGAGGGTCTAGGACAAGCACCAAGGCAGATCCCCCCCCCCTCCCCCCGCGCTCTCGCGTCGGGCGCTCGGGGGAAAAACCCTAGCCGCCCGCGCCTCTCTCCCTCCTCCCCACTCGCGCCGCTGGAGCCGCCGGGGCGAAGCCGGCAGCAGGCGAAGGAAGGCGGCGGGAGGCCTTCTTCTCTTCGTGCTTTCCCTCCTCGGCGCGAAGGACGAAGACGACGAAGCTCCCACCGGCGTGGTCGTGGTGGGCTACGGCGCGAGGTGGGAGGAGGCGGCGGATCCGGCCCCTATGGCCGATCCGGCCCTCCTCACCTGGCTTCGCGGCGGCGGCGCGATGGCATGGCGGTCGTGGTGGCGGCCGGCGGCAAGGCTGGCTAGGCCGCCCGGCATGGCGCGCGGCGGGCGCCCGAGGCAGCGGGCAGTGCAGCCTGCCCAGGGCGGCGGCGGCAGCCCATGGCGCGGTGGGTTGTCCAGGCCTCGGTGGTGGCTCGGCGTGGTGGCGCGGGAGCGGGAGGACGCGCGGTGGCCGGACTTCGGGGGCGCCGGCGGGTGGCGCCGGTCCGGAGCAGCAGCATCACCGGCGGCCAGATGGCAGTGCAAAGGGAGCTGGCGGCGATGGGCCGTCTTCCTCGTTGCCGGTCGGCACCCTCAGCCTTCATGGAGCTCCTCCCCTTCTTTGCAGGGAGTTTCTATGTTGGATTGAGGCGGCAGCTCGTCAATGGGGGAAGCTCAGGCTGCCGAAGCAATACCACCTAGTCCCGGGTTCTCCTTCGGCCAAATCTAGCGAGGCGGCCGGCGGGTGGTGGAATGGAGGAGGCCTGGGCCAGCTCTCAGGGGAAGTGGTTCGTTGAAGTCGGCCGACGGAGGGGCGTCGGTGCGGTGTGGTGGATGCCACGTGCTGCCATTTGTCTGTGTGGTGGTTCTGAGTTGGTGGACGGCGATCTGCACTCAAGGTTGTAGGGTCACAGGCGAAAACCTAGTCCGGTGGTTCACCGGGCCGGCAGCGGCTACGTCTTCGGGCGTCGTAATCTCCTTGGGGCATTGTCGAGGGTTACCCTCTCCCTTTCTTGGCGAGCTTCTCTGGGTGAAAACCACATCTTTTAGATGGGCGATGGCGACATCCTGGATGTCGTGACCACCATGGTGGCATCGTTTTCGGAGCCTCGTCTCTATGGTGTTGTCGTAGGCCTAGCGGCGTTCGGCTACGCTTAGCTGGGGTCGTTTGGTGCTAGGTTTCTCCCTCGGTGGTTTGTGCTTGGGTGGTAGTGCGTGGTGTGTGGCAATGCACCTTGGTGCATTTTGATGTTTTTTCTCTTGTAACTTTTATTCCTTCTTAATATACTCGGTTGGCCTCCTTCGGCCTTCCCGGCGAAAAATGAGGTGGAGGAGAGAAGAGGAGAGAGAGAGAGGAGTTACCCCCTCATGTAAGAGACAATCTTCACACAAACTTAAAAATAGAGAAAGGGGGGAGACAAGATTGAGCAAACAAATAAAATAAAACTATTGGGATTAGTGCACTAGAATTAGCATAGATGTAATTTATTATACATGTTACCTCTTCATTAATGAATAGCTTATATGGATAAAATTAGATGTGACATCTATCTCTTTTACTACCGTATTTTTAATTCATTGCAGCAATCATGATTCATGCCTGGCTCCCTAGCCGAAGATTCTTGTGCGCCAAGGGGGGCAATTGTTCAGCTGTTCATGATGCGCATGCAATTGTCAATTGTGTGCTAGCTCCAGGTCCAGTTTGGAGTACTTTGTCTGTGCTGCCCTACTGCGTTTGGTACGGTGCCCCCATTATTGGCCTTCATCTCATAACCCTCTTTCTCCCTAACCAATCATCACAGAATTTACAAAGTTGAAACCCATCCTACACAAATCATTAGTGCACAACACATATCTATGCATGAGCAGCTGGTCGACAGCTGGGTGAGCCTTGGATTGCAGTGGATTTTCCCTCTCAAAAGGCCGTACCACCACCAGAACAACTTCTCAGCTTTTTTTCTCGCATATTTTACACCTGAGAGTTGAGAGTTCTAGTGGGCCTTGGTGGTCCTGATGGAGCTTGTAGTTTAGCCTTTGTTTAGTTTATGGTTAAGCTTCACTCTAATGTGGATGTTTACCTATCCCCTTATCCTCTGGGACACTAGCTGCTTCTATGCAAATATCTGGCTGAGAGCTAATCTCATGTACAACCTTTGTTTGGCTATCTGTGAAGTTGACAACACAATCTTCTTCCTTTTTTTACTTTTTGGTGGATGATTGTTTTGCCAGGAAAATGAGTACTTATAGTACAATTTTATTCTTTTTTGGGTGATTATTGTTGGGAAGAATTTGTGCCACAAAACATAGGAAAACATGCCCTATGGATGAAGGGATGCTTACATAAGCTTTTGTGGTCTTCATGGAATGTGATGCAAACGGAGTTGGTGCAGTAGTTGACTAGTGAGTATAACGTTGATGAAAAAGCGAGGAAGCATGCTCTCGTGAAAAAAGAACTGTACTAGACAGTTTTAAGCTCTTGTGTTTTTCATGGAACAGTCAAGGAAATAGTAGTTGAGTTGACTAAAACCCAACGTAGCACACAAGAAATGGAAGAGATATAAATAAATAATTAAATAAATAGAAGTGGAGAATATTCGAGCGCCACATAATACTACAGGTGGTACAAATGATAGATAAGTCTAGATGTCCAGCCATGAGCTTTACAAATGAAAGATACAATTTTGTCGACGATTTTATAGTTTGATGGGAAATATACATACCTTTTTTGGTTGATTACCTTTTCAAGGGCTTCAACGCAAAGTTTCTTTTTTTTTTGTTCTTTTTAAACTGAATGTAAAGTTTCTTTTGAAGCATGATAGATTGATTAATAGCCTATTTGGAGCGCACTATATATTCTTAACCTTACCACGAGATATCGATCAACTTGTCAGCGATATCTTGATCATATAGACACCTTTGGATTATTTCTTCTCATAAGTGACCCCTAAAGATGGTCTTGCAAAGTTGTGTGAATGCATCTAGCCGTTTTTAGTGGTTGGTTGCTTTGGATAATTTCCGAGTTGTAAACTAGTAGGATGAAATAGAAAACGTCAAGTTAATAATTTCTGAGTTGAATGTCAGAATTAATTTCAGGATTCAAGAAGAATCAGCATTCACTCCACAAATAAATAGTAGTATGTTGGATGAAGCATGCCACTGTTAATTTTAGCACAAAACCATTTTAGAGGAACAAAGTGACGTTTTGCTTTGTTCCTGACGGCGATTTTGACCTCTGTACACTGCAGGAGAAAAAGGTTGCCCGTGAATCGTGATACACAAAAGCCGCTGTGATGACGGGTAAGCCATGACGTCATCTTTGATTTATCCATTTCGGTGGCTGCTTATGTGTTGTTCTACACTTTATGACCACTTCGATTTTGTAAGAAAAGTAGTTAGTACTAGATTAACTGAGAAGCAGAAGAAAGAGTTGGTTTTGATGACAGCAAACGAGAAACAGATAAGCTAGGGACTTGAACTCGTGCTTTAATTTTCCTTTTTACTGCTTGTCATCTCTGATTCTCTGCTTATGTGAACGTGAGTGCTAATCTTACGTCATCATTGGTTATGGAGGCACTCGATGCTTTGTTATTATAAACGTCATCAATTAATTGATCTAGTAACCATTTGAGCATCCACAAGAGATGCTTACATAACAGAAGGGAGTTTAATTTTTCTTTTCTTTTGCAAAGGTTCCCGATCACGTGGCAATATTCTGCTAGTGTCTTTAATTGTTGCTGTAAGCATTTAGCATTGAATAACATTACCAACATCAAAATCTTGATCCTTTATTCCAAAGTTGACTCGTTCAAGGACCCAAGGCTGTGTTTAGTTCACACTAAAATTATAAAATTATAAGTTTGGTTGAAATTGGAACGATGTAATGGAAAAATTGAAAGTTTATGTATGTAAGAAATTTTTGATGTGATGAAAAAATTTGAAGTTTGAAGAAAAATTTTGTAACTAAACACGGCCCAAATTTGACCTATATATTTAACACTGGTAAAACATTTTCTTTAAGTAAAGAAACACGTTCATATAATCATGTACTTAGTACGGATCCAGAATTAGGCCCTCTTATACTCTTCCTTCTCTCCATTTTCTTTTCCCTCCCCCTCTCCCCTTTTCTCGGTGGTAATCTAGCGGGACAGGGGACTTGACTTGCTCTAGCACCCACAGTATATACTGTGTTTAAAAAGTTGAATTTAACCTGCCATGTTAAATTTAAGAAAACTTTTATGGCTAAAATTTAGCTTGAAAATCCAGCAGAAAGTGCTCCCGAGATTTGCCGCCCTCCCTCCGCCGCCAATCTTACAAAATCTTTTTATTACCATCCAAACCGAAACGAAACCAGAATCGCATCGCAGCCATATCTTCCCTTGTCCATCCGCCAACGCCACGTCACCCTCCTCCGCTATCCCGCGCGCCGCGCGGCGTACATACGTCTTCCTCACCTCACCTCTCCACCGCCTAAGCCTCTACCTTTCTCCTCCTCCTCTCTCCCTCGTCTTCTTCCTCCACAACTACTCTCTCCTCCTCCTCCTCCTCTACTACACGCTTCATTCATCAACAACACAGAGCAAGAACTAGAGAAAAAATACGAGCAAATTCTCTCCTCCAACCGACGCCCGTGTTAATCCTGATGGGCTCCACCGATCGGAAGGTGCGTGCGTGCGGCTCTCTCCGTTAATCTGAGCTTTGGGGTTTGTGTGTTCTGGGCTCAATTTCTGGTTCAATTCTTTTTGCTTGGTGATGATGTAGGTGGTGGGGATCGGAGTGGCGGAGGAAGGGAGGAGGAGCTGCGTCGAATGCCGCGCCACCACCACGCCCATGTGGCGCAGCGGCCCGACCGGGCCCAGGGTGAGTTCTTGATCGATCGATCGATCGATCGCTTCCCTTGGTTTTGCTCTTCGGTTACTGTTCATCATCGTTATGATCAGGCTCAGGCAGATTGGATTGGATTGATTGATTGGGGATTAATTCTGGACTGCCGATCGATTACATGATCATGATGTACTAGTTGTACTTGTATATACATGCATATTAATTTTATCTCTGCTCTTGTGCTGCAAATGATTGTTCCGTTTGTTCGTGTCATGCTGTCAATCTGTACATGGTCGATCATCTCATCTATTAGTAACTTTAACTTTGTCCTAGCGAAGTTTTGATCCGTTAAATATGGATGTTTAGGGACGTCATGATCTCTATTTTGTGGATTTTTATCAGGTATTATTTTCTTTAGTGCGATCTGTTATAATCGGGAAATGCTAATCTTTTTTCTGAATTTTAGTAAAAAAAATAATTAGCAGATGCTTTTAGAGAATGCTAAACTGATTTTTTGTGCATTTGAGTGGTACCGCTAAGATTCTAATGTTGGATGATCCAATGGAAACATGTATGAGCTGCAAAGACCGAGTCAAAGAGGCTATCTTTGTGCCCTTCACTTTAATCATAGACAGCTAGAGAACTAAGTACATTGCATTAGGAGAAAGTTCCTACCACATTCCACCATATGTCCATATCTAACCTGCCCTGGCCTTCAGTTTGTTTAGCTTCTTAATCAATGCGCTGTCAACAGATCATTAGCGCAAACACGCTTCGAAAGTTTCCTCAAGTCTCCTTTTAGTGTCACAATGATATATATACTTGAAATAGACTCCGAGAAAATATCAAGTTTTCTGTTGACAGTCTGTGGCTTACTTGATGTCCTGTTGGATTTAAGCATTTAGCACAGGGGTGGTGGTGACCTCTTGTTTTGGTCCAATCTATCATGACTAATCTTGTTGACATTTCTCTCCATTCAGCTGGGTTGCAACTTGTTGGTTAGTTGAGCTGTTCCTTGCAACAGAGCTAACCACCAAACCAATGTGTTACATGGAGAGAGAGGAGAGAGAGAGAGAGATGCTTTATCCATTTCGATTCTCTAATTGGACATTTTTCATTTCCACCCTTAATGTTTTCCTCAATGCCATCCTGTAGCAACATTAGGCACAAAAGCACGTGTAACACTAAGGAAATAAAGTAACTAGATAGCCAATAATTGGCAGAAAGGTGATTCTTAATGTTATCCTTTTGCAATAATAAATTCAGATGCGTCGATCCGTTGATCCTTATTTTTCAATTTCTTATCGCAGTCTCTATGCAACGCTTGCGGAATCCGGTACCGGAAGAAGAGGAGGCAGGATCTTGGGCTGGACCTGAACCAGCCACAGAAGCAGGAGCATGGTGAGGTAATACCTGAAGTAAAAGACAAGCAACAGCAACCAGCAACAGTGGGAGTGGAAATAGCAGCAGCAACTTGCAGGTTGTTCCGAAAAGGAGGCTTCTGATGGGCGTGGAGGAGGCTGCCTTGTTGCTAATGACATTGTCGTCCCCATCTGCATCCACATTGCTACATGGCTGACAATATCCTGCTCACCCCCAATTGCCAAATGTACATAGTACATACTACATACAAAGCCACACACCACCAATGGTTCCAGATCATACAGGTTCTTTGGTTTATCAGGATGAGATAGGGAGGGGCCCTATCTGAAGAAGATGATGATGATGGGATAATGTGAGGGATGGATTTGTGGCGATCTGATGACTCCGTCTGCTCCTTCTCCGTGCCGCTGTATCGTAGATAAATTGATCATGTCGACCTTATCTGTTTGTGATTGTGGTAGGATCCATATGATCAGAGGTCCGTTGATCTCACTCACACCCTTTTTTGTCCTTTATTTTTTATTTCCTTCTTTTTTGTTCTTCGAATATGTACATCGATGTTGCCCCCTGTGAGGGAATGATGGTCAGAAGAGACATCGTTCCTCTTCATTCTGAAATAAAGGTGAAAGTAATAAAGAATTTATTTGTTCATCAGACTACGTTTTGGTACTGGTTTATTTCTACTTTGAATTCAAAACTTCTATGAAAGCATTTCAAGGTCAGTAAAGATTCTCAATTCTTGTAACTGATTAGATCCTGCATCACAAATGCAGCATAGCCTAAGTGCATGAATTTCATAGGAAAAGGTTCAATTCTGGCAAAAAAAAAAAAAAAAAGAAGGGAAAACTCTGCATTCCAAAAGAAGGTCTTAGTTTGCGTATAGATCAAATCGCTGTGGGAAGGAATCAGTCACTGAAAACCAATAAATGTGGTTAGCTAGCTGAGAACGGACCAAAACTGACATCGTTTGAGTGTTCTTTTATTCACTTTTCACTTCAGGGCAGATGTTGCTCAAGGTAGTAAGAGCAGAATTCCAACAGATATACGCAAGATTCAACATCTCCAAAGCCATCGGGTAAAACTGCAAATGGATCGACCGACCAATTCACTTATAGCATAAATATAAGCGGGTAACCCACACGTCAACCTACTTAATTACTCCCTCCGTTTCACAATGTAAGTCATTCTAGCATTTTCCACATTTATATTGATATTAATGAATCTAAATAGATATATATGTCTAGATTCATTAACATCAATATGAATGTGGAAAATGCTAGATGACTTACATTGTGAAACGGAGGAAGTATCCTATATAAGTGGGTTCACGGGTTGACCCACTTGCACCCTTATAATCAAGGAGTAATATAAATTTCCTATTCAGCCTCACCGCAACAGCAAAATACTATGTACTCTCGTGAGGATGATTGTGACCACAATTGTTGAGATTCTTCATGGCCACAGCTTGAGCTTCGTACTTAACGTACAATTGTGGACGGCCAAAAAGGGACATATATGGATGGTCCCCGAAAGGAAAAAAGGATTGATTGGCAAAGGATGTTCGTTCGAATAGATTTTTTTTTTTTCATTGTGAGTTCCTTCGAATAGAAGGACCCCTTTGTTCAAATATCGACGGTCGCGGTTACCGATCATATTAATCTATTTTTCAATTTTTAGACTAACGCTTAGTTAATCACATGTAATGGGTAACACCTTTTTCGTGCGATCCGAACTCAGCCATAATTTTGATGGTATGTGGACACCAAACCAAAGCAAGTAGATTGATTTAATTCGAGTATTTGGATGATGGGTTGTGGATTCAGGTAGGGCTTCGTTTTCGGCACTGTTCCCTCGAGTCTGGGGCCCATGATACTATTCGTCGGCATCCCCGGTGATACACTGTGTTGGGCTGCGAACGGGACCGCTCGAACCGGCCGATGTTGGTTCCTGTCGTCGTGGTGGTGGTGGTGAAGCCAATAGAAACACATGCTCGATGGCCGATCGATCTTCAACTGTCCCGAGGTAATAAACCAATCAAATGAGACTTTGATCACTCCGCAGCTATAGGATCTCATGTCACGTGTCAGCTCCAAAATTCAAGGATTTGATAGCTTGGATCCGGAGGTTGTAACCTGAACCACGTCTGGTGTTCGTTGGGTTTAACCTTTTCTCTGGTATGGAAAAATACACGTGAATTAGCGTATGATTAATTAAGTATCCGCTTATAAACTTAAAAATGATTAAATATAACCTTTTTAAAAGATTTTGTATAGATTTTTTTTTAAAACGCACCGTTTAATGACTCGGAAAACATGTTGCTCGAAAAATGAGGGAATAAAAGTTGGAAAAGAGTAGTAGATTGCATACTGGAGCAACTACAATAACATGCTATATGTGAGCTATAAGCACGGTGGAGGGAGAGAGTAAAGGAGAGAGAAGAAAATATACTATAGATTTGTAACCAACTGCAGCATGGCCTCCAAAATATGTGTATGAGAGGTGTGCCTATAATATATATTAATATAAAACTACTAGGTGAAACCCCGAGTGTTGCCGCAGAAGTTTAATATGATAATAATAAGTAAAAGATAGTGCGTAAGATAGTTTTTAAACAACGTAAGCTTACATAAACATAAGTTTACATAAGTTGATGCGATTTAAATTTAAATAGTACGTAGAATGATGATTCAAATGTAAAGTAAGATGATAAAAGTAAGATGATATGACTTTATGAGAGAATAAAAGAATGAAGATAATTTAGACCATACATCTAATGGGCTAAAAAAATAGAATTAATGATGATTCAAATGTAAAAGTAAGTGATGTAACTTTGTGAGAGAAGAAAAAAGAAAGATAATTTAGACTATACATATAAGGGCTAAAAAAATTGAGATTATATGGCTTAATGAGAGAAGAAAAATAAGAGAGTAATTTGAAACCATATATAACATTTAAGGACTACAAACATTAATGTGATCTGATTTAACGAGATAAAAGAAAAATAACATAATCTAAGTGAGGATGAACTATAACAGGAATATGAGATATTATAAAGAAATAATGGAGAATATATTGAAATATTATGTGAATTATGTGGGATGATTTAACATGCTTAATTTTTAAATCTCTAAAATTAAATTAATAAATTATTAAATGATAGAGAGTGTAGCATGCTTGCATGATGCTTAATTGTAATAATTGTTAGTGGATGATGATGTGGCATCTTTGCATGTTAAGTTTTAGAAATTAGTGGGCTATAACTTTACAATAAGAGAGGATTGTTCGGGTAAGCTATTAAAGTGGTTGTATATGGTGTGTCAATTTTTCAGCTAGTAGCTAGTTATACTATTAAACTTGCTCTAAGGTTGTGCTTTTAAGTCTATATTCCCAACATCACCTCTCTTATTTTCTGTCTCTCCCGCCAGTCACCTCCCCCCTTCCATCCCCAAGCTTGGGAAGAAATGAGAAGAAAGAAGAGGATGCTAACACGTGGGCCCTACTTTTTTCTTCTCATTTACATGTGGACCCCATATTTTTTAATTTTTTTGCTGACTGAGATGCCATGTTAGCGAAACTAGGCATCCATACTACTACGAGACCCAATTGCATGGTTTTGTATGGTTTAGGGGTGAAGATTTATGGTATTGGAGATAAGCTCGACATAGAGTTGAGGGACAGCAAGTGGACTTATTCCTTTTTTATCCGTGGGTTGACTTGTGCGCATCCTTGGTTTTGTTTGATAAGGCCGAAATGCCTCATGCACTCTGATATTTTGGGCCGGCCCATTCCAGGGGAAGGCCTGTGAATTCGGCCTTGCCAATGGATCGCTGTGAATCCAACGGAAACGCATGCTTCAAACTGTACTGAGTTAATGAGCCAATAATCAGATGGACCTGGCGCGTACCTTCCTTTGTTTGTTCCTATGGTCTATGGAGTATGGACTACGGGTCATGGCAGCAAAACAAGTTTTTGAACAGAATATATACTTAGATCACTTCGCCGCGAAGTCATTGTCAACTGGAAAATTTTGTGAATTGAGCACTTGCAGCTAAATTCGTGGTTGGGCCGATCTGCTAGTGGCAAACAAATACAGATAGCGAGCACATAAGGGCATGCAAATCCATCTCGGCCTCTCGGTCGCACAAAACCACAGAATTAAATTTAAAAATATATTATTCATTCAAATTCTTTTCAGGAATATTCGGGATGCAAAATCTTTTGTAGAAATATACCATCGAAAATGATGTGGATGTGACGTCGCACACGGTATTGCGCGGTGAAAGTGCGATATGGCGCAACCTTGCGGATCGGAAGTCTCGCGGAACTAGACACTGATACTGGATTTCAAAATGTTTAATTAGTGAATAATTATCCAGATTAACGTTTAATTAATTATTAATTAATTGCTAATCAGATAGCTAACTATTATTAGTTAATAGTTAATTAGGTAATAAATCACTAATCAAATGGAGCCGTTGGGACGGTATCGCTTATTGGTTCAGCGAGACCGTTCAGGCTCGCTCTTCCATTCCGCGAGACCGCGTGGTCTCGCACTTTCCCTACGCGATATCACCCACGATGTCACACCATGTTATTTTTACACAACGGTTGTGCGAGATTGACCCACGACGTCACACCATGTCATTTTCGTGCAACGGTTGTGCGAGACTGACAGTATATTTCTAAAAATTTTTTTGCATCCCGAATATTTCTGAAAAAAATAAATAAATGAATAGTATATTTTTAAATTTAATTCCAAAACCACAGGGCCCCGTCTTACCCACAGTTGAATTTTTATAATGTTACACTTTCTGTTTCTCTCCGTGTGTACCGGCAAGTTGTCCTATATATCTCTCCAATTTTTTTTCTCTTGAAATGGAGGCAAGTTTAATTGGTCTATTCGCTTAATTAAGATATTGATGCACGCGATTACTTGGAAGATGGACATACTCACATACAGGCATAGCTGTTTCTTTGCTTGTTCAAACGGGTGTACGGATGGCCAGCCTGCAGAACTTTGTACTATTCAGGAAGCACCCACAGGGTCACAGAGACCACCTTGAGGAGTTGAGGTGTTGATGATAGTACGCAACTGTTGTAGCATAACAGGGGGACCGATCGAAGAGAGCAAACAAAATGTGTATAATACTCCAAGTCGAGATAAGATAACCGTAGCATACGTACGCTTGCAGTTGCCGCGTACTACGTATTACTGCCTTGCCTTGGATCGATAGCCTTGACCTTGCCGAATGATCTTGTGGATCCTTTGTCCTGATGAAGGCGATGATTCAAGTGATCCGTTGAACTGCAGGTAGGTAGGTATACGTACGTTCGTTCTTAATTTCTCTTCTCATAACCTTCCGATTAATTAATTGCTTGGATATATAACACCTCTGTAAGGTGAAAACGACGACATTGATCGATCTATGGTGTTCTAGTTCAGTGATAAATTGCTACTTCCTCCGTTTCACAATGTAAGTCATTCTAGCATTTTCCACATTCATATTGATGTCAATGAATCTAGGTAGATATATATGTCTAGATTCATTAATATCAATATGAATATGGGAAATGCTAGAATGACTTTACATTGTGAAACGGAGGGAGTAATTAGATTTGATTGGCTAATCTGAGCCGACTAGCTAGCTAAAATCCTAAGACTGTGTACCTCAAACTGTTAATTAATTCTTGCTCTTGCATTACTCGTTTATTAGTTTGCACTATCTCTCATTTGGTTTCTGGCCAAATATAATTGTTTTTGAGGCAACTTTTGAATGAGGTCAATGTCAATAATATGCAGATTTAACAGATAAAGAAACAACAGCTCAACGATGTCAATGTCAGGGCCTCGAGAAGCATGCGACGTCGCAAGATTGGATGAGTTCTACAAGCGCATGGAGGCGCGACTGTGGTGCACACGAGGTCATTTGATCTTCGCTGCCGCCGTGGTGACGATCCTTGTAGGGTCAGGCGTCTACAGCCGTCGCCACCGGCGCCATGGTTTCGCCCGCTTCGTCTTCCTCGGAGCCTCTACCCTGTACCTGCCTGTAGTCTCCTACCTCGTCTCCGACATCGGCGGTGAGAACTGCGGCCTGCCAAAAGAAGTCAAGGAATGCAAGGACATGAGTGCGTTCTTCCTGGAAGCATGGGCGATCCTTGTGCTGATTTTCGGAGCAAACAGCTTCGTGATAGCTGCTGCTGATGACCATGGAGGTCAAAATGTTCATCGTCCCATCGTGGAGCTGCTTGTTCGTGCGATCTGGACCTCTTATATTTCAGTTCACCAATCACCACTTCAGAATTATTTTTCCACTTGACCGTGTCTTCATTTCGATGTCGTGTGGCTTCGTTCTTGTCAGGATTGTTGTCAAGTTATATGCTTTCTTGAAGGCGCAACGCTCGTTCGCGCATAGTGTTTGTTGATGATATTTTGATTTATAGCAAGACTTTGGAGGATCATGTGCGACATCTGCAAGCTGTCTTTCAGATTCTTACCAAACACCAACTGAAGGTAAAAAGGAGCAAGTGTTCCTTTGCTCAACAAAAACCGGCCTATCTGGGACATATCATAAGTCCAAATGGGGTTTCCACTGATACTGAAAAGATTCATGCAGTTCAGGCTTGGTCAGCACCAACTTCAGTTAAAGAAATGAGAAGTTTTTTGGGATTGGCTGGCTATTATCGTAAATTTGTCCGTAACTATGGTATCTTGAGTAAGCCACTCACTAATCTCTTGCGGAAGGGACAGCTTTACATTTGGACTTCTGAACATGACAGTGCTTTTAATGCTCTCAAACATGCTCTCATATCTGCTGCAGTTCTTGCTATGCCGGATTTCAGTGTTCCTTTTGTGGTCGAAACTGATGCATCCGACAAAGGAACATTTATCGGCACAACATACTGCTTATACATTGGTATCTGTATGGTTTTGAATGTGGTTTTCGTAGTAAAGGATGGACCCATGTCATCAAATCCATACTTCCATCAGATAAGCTGCAATTTGACGTGTGATTCAAATAATCCGCATATATTCTTTGGTTCAATTTTGTTTTTCACGGTGTTGACATTCTTTCTTGTTATAGTTGTATTGTTTGATGAGGCATGGGAAATTATCTCATACATGTGCTCCAATTGGACCAAAGTTACCTTGATTTGCTACTACATAACCAAAACCCCTTGGCATCAATCTTCTCGGATGCGGAGATTGATTCTTCGTATATTACGATTTAGATGCAAGCTCTTAAGCTACTCAAGTGACAGAATGGGCCAAACCTCCATAATGGAGACCAAAAGGAAGACAGGTTTAGTTGTTACTATTAAGCATCTACTTAGATTGCTAGACCAAACCAAGCAGGTGAAGATACCAACAGAGGTGAAGGCTGCCATTGTCAACACACTGAAAAGCCATAACTGGAGGCTTCAAAGCATTACATCATTGCAACATAGCCATATCGGTAAGACTATTTCATGGGCTTGCGAAGGAGATGGCACATCTGATGTTATTCTTGTCTGGCACAGTGCAACTTGTATCTTCGAGATCAGGCATTCGACTGAGCCTTCGACTGCACACTCAATTAGCAATAAGATCACTGCCACTTATCTGTCACAGTATGGTGCATACTTGCTATCATCTGCTTCTGAGCTACTGCCAGATGACAAGGCATGGTCGAAGAAATCATATGAATCTGTCAAGAAGATTGTCGATCCCATTTTCAACAGCCGGAATGATAAACATTTGGAATATGAGTACATGTTACTATTGTTGGTTGAAAAATCCAGGGGCGATATGATATTGAACAAAGGTTTGACTCTTGGGAAACAACTTGTGGAGGGAGTTGAGGATGAAGAGATGGGATGGAGGGTTCTTGATGGGTTTTGGTCAGACATGATATTGTACATTGCCCCCTCTGACAATATGGATGCTCATAGAAGGGCCATTGCTAGAGGAGGTGAGTTGATAACAATTTTGTGGGCTTTGCTTACTCATGCTGGGATCCTCACTAGGGCCAGTCCTAGTAGTGGTGTTTAATTGATTTCATCATGTTCCTTTCACAATGATATTGTCTATTGTCTTGTATGCTATTAATCATTCTTGCTCATTGGGGCTAGGATCTGTTTTCCAAATTAAATATTAGAATTATGATTTACCTTTTCTTTTCACTATGCCTAGCTAGTACTACTAGCATATGATCTCAAATGATTGGATTAATAATAAATCAATCAATTCTCTTTTAACAAGAAAAATCAATTGAGAAGATAGTACTACTAGCATATGATGATGCCATGAAATGTAACCGAGACGAGCGTTTATTTTATATTTGCATTACATTAATTGTTCTGATATGGTTTATTGTCATTATGTCTCTTTTGCATTCCACCCCTAATTCATACTCACATGGGACTGAATTGATGTTATGCGGACCAACTCATAGCTTAATTTATGCGGACCAAACATAAATGTTGGGATTTTATATATATACATTCATGGTTCTGTCTATATATATAGATGACCGAATGAAAAAAAAAAAGGAGCAGGAGTGGGGGAGGAAGATGGATTGTTGACTTGTACCACTTGGCCAAGCCTATCTATTGCGCTCTTCTTTTCTTTCCTAGCATAGCTACCAAAGATCGATCTTTACATGCAGTTGGAATGAGAGAACGATCGGGAAAAAAATGCTCAAATTTCCATTACAATTTTTTTTCTCAGAGACAGTATTGGAACGGCAGAGCCGGACACGCTAATAATATCGGAACATCGAAAAATACAGAATGTTGTTACTCAAGCCCCACAACTACCCCAAAAAAGATTGATAGAGGCAAATTCCAAAGCTATATGTGATTTCGCCGTTGGTTTCCTTATTTGAACATACCCCAAAAAATCAAGTGAATATTGTTTTTACCAATGATAATCTTAGCTTTACTAAAGAGAGTTAAGTGTTCATGTCAAATCCTAACCGTGAACTATTCACGGTCTATTTTATCTATTTTATCTAATAGAAAACAATGTCTCTTGTAAATAGCGCTTTTTTGTATTGATGCCGTAAAATCATTGGCATCAACCCACAACTAATGTATTTGAAATATATAGATTCTGTTTGTGAAAGTGACATCATTAGATTTGTCACTAACGCCAAGATCGATTATTGGATTACAACAATTTTTTTTATTCTGAGTTTTATTCTCAGATTCTATCTGAGGGGTTTGCAACCGTTGTAGAAATCCCATTCTCGCTACGAGAACAGTCTTGAAATGATTTCATGAAATTATAATTTTATTACAATATCATATGGCAAAATTATGAAAAGCTTTTTAATTTAAATTTTAGGAGTAAGGCAAATGACTTTAGAGATAATCCATTATATGCTACTGACTTTGTCACACGTCTACGATTTGCCACTGACTTTATCACGTTCTACAATATGCCATCGACTTTTGCTTAACTTCTACGATTTACCATCGCCGTCCGGTTAGCCACCGTTAGTACTGTACAAATTTGTCGAAATGACCAAAATACCCCTATGACAAAAACTTCCAAAATTTGGATAAAATTATCAAAATATTATATTATAAACATAAGATTGTAAACATCCAAAATTTGATCAAAAACTTGAAATATGATATTTCATAATTTTTATCCAAATTTTG
>CM020185.1:12830002-12840759 GCA_009805545.1 Oryza longistaminata | reverse complement strand
CTAAATATTTGTAATAAAATGGCTTATGAGGTGGAATATTGAACAAGTGACTTGTAGAGTAGTATTTTCAGGGAAATTGAAGTGCGAGTTGATTACATGGAATCTTTCTCCAGTTGTTTTAATGCATAAGATATGGCTTGTACCAAGTCCTTGTTTAGTTTGTGAAAAGAAAATTTTTGGGTTTTACATCGGATGTTGGACCAGATGTCGGAAGGGGTTTTCGGGTACGAATGAACAAATTAATTTCATAACTCGCCTGGAAACCGCGAGACAAATCTTTTTAGCCTAATTAAGCCGTCATTAGCACATGTGGGTTACTGTAGCACTTATGGCTAATCATGGAGTAATTAGGCTCAAAAGATTCGTCTCGCGATTTCCATGCAAATTGTGTAATTAGTTTTTATTTTTATCTATATTTAATGCTCCATGCATGTGTCCAAAGATTAGATGTATCGTTGAAACTAAACCAGGCCTAAGGAGAGGAAGAAATAACAAAAGGGCAAAACATGAATAGTAACCTGATCATCCCATGTCAAGATTTTTTATTTTTTGCTAAAAAAATGTATTTCAGTACTTCAATCCAAAGTAGTCTTCAGGTAAAAAAAGAGGTCTTTTTTTAATTTTTTTTTATAAAATAACTGAGTAGGTAAAATTATGTCGTATTGAGTCTGAACACTTTAAACGGTATAGTATAGTCCTACTCCTGTCACTGAAGAGAAAAGTTTTCTGGACCAAACATCCAAACCCAACTAAAGGGTTATTAATTTTTGCCTGTCAAAATAACCCTCCAAATTACCCTGTAGTACAAACAAATAATCAGTGCAGAGCTTGTCCGGCCATAACTGTAAATGGCACCGTTGCAAGCACGATGCACAAATGCGTGCAGAAGGAAGCTACATTGGCACTTTTCCCAACTTTGGCGTGCGTCAGGAGCCTCCAAGCGAAGCCCGAAACAATGGCCGACGCTGCAAAGATGAGGAACCACTCGGTAGACGTGCTGAGCGGGCCACGGCTGGTCGTCCTGGCAGATATCGCCACGGTCAGGAACCCGGTGAACGTGACCTTGCTCACCTCCAGCGACGCCGGCTTCACATTGTCGCCGTCTCTGCCGCCGTCGCGGCCGACGGCGACGTCGAACGCGTGCACCAGCAGCATCAGGAAGAGCGGGGACAGCAGCAGCAGCGCCAGCAGCTTCACGAGCACGAACATGATCGACGACATGACCGCGGCGATGGCGAGAGCCATGGACACGTCGCATATCCCGGTGAGATTTCCCACGACGCTGGCGCGGCCGCCCGTGTCGGTCCTGCTCTCGGTGCGGGAGGCGGGATCGTCTCGACGGGCATGAAGCAGACGCCGAACAAGCAAGCGAAGAAGCATATGACCATGGGCGCGGCGCGACGACGCTGGTCGCCGTTGTTCTGTCCCTCGAGCGCCAGCCCTTCCGGCCCCAAAGAACAGCAGCGCCGTGACGCCGGCCAACAACTCGAGCGAGCGACTCGTCCAGCTTGCGTACGTTCCATGGCGATCCGTGACGAAGCAGCTGCTACGGTATTGACAGGTAGCTCGTCGGCAGGTACCAGATTAGCTGGGTCTCGCCGCGTGCAAGCCAGTAGCTGACGGAACGTGCCACGATGCAGAGCACGAACACGGCTCCAATGGCGGGGATGGTGTAAGCCCAGCACTCGGAGAGGATGAGGTGCGTGATCCAGCAAGCGAGGACGACGAGGCACGCGCAGGAGAAAGGGGCCAGCAAGGTTGTCACCGTGGCAGGGAGCCTGGATGCGCCATTATTGGAGAACCTCTTGGAGAAGCGGAGAGCGAGGAAGGGGAGGGTCCCGGATGTCAGGGTGACGCCGGCCACGACGAGCATGGCGACCGGGACGGCGCGGCGCCCGTGCTCCTCCTTCTTCAGGTCAAACTTGTTGAGCGCGATCGCGAGAATCACCGGGCACACCATGATCAGTTGATCACCACCGTCTCCGCGAACGCGCGGGAACGGTTCATCAGAGCATCCTGAGACAGGAAAAAAAAAGTATTGTGAGAACTCAAGTGTAAACAGCAGCCCTGAAACAATCAACTCAGAGGATTCTGAAGAAAGATAGTTTTTTGAAATTGCGTGGAACACAGGTTCCTGAGTTTTTTTGTCATCACTGGTTCCTGAACTTTGTAGATTCTAAATTATATGGCTTATGTCACTCTTTGTTTTTTTTTGGCCTTAGCTAAAAGCTATTGCCATGTAAATAACGACAAGAGTTCTGCATCTGTATTATGCTATTGAAGTCTCTGGATTTTTCACATTTTTGTCCTTTTAAAAAACTTATTTCGCAAATAAACCCCTAAAAAAACTTATCCCAGAAATGGTCCTTTTTGGGGCGACAGAGTGGCTGGCGCCGTCATCCAACAGGACGACGTCCTCCTGCCACCATGGCACACGCGAACCAACGTGGCAGGAGGAGGACGCCAGCCCCCCACCCCCTCCCCTCGCCTCTATTCCTGTTTTTCTGTATGGAGTTGCAACGGTGTCAGTTCTGTTTTATTTTTTCGGATGTTTTTTCACACTTAGGATCACGATACAACCAACCATAAAAAAATTTAAACTCGAACTACCACTTAGCTAAGTCTAAAAATAGTTAGCATACCACTTAGTCTACTTTGCACCTTCACTAGAATTAGACCATAACTCCTTTAGTAAAACCCTTTGATCAGCATGTTACACATAATGCACTCTATCACTATATGAAATTACTTAATCTAATTCAAAATATAACCACATGAAATGATAGCCATAAGCTAAACATAATGCACTCAATCGGACAAACTATGTGAATTGCAGAATTTTCTAAAACTCTACCGAAACGGACAAAATATGTCATTTATTAAAATAGGCGTAACTTTCTCATACGGACTCGGAATCAGGCAAATAATATATTCACGGACATCTACAGAAAATTTTATATCCGATTCTCCCCTGCTTTGCCGGGTTCGGCGATATTAAAACCTCCAAATTCTGCTTGCAAGATTGTGTTTTCGAGGAGAGAAGTTTTTCGATAGAGCTTTGAAAAATTCCACAGGCCACATATTTTGTCCGTTTGAGTTTATTTTTTATATGGTTGGTTCTTGTGAGTTCCTAAGTGTGAAAAAAATATCAAAAAAATAAAATAAAAATGAAAAAGTTGCACATCTCTCTCCTCTGCACTAGTTCGGACTTCAGAGAGAGAGGAGAGGAGAGGAAAAATTTTACATGTCACATATTACGTCCATTTGAGTTTATTTTTTCTATGGTTGGTTCTTATGTGTCCTTAAGCGTGAAAAAAAAATCAAAAAATAAAAAGAAAAATAAAAAATTTCGGGAGGGGGGGGGGGCGCCAGCCACTCTGGCGCGCTCCCCCTAGCCACCTCAGCATCGCCCCACCACATCGGCAGTGGGACGGCGCCAGAAAGGCTGGCGCCGTACAGTTGGACGACGGCACCAGCCACTCTGGCGCCCCAAAAAGGACCATTTCGGGGATAAGTTTTTCCAGGGGTCTATTTGCGAAATAAGTTTTTCAAAAGGACCAAAATGTGAAAAATCCAGATTGAAGTCTCGTATGAAATAGAGGGGGGAAAGATGAATGAGGTGAATTTTGGTAACTTAATTAGAACTCGATCGGCCTGCTTACCATCTCAAAACCTCGGCAATTAATCGAACTGTAATTGAAAGTGTGATATGCTCAACACGATGGATTGCATTATCTATATGACAGAGTACATATAGGCCCAAGCCTTTCATATCTACCGCAACCGATTTATAGAACAATATCGGAGGGGATAAGGAAGGGAGGGAAACAGATAAACACAATCACAATCTAACGCCCTCCGCAATCGCAACGTCGATGGAGCAGACATTCAGACTGGACCGGAACTCCGAGAAGATCGTGCTGGGAAGACCTTTGGTGAAGATGTCGGCGAACTGGGATGTTGTGGGAACATGCAACACACGAACCGAACCAGCGGCGACACGATCACGAACAAAGTGTAGATTAATCTCCACATGTTTAGTGCGCTGATGCTACACCGGGTTAGTGGAGAGATAAACAACACTCACATTGGCGCAGTAGACCAGTGTAGAACGACTTGGAGGGGTATGGAGCTCGTGAAGAAGTTGTCGCGGCCAGGTAGTCTCAGCCACTGCGTTGGCCACAGCCCGGTATTCCGCCTCGGCATTAGAGCGGGACACGGTGTGCTAGCGCTTCGATGACCATGAGACAAGATTGTCACAGAGAAAAACAACATAACCCGAGGTGGATTTTCTGGTGTCGGGACAACCTGCCCAGTCAGTGTCGGAGTAGGCGATCAGGCCGACCGTAGTGGAACGCCGAATGTGGACACCGAGGTCAATCGTGCCGTGGACATAGCGCAAGATGCGCTTGAGGGCGACAAGATGCGGCTCGTGCGGGTCATGCATGTGAAGACACACCTGCTTACGTACCTACATGCGCAGGAAAATAAGGAGAGGTAGGACCCATAGTATTTGGTTTGTTTTAAGATCAACTTCATCTAACGGTATATAATATTGGACCCACCAATTTAAGTAAAAATTAAGGAGCAGATGTTTTGCTTTTTTCTTAGAATTTATAGGATTACTCTAATTTATTAGAACGCTACGTGACGGCTTGAGAGCGTTTGTAGGAAGTTTAATGGACTTTTAGTATATAATAGATTTCATCTAACAGTATATAATATTGGATCCACCAATTTAAGTAAAAATTAAGAGGTAGATGTTTTGCTTTTTTCTTAGAATTTCTAAGATTTCTCTAATTTATTGGAGCGCCACGTGACAGCTTCAGAGCGTTTGTAGGAAGTTTAATGGACTTTTAGTATATAATAGATCATAATAGATAGATAGATAGATAGATAGATAGATAATAGATTCTTCATCCGCATAGTTTCTCCGGTGGTTATCCCGTCCCTAAGCGTCCTCTCCCTACATTGCTCTTTTTTTTTTGGAGAACCCTACATTGCTCTTGATCTGCCATTGCCACCTTTTAAGTCGCCATTCCTAGAGTACCCCATCGTCAGGGTCTACCTCGACACGGCCATCGTCGTGGTGATATCCTACGCAACCCTTCTCGAGATCGACGTGAGGTTCATCGTCCTCGCCGTCTTCCCCTTCATCGCCACTCTGGGCGCGCTGGTGCTGATGCTGACGAGGCGCTCTCACATCTGAGGGAGGTGGACTGGGAGCAATCCCGTTGGGACAGTATCCCAACGGGATACCGGTATATAGCAGCCCCCATTTATTAATCCTAATTAATCCGTCATTAGCAAATGTTTACTGTAGCATCACATTGTCAAATCATGACGTAATTAGGCTCAAAAGATTCGTCTCGCAATTTACATGCAAACTGTGCAATTGGTTTTTTGTCCACATTTAATACTCCATGCACATGTGTCCAAACATTTGATGTGACGAAATTTTTGGAAGTTTGAAGGGAACTAAACACTGCCGTAGTGTGGTTTAAATGTCAAGAAAGTATACTGCTTTTAGACTTCCGAAACAGTACATGTATGAATTAAAAAAAAGAATGGCTTAGACTTTCAGACTTGTTTTACTATACTGGTGATTCACTCACTCTGTTCTTCGGGACGAAGAACCATCGATCAACTGATTATAAGTTGCCTACTTTGTGGAAGAATTAATCAACAAGCATGAAAAAATTATGAAAATAAACACTCATTCAATGGGCATCTCAAGGCTTGATTTGGTTTCATTTCTTATCTTTCCAAGAGGTTGAAATCTTAAAAATGCTTCCACCGTGTTTGATCAGCCGTTTCAGCCTCGTTAAAAGGGGGAAAAAAAGGAAGAGTCCAGATCACGCTGGCATTCTAGTAGTTACAACATCATGTATCTAGTTGAATTATTCTTTTTGATAAAGCTATCAAGTCGTCTTGCCCCTCATGATAAAGCGCATCCTTGTATGAGTTCATCAATTTTCTTAACACTGATTCACTGGAAATACAATAATACATCAGTACCTGAACAGGTTTAATATTATAAACTGTTCCAGCTGCAAGTACTGAGAGGATGTGCTACTTACCAAATCCACAAATAATTGAAACCAAGAAGTCCAGTTAAATACAGTGAGCCATCGGAAGAACATACCCAAGATGCTTCCTATTTGTTGGCTTCAACAAGAATGAATGGGTCCACTTGTTTGTAAAATACTTCTGTCACTCCAGAGTCCAGTTGCGGCATTGACAGTGAACTAATGCAAGTGAAGCCATGTAATCACCGGACCTAAACAGAGAACTATCCTGTTAATTCAGTATGGCTAAGGCTGCATAGTTAGTGAAATATATCTGTACTCTGAACCAAGTGGGGATGGAAGACCTTGATCCATATGGTGACCTGCATGCAGCAACAATGTGGGACTTTGCCAACTCTGCATTCTTCTGTTCAGTACAGAATGAAAGTAGTAATAGTTCAATGTTCTGAATGTTCATGAAGTAAAGAGACTTTTTTAATTTTAATTGTGATTGCCATGGATAAGAAAAGAACAGGACACTACCTAGTACCTATTTGAAAGATGTGCCAACTGCACATGTTTAGAAGTACGGACACAGAACTACTCAGTATGCTCATGCTTCCGGTATATATATTTCATTCAAGTGGCTATGCAGCAATTATAATCTATATATATGAGTGATCCAAGGACTACAATGGATATATTTACAAAATGAACATTCCACAAAGCAAAAAGAAAATACAGTGTCAACGAAAACCTGTTAACTGTTGTACTGGGGGAAGTTCAGTTAAAAAAAACTATGAGAAAATATGTAAATAATCTAATAAGAATGCAAATGTCCACAAGAAAGGTTTGTGATTTAATTGTACCTGAGATTCATAGTAAAGTCCAGTGTATAATGATGAATAGAAAATTTCACCTTCAGAACCACTAGAGAAATTTGAGGCTAACTGAAGATGAAAAAGAAAAGTGGCGTAAATATTTCTCAGAAATTTGTAAGAACAGGCGAGATATGTTCATTTATCTTCAAATGAAACAACCTTTTCAGGGTCCCCACCATCTTTGAACAGTGCATAAGCTTCGCGCATTACAGACCTTGAGTCTAAACCAACCTGAAAGTGAAGTGCAATAAAGTTTACATTTACTAGCAATTAGTGTGGGCTGTTTACACATAGCGGCTGCAGCCCATTTATATTTGGGAGAGATTTGTCAAGAAGATTAATGGAAATTTGTACGTGTAGGGCGTGTTATGTCGTATGCATAGCAAACTTTAAGAAATTCGTAAATGTGGTACGGACGCCCAATAGCACTTACTGTATTCGTTTAGTACTCTGCCAGCTGATTGAGAGCTCAAGACTCTTTTGGTCAATTGATAAATTGAATTTGTTATGTTCTGCAGTCACCATGGAGGCATAGATGTTTCCACATCATATATTATGAACGATTAATTAGATTTGAAAGCTTCAGTTTTGATTGCCCGAATGAAGTACAATGCAAAGATAGTGTACAATAGACTGTAAAACACCATTTAGGAAGATAGTTCATGCCAACAAGCTAAATTGATAAGACCATGAAAGTCTACAGAAGTGGCAAAGATTTTGCATCTTACTTGAGGACATAAGTTATGTACTTTTTCACGCACCATGCCTCATTAGCAAGAAGTAGAACACATCTAGTAATCTAGCATTCAATTATGTTCCTAGAAAACATATCATATTAGCTGGAAAACTTGCCTCCAGGAAGCGTTTCCTTGCTTCGTCTACCCCATACAGCTGAGCTTCACAGAGAAAGCACCATATCGACTCCTCAGTGTCATTCGGGTTGGCAGCAACATCCAGCCTGAACTGCTCTGCACCTTCTTCGAACCTATCCCAGAATTTCGATCAATTAAACCAAGGATAAAAGAGATGGTTACACATGGTTTAATTTCAGTCCATGGCTTGAAATTATTTGGTTCAGTTTCCAGAATCTATGAACCTAGTTACTATCATGATAATGCACCTGTCCATGTAGTAGAGTGAAAGCCCCCTTTGCCAGAGATCTGAAACAAAGCACAATTGCAGCCAGTTGTACATTGCTGACTCAACACAATGAAGTCTGAACTCTGAAGTGTTACAAATACGTACATTGCTTCTGCCGCTGATCGAGCTCAATTGCCCGATCGAACTCTGCTACTGAGCCAGCCACATCTCCCTGTAATGCAAAGATAGGACGAACAAAAAAAAAATTCAAGAACCCTCACGCAAATCAAAAACAACTTCGCCGCGCAGCACCACGGAAGCAGATATTAGCTGAGACGAGGGGTTTATCTGTAATTACAGAAAGTAAGTGGGAAAAGAACGTGAAAGAAAAATCCCCTTATCCTCTCACACCTGCCTGAAGAGCTGCATGCCTCGCCGGACGGCGAGCGACGCGGCAGCCGCGCCGCCTGCTCCGCCACCGGAAAGGAAGTCCCAAATGCCGGCAGCCACCGGAAAGAGGAGCCGCCGAGGCACCGCGGGCGTGGCCGCCGGCGGAAGTGGCGAGGAGAGAGGCTTGGGGCCCACCGGCTGCGCCGAGCCGACGCGGCCGCGGGCTCCGGCCGCCGTGGGGAAGGGGAAGGACGCCGGAGAACGGACTGACATGGAAGTGGATGACATTTGGAAAGGGAAAGCGAACTCCGTTCACCAAATGCCCAATTGGGATAGGAAAAAAAAAAAGGGAAATACGCTTTTCAAAGCATTGGGTAGAACGTGTGGTGACTGGTCAGTAATAATCACGATATCCTCAGGAACTCGGCCTGGCCAATCGAGAAGGAAAAGGCCGTAGACAAATAAAATTGAACTACAAAATGGATTGTTGCCATTTGTGCTTTACCGAAAAATTGGCAATTTTGAGAATACAACTTATGACGTACTACTCTGTAAAAAAAAAAAAAAGCAACTTCTAACTACGAACCTGACATGTTACGATTAGGTTTTTTTTATAGACGGATAGGGTATTTGCTTGCCCTTGCCAAAACGTTAGCAACACCATTTTCTCTCCAAACAAACCAATGCATACCCCATAAGGCCATGCCCTTGCCCTTGCCAATATTTTTGTGTTCCAAACACATCCATACTCTTCTTGAGAAGTATTTGGGTGTTGGGATATTTGTTTGTCAATATCTTTCTTGAGAAGTATTTGGGTGTTGGGATATTTGTTTGTCAATACTCTCCTTGAGAAGTATTTGGGTGTTGGGATATTTGTTTGTTTGTCAATATCTTTGTACACCTATTAGCAATAGAGCTCAACTAGCATACTTACTGATACAACCATCCTTGAGAAGTATTTGGGTGAGAAGTATTTCCATCCTTGAGAAGTATTTGGGTGTTGGGTTTGTCAGCTCAACTGGGTTTGTCAGCTCAACTAGTATTTGGGTGTTGGGTTTGTCAATATCTTCCTTGAGAAGTATTTGGGTCTTGAAATATCTTTCCTTGAGAAGTATTTGGGTCTTGAGAAGTATTTGGGTGTTGGGATATTTGTTTGTCAATATCTTTCTTGAGAAGTATTTGGGTGTTGGGATATTTGTTTGTCAATATCTTTCCTTGAGAAGTATTTGGGTGTTGGGATATTTGTTTGTCAATATCTTTGTACACCTATTAGCAATAGAGCTCAACTAGTAGTAGTTGAGCATACTTAATGATACAACCATTTATAAAACTAGGAAGAGTAGTTGAGCATACTTAATGATACAACCATTTATAAAACTAGGAAGATAGCCCGAATGCGCGGTCATGTATGTTATTAAGACCGTTAGTTTGAGGAATAGTTATTAAATGATACAACCATTTATAAAAGATAGCCCGAATGCGCGGTCATGTATGTTATTAAGACCGGACCGGCGGTCGGAGTTTGAGGCATAGTTATTGGTTCGGTCCAGTTAAAAGACTAGATATGCAATATAACCGGTTAGGCCGGCCGGTTTTTATGGAAAACAGCTTTAGAACCGGAGGAAAAACCGTTGCTGAACCGGCCTCAGGCGCATGTGCGAGGGAGTAGGTGCTTGTAAGGGAGCAGTGTGGGGGAAAATGAAGGAAAAATGCGCTTTTGGGGGGATTCGAACACAGGACCACGTGGGAGGGAGGAAGCTAACCAACCACTGCGGTATCATCGTCGTTGTGTTAGAAAGGAATAAGTAATATATTTACTATCTATTGAACCGGGTTAAACCACTAATTCAACCGGTTGAACCAATGAACCATCAAACCAAGAGCATCAGCGGTTCAATTACCGCTCCGGTCTCAATAACTATGACCGCTGGTGTCTCGGCGGTTAGACCGCCGAACCCGAGCGAACAAAAATTGAAGATCTGTCAAAGTACATGTGTCACGCCCTGAAGTTTCTCCTTTTTTCTTGCTTTAAAAATTTGTAAAATAAATCGTCCGAAGAAATGGTTTAACATAACCTATAGTTGAATCCCTAATTAATAAATGCAACTAATAATCGGAAATGGCGTGGTGGAATTTTTCATTTTTCTTGAGTTCCCCATGCCCTAATGCATTAATAGGATTTTTAGTGGAATTTTCAGAGCCTTAAAAGTAATTTTAATCAATTAAAAATGAGCATGTGCAATATTTAATCCCAGGAAATCCCTTTTTCCTTTTCTTCTTTTTATTTTTTCCCTTTTTCCTTTGTTGGGCCATCGGCCCAATCTCCCTCCCGCGCTCACCTTTCTCTTGGCCGGGCCGGCCCGTTTCCCCTCCCTCCTCTCCGGGACGCCGATAGGTG
>CM020185.1:12796650-12829875 GCA_009805545.1 Oryza longistaminata | reverse complement strand
CCACCTCCTCCGCTCCTCCCGCGTCCAAGCCGCGCCGCTCCCGCGTCCTCCCCACGTCGCCGCCCTCTCCCCCGCGTCTCCCACCCCCCGCGCGCGCACGAAATGGGCGGGATTCATTTTGAATACCCCCCTCTCTCTCTCTCTCTCTCTTCCTAGTTGGAGCTGTCTTGTTGAAGTTGGTTTCGTCGCTGCCATCAAGGATTGCCTATGGAGTGGAGTTGCCCCGCTGCAGGAGTCAAGCTTTCTAGTTTAGCTCGTTTTATCTTTTCCGCTGCATTTGTAATCTTTTATATTTTTGTAAGACGTGGAGCTGTATGTCAACAATTGTCGTTTGTGTACCCTGGTTGGTCCTGGATAGGGATTTAATGCACATTCAGCTTAGAAATTCTGGTTCGAGAATTTCTGGGCTTGACAAGTTGGTATCAGAGCCGACCTTGACCGTAGGACAAGCTAACTGGAAACCTAATAGCCCTCTCAGACCTTTTCATCTGCATATGCTTTTTGCACTTGGATTTGTTTCGGGAAAATTTGGGGGTTCGTTCTTTGATTTTTGGGAAAAATCTTAATCGCTACTTCAATTGGATTTCTCGACTAGGGACAGTATAGGGTTTTAGTAAAATTTTTATTCGGAGATTATTCGATAGTCAGTCGGGAATTTATCAGGTGATATGTACTAAGTCGTGTCTAGGTTCGATGTGTCAATTTTATGTGTATCATTATAACTATGCATCTATTTTATGCATTAATTAATTGTTTAGTCAGTTGCATTAGTGTCTTTATCTGGGTTTATGAAAAATGTTCTATGCATAAAAATCACCATGCTCGGTTATTTATTTGAGTCATTTGTTGCTTTGTTTAATTTGGATTTGAGCATGAATTGGTTCCTACCCCTTGTCCATCTTAGGTGTCAGACCTGTTCCTCGATCGCAAGCGCCGCTCCGAGTTTCAGAGTCGCCACCCTTAGCTTTATCGTCTTCTTAGTCTGTTTGCTTGGTAGTTTCCATGTTTTAGGTTTGTTGCTTGTGGGTTAGTCGGCGGTCGATATCATGTGTCAGTGGTATGGCTGCCTTCAGTAGGAGTTGTTTGCTTCTTTTTCAGTGTTTTAATCAAGATTAAGATAATTGCACTTAAATTTATAAGAAAGATTAGTTTCTGAGCCACCTGTTTTTCTTCCTTTTCTCATATTTCTACCGATCCCCCTTCAGATGGTGAAGACAAGGAATGGTTCATGTGACTCCAACAACGCCAGTGGTAGCGAAGAGCAGATCAATGGACCACGTGCCAGCGGTGCATCTGAGAGCAGTTCATCTCCACCGCCCGAGAACCCAACAATTGCTCAGGTGTTGGACAATCAGACTCAGATGGTGACAATGATGATGCAACAGATGCAGCAAATGTACCATCAGGTGTTGCAGCAGGTGCAGCAGCAAGCACAGCAGTAGCGGCAGCAGAACCTGCAGTTTGGTCTTCCACCTCCCCAGTCCAAACTGTTAGAGTTTCTCCATATCAAGCCACCCACTTTCTCAAGCACCACCAACCCAATCGAGGCCAACGACTGGCTTCATGCTATTGAGAAGAAGCTGAATCTTTTGCAATGCAACAACCAGGAGAAGGTTGTTTTTGCTACACACCAGCTGCAAGGTCCCGCTTCTGTTTGGTGGGACAATTACATGGTAACCCGTCCAGCTGGAACAGAAGTTACCTGGTCAGAGTTTTGTCAAAGTTTCAATAAAGCACAAAAGAAGAGAGAGTTCCGTTCCCTGCAACAAGGAACCAGAACAGTTATAGAGTATCTGCACGAGTTCAACCGCCTCGCGCGCTATGCCCCTGAGGACGTGTGCACCGATGCCGAGAGGCAGGAGAAGTTTTTGTTTGGTCTTGATGATGAATTAACCAACCAGCTGATCTCCAAAGACTACGAGGACTTTCAAAAGCTGGTGGACAAAGCTATCTGTCAGGAGGAGCAGTGTGCCAAAATGAACCGTAAAAGGAAGGCAGCTCAGTTCAAGACTTCCCAGGGGATCAGTCAGAAGCCTCGCTTCATGACGGGACATCAGGATGGACCTTCCACCATGATTATCCGGTAGCACCGTCCCTACCACCCGGGTAGCTACAGCGAGAACTACAACAATGGCAGTCACAACAACAGTGAGCAGCACAGCCTCAACCCGACTCCAAGTCCACTAATGATTCCAGCTTAGTCAATTCCGCCATTTCTGCCAGAACAGCCCAAGAAGTTTGGAGAAAAGCCCGAATTCTGCTTCAATTGTAACAAACCCGGACACATGGTTGGTAAGTGCTCGAAGCCAAGACGTGCCGGACCCAAGTTCGTTCAGGCCCGTGTCAATCATGCGTCTGCAGAGGAGGCGCAGTTAGCACCAGAGGTTATATTAGGCACATTTCCCGTCAACTCGACACCGGCAGTAATATTGTTTGATTCGGGTGCAACCCATTCCTTCATTTCCAAGCGTTTTGCTGGTGCACATGGGTTATTTTTAGTGAAGCTTAAGATACCAATGCGAGTTCATACTCCTGGAGGTGGCATGACCACAACTCACTACTGCCCATCAGTGACAGTTGAAATCCAAGGGTTGATTTTTCCAGCCAACCTTATTCTTCTCGAATCCAAGGATTTAGATGTTATCCTTGGAATGGATTGGCTGACAAGGCACAGAGGAGTGATTGATTGCGCTAGCCGCACCATCAAGTTGACCAATGCGAAAGGAGAAGTGGTAACCTTCCAGTCTCCAGTACCGCAGAAGCCAGGGATCAGTTTGAACTAGGTCACTGGTGAAGAACAAGAGGTAGCAGTGGAGAAAACCTCTAAGAAGTTGGAGGATATTCCCATAGTCAGAGAGTATCCAGAGGTTTTTCCGGATGATCTGACAACAATGCCACCAAAAAGGGATATTGAGTTCCGGATTGACTTGGCACCTGGAACTGCACCGATCCATAAGAGGCCTTACAGAATGGGAGCCAACGAGTTGGCGGAAGTCAAGAAGCAAGTTCATGAGCTGTTACAGAAGGGATACATCCGCCCGAGCACGTCGCCTTGGGGTGCTCCGGTTATCTTTGTGGAAAAGAAAGACAAAACCAAGAGGATGTGTGTCGACTACCACGCACTCAATGAGGTCACTATTAAGAACAAGTATCCTTTGCCAAGGATTGATGATCTGTTCGATCAGTTGAAAGGAGCTATTGTGTTCTCTAAGATAGACCTGCGATCAGGCTATCACCAGTTGAGAATCCGTGAAGAGGATATTCCAAAGACAGCATTCATCACTCGTTACGGGTTGTTCGAGTGCACAGTTATGTCTTTCGGACTCACTAATGCACCTGCCTTCTTCATGAATTTGATGAACAAGGTGTTAATGGAATTTCTGGACAAGTTTGTCATGGTTTTCATCGATGACATACTGATCTACTCCAAGTCCGAGGAAGAACATGAGCAGCATCTTTGGCTGGTACTTGAAAAGTTAAAGGAGCACCAACTATATGCCAAGTTCAACAAGTGTGACCTCTGGCTTAAGAAAGTTCAGTTTCTTGGTCATGTCGTAAGTGCTCAAGGAGTAGCTGTGGATCCAGCAAATGTGGAGTCAGTTACCAAGTGGACCCCACCAAGGACAGTCACTCAGATTCGGAGTTTCTTAGGACTTGCGGGCTATTACCGCCGGTTCATTGAGAACTTCTCTAAAATTGCTAAGCCAATGACACAGCTATTAAAAAAGGAAGAAAAGTTTATCTGGTATGCTGAATGCAACAGGAGTTTCGAAGAACTCAAACGACGGTTGGTATCTGCACCAGTTTTAATTTTGCCAGATCAGACGAAAGACTTCCAGGTCTATTGTGATGCATCTCGCCAGGGCTAGGGTGTGTGTTGATGCAAGATGGCAAAGTGGTTGCGTATGCTTCACGACAGTTGCACCCCCATGAAGGCAAACTACCCGACCCACGATCTGGAATTGGCCGTAGTTGTTCATGCTTTAAAGATCTGGCAGCACTATCTCATCGGTAATCATTGTGAGATATATACAGATCACAAAAGTCTAAAGTACATCTTCACCCAACCTGATTTGAATCTCCGACAACGAAGATGGTTGGAGCTAATCAAAGATTATGATATGGGAATACACTATCATCCCGGCAAGGCTAATGTGGTAGCAGATACCTTGAGCAGGAAGAGCTACTGCAATGTTGCATGGGTAGAGAAACTATGTTGTGAGGTTCAACGTGATTTGGAACATCTGAACCTTGGTATAGTTGAGCACGGATTCGTGGCTGCCCTAGAGGCACAACCTACACTGGTGGAGTAGGTTCGCATAGCTCAAGCAAGTGATCCTGAAATAGCGGAACTCAAAAAGAACATGAGGGTTGGAAAAGCCCGAGGTTTCACTGAGGATGAACACGGAACAATTTGGATGGGAGAAAGATTGTGTGTACCTGAAAACAAGGAGTTAAAAGACCTGATACTGACAGAAGCTCATCAAACTCAGTATTCCATTCATCCTGGCAGTACCAAAATGTACCAAGACCTCAAAGAAAAATTCTGGTGGGTCAGCATGAGAAGGGAAATAGCTGAATTCGTCGTACTCTGTGATGTCTGTCAGCGAGTAATGGCAGAGCACCAAAGGCCAGCAGGTCTGCTACAGCCCCTTCAAATTCCAGAATGGAAGTGGGAAGAAATCGGAATGGACTTTATCACCGGTTTTCCCAGGACGTCATCGGGGCATGATTCTATTTGGGTAGTCGTTGACCGACTCACCAAAGTGGCTCACTTCATTCCGGTGCATACTATCTACTCAGAGAAGAAGTTAGCAGAGCTTTATTTGGCAAGAATCATGTGTCTACATGGTGTACCTAAGAAGATAGTGTCTGACCGAGGGAGCCAATTCACTTCAAAGTTCTGGCATAAATTGCAAGAAGAATTGGGAACCCGTCTGAACTTCAGCACAACCTATCATCCACAAACTGATGGCTAGACCGAGCGAGTTAATCAAATACTAGAGGATATGTTAAGAGCTTGTGCGCTTGATTTTGGTGGAGCCTGGGAGAAAAACTTGCCGTATGCTGAGTTCTCTTACAACAACAGTTACCAGGCTAGTCTGCAAATGGCACCGTTTGAAGCGCTGTATGGACAGAGGTGTCGTACTCCGCTCTTCTGGGATCAGACAGGGGAACGCCAGTTGTTTGGTACAGAAGTTTTAAATGAGGCAGAAGAAAAAGTCAGAGCTGTCAGGGAAAGATTGAGAATCACGCAATCTCGACAGAAAAGCTATGCAGACAACCGCCGAAGGGAGCTCACTTTCGAAGTAGGGGATTATGCGTATCATCGTGTCACTCCGCTCAGGGGAGTACACCGCTTCCAAACCAAAGGAAAGTTGGCACCACGCTTTGTGGGACCATACAGAATCTTGGAACGCAGAGGCGAAGTTGCTTACCAGCTTGAGCTTCCCTCCAACATGGCTGGCATCCATAATGTGTTCCATGTCTCTCACTTGAAGAAATGTTTGAGAGTTCCAGAGGAACAGGCAAGTCCGGATCAAATCGAAATCCAAGAAGACTTGACGTATGTGGAGAAGCCGACTCGTATCCTCGAAACAAGCGAAAGGAGAACCAGGAACAAGGTAATCAGGTTCTGCAAAGTTCCATGGAGCCAACACTCCGAGGAAGAGGCCACTTGGAAAAGAGAAGATGAGTTGAAGGCCGCCCATCCGCACCTCTTCGCCAGCTCTTCTGAATCTCGGGGTCGAGATTCCGTTTAAGGGGGGTAGATTTGTCACGCCCTGAAGTTTCTCCTTTTTTTCTTGCTTTAAAAATTTGTAAAATAAATCGTCCGAAGAAATGGTTTAATTTAACCTATAGTTGAATCCCTAATTAATAAATGCAACTAATAATCGGAAATGGTGTGGTGGAATTTTACATTTTTCTTGAGTTCCCCATGCATAATGCATTAACAGGGTTTTTGGAATTTTCAGAGCCTTAAAAGTAATTTTAATCAATTAAAAATGAGCATGTGCAATATTTAATCCCAGGAAATCCCTTTTTCCTTTTCTTCTTTTTATTTTTTCCCTTTTTCCTTTGTTGGGCCATCGGCCCAATCTCCCTCCCGCGCTCACCTTTCTCTTGGCCGGGCCGGCCCGTTTCCCCTCCCTCCTCTCCGGGTCACCGAACAGGTGGGGCCCCACCTGTCGCCCCTTCTTCCACCTCCCGCCGCCGCTCCCCAAGCCGGCACCCGCCGAGCCGCCCACGCCCGCCGCTCCCCCGCCTTCCGCGCCCCACTCGCGCCCCGCGCCCACGTCGCCACCCCCTCCCCACTCCTCCCATCGCGCGTGCACCCGCAACGGGGGATTCGAATTCGAATCTCTCTCTCTCTCCTCTCCATCCCCCACGTCGGCGAGAAATCCGGCCGCTCCCGGCCTCGTCCGCCCTCCCGAGCCATATAAACCATCCCCGCGTCTCCTCCTCCTTTTCCTTTTTCCATCGGCCGCTCCGAGAGCTCTCACCGCGCCCGCACCGTGCGCCCACCCGCCCCGCCATCTCCACCGCTCCGGCCGCCTCTAGCAGCCGCTAGGGTCGCCGCGCACCCGCCATCGGCGCCGCCGGCGTCCGCCATCCCTGACGCGTCGCGTCCGCCTTCGCTCGCCAAATCCGTCGTCCGAGCCCGTTTCTCCCTACTCCGGTGAGCTTCCACTTTGCCGCCGCCTTCGGCCATGGTTTCCGCTCGCCGTAAACTCCCTCTCTCTCTAATCCTTCCCATTTTGTTCCCTAGGAGGTCCCGGAGCCCGTCGCCGTCGTCCTCCGTCTCTCGTCGCGGTTCGCCGTCGTCCTCCCTCGCGCCGGCCGAGCCCCTCGGTGAGGATCGGTCTCCCTCTCTTCCTCTCTCTCCCTTTGCCGCGCGCCCGCGCGTAGCGCCGCCGCTAGGGCGCTCGCCGCCGCGTCGCCGCCGCCGCCGTCTTTGGCCGCGCGTCCGCCGCCGCTCGCGCCGGTCGCCGCCGTCTCCCCGCGCCGCCGGTCACCGCCGCGGTCGTGCGCCGTCGTCGCCTTCGCCATGGCCGCCGGCTCGGCTTTGAAGCCGAGCCAAGCCAACCGGGCACCACGCCTCTCTCCCGCCTTGTGCCGCTGCCCGGTGGGGCCCACCGCCGGTGGACCACCCCCCTCCCTTTTTTGCCGCTGCTAGTGGGGCCCGCATGCCGTCGCCCTCTCCCTCTCCCCTTGTGCCGCTGACATGCGGGCCCCGCCTGTCGGCGCCGCCCCCCCTTGGATGACGTCAGCCCTGGGACTTATTGCACAATAATTAATTAAGGACTTTTTCTTTATTAGTAAAAACACAGTTTATCTTCTAAAATTCATAAGTAATTCATCCGAGCTCCGTTTAAGTCCATTCAAGTCTCAGTAAATCAAGAAAAATGCAAAGAATCCATTAAAAATGGATTTGTTTGCTGTTTCAGTAGTCTTATAGCATGTTTTGCTTGTGTGCTTTGTTTGTCGCGTAGATTTCGGCCGTTTCGTCGATCCGCGGTTTCTCGAAGACGTTGCTGTGGTCTCATCAGTGCGAGAGCAAGGCAAGTCATGCAATACGTTTGATCATATTGTACCCAATTTACAAATATCCCGCATTTCTATTAAATGTTGCATCCTTTTACAATGTCATGTGGGATGGGTCCTAATACTCAGCCATTTATTGTTTACCTTATGCCATTGATAACTTGGGTATCAAAATGACTAGATGTTGGTTTAGGAAGTGCTTAGCCATGCTTAGTTCAACTACCACACACGTGGGGATTACATTATTACATAGACTTTGACTATTAGCATAGCTTTGGATTGGTGCCACCGCAATGGTGTTAGTTAATTAAAATACATTGAATGGTGGGCTGTGGGTGCATGGTTTTGTTGGTCGCACCCATGGCAATTAAGGATCGGTTCACGGAAACCCTAGGAGACTTACCGTGCTTACCACAAGCGGGAGTGGGTAACTGCTTGATCTGAAGTATAGCTCGACCCTTTCCTAGGCACCGGTGGCGAGGGTGTGCGTGATGGAGTTGGGTCGGCCGGGGTGTCCGGTTGTCCAGCTGTCGGATTCACCGCGGCGCAAGAGGGGACCGCCCACTGCCTTTTGAGGGGTGGGGGTGAAACCTTAGCGTGGTGTGGATGGTTAGGGGAGGGTTATGCGGAGGGTCTTGTCACGATTTCCCCCTTTGCAGTATCATGGTGATACTTCGGGGCATGGCGACATGTGTGGAATCGTGTCTTGTGGGTACAGTTGTACACCTCTGGCCAGAGTAAAACTATTCGAATAGCCGTGCCCGCGGATATGGGCGATCAACCAGATTCACCGTGATTAGTCTCACCCCTAGTTTAACTTAATGAACTGGTGCAGTTCAGGTGGTTGGTTGGGCTTGTTGCAACGTGGTGTAGCGTTGGACAGTGATTTGTTAATATTGATTAATTACTACAATTGTTTTTACTGCTTTCAACTACTGCTTTTAAATGCTAGCTTTATGCAAAAGAACCTCTAGCCTCCTTTGGTTATATCCTGCATCATACCTCCTCTTCCGGTATGACTTGCTGAGTACAGTGGGTAGTACTCAGTCTTGCTCTCTTTTCCCCCACACCAGAGCTGAAGATTTTCCTAGTTGGAGCTGTCTCGTTGAAGTTGGTTTCATCGCTACTGTCAAGGATTGCCTGTGGAGTGGTGTCGCCCCGCTGCAGGAGTCAGGCTTTCCAGTTTAGCTCGTTTTATCTTTTCCGCTGCATTTGTAATCTTTTCTATTTTTGTAAGACGTGGATCTGTATGTCAACAATTGTCGTTTGTGTACCCTGGCTGGTCCTGGACAGGGATTTAATGCACATTCAGCTTAGAAATTCTGGTTCGAGAATTTCTGGGCGTGACAACATGACAACTTTTTTACTTCTCTCTGTGTTTACAAAATGCAATAACAACACTCCTCACGAAAATCTCGACTAAACTCGAAACCCTAACTATTCTCTCAACTCAATGCTCTCTAAAGCGATACCGGGAGGCCACACCCTCTCTCTCTATTTATACATGAGGTAGGCAGCCTAAAGCCACGAACCAAACTCATACAAGCAGTCCTAATCCACCTAGGAAACCTTCCCGTACAAGAAATCAACTTTACAAACTCCAATCATACCAAATTTGGACTCCTTCCAAATTCGACTCCGCATCCCATATGCACACAATATCTCCATCGTATGCCGTATGGAATCTTCACCAACCACGTGCATTGATCTTTAGCCTAAGTATCCCGCATGATATCTGACCGTCCGGACGTCACCTTATCTCTAAGTTGACTCCCGATCCATCACCGGCAATACTCTCCCGAGGCATCAAGTCACCTACACATGAATCAAACAAAGAAACCATATTCTGATCCCAATCTATCTCCAACTTGACTCATTGTTAGCAAACAACGGTATTACATATGCATAGTATCCATCTAGAAGCCATAAACACGAAACATCCACGAATATCCAAACAACAGCCCAAAACCGAAACCGAAACTGACACAGAGTCAGCCGGTCAGACCGTGGGCTGGCCGGTCTGACTGCGCGATATACACTGGTCTGACCGGCAACCTATGCATGGTCTGACCGGACCAAAACTCCAGCAGTCCCTGTTTAACACCTGCAAATTCAATCATCTTTAAAACCATTTCACCAATAATCTTCAAATATCAAAACCAACAAACTCAAATGCCAATTGTTTATCACAGAATAAGAATAAAAAACAATTTGAGTTTACAGTGGTCTGGTGGATACAGGAAGAGATACTAGAGGATACAAGCTGCTAGCAAGAGAGGAAGGTGGAAGATGGGGAGAGAGAGAGAGAGATTTACAAGGAGCCAAGTCGGCCTCCAGGTCGCCGCTGTTCGTCCAGCTGCTGAAGCCAGCCGCTGCCGTTCGTGTTCTGATCCGTTCCCCCGCAACGATGCTGCAGCTGCTGCTTTTGTTGCTCTCCAGCTGGGCTTTTTTTGGGCTGTCTTGGGCCCACTGCTCGGGTGAGAACCAGCCCATTGGTTGGCCCATACCGAGTCCCTGACACTTTGATTAAATCATTTTTGGCAGTGGGCTGATAAAATCAAGCAACAGTCCATGCACACGGATCGGCAACCAGTATATTGATTAGGGAAAATATGTAGTGCAAACTATATATGTAGTGGAAACTTAGAAACTACCATTGGATCGAGAAATGGACGTCCGAGATTCGTCCACGTTACCATGAGTTAAAATTTAACTCGCGGATTCACTCATGAGTTAAAATTTTACTGGGAGTTAAATTTTAACTCATGGTGATGTGGACAAATCTCGAACGTCCATTTCTCGATCCAACGATAGTTTCTAAGTTTCCACTACATATGTGGTTTGCACTACATATTTTTCCGATTGATTAAATCCCCATTCCAAATCTCCTGTCAATATAGCCTCCGACAGACTCAATGGTAGGTCCAGAAAAACCCGATGACAGAGCTTCTTTTGAAATCCTCTTCAATGATGGATTATGATCCGCCAGCACAGACGTGGCAAGGTCCCTCCTAGATCTACCAACATTGCATGGTTGCTCTGACTTAATATACATGGTTACAGAAAGCACAAATCCCAGCAACGCTGAAACAATGGCTATAAAGGTGGCAACTGGCTTTCGGCGAACCCATCCACCGATTAACATCAAAGCCAGCACAAGTGTTGCACTGAAGCAAATTTTGCTGCAAAACTTGAATACCTTCAGCAACTCCCCTGAGTGGAACGTGCTTTCCGGCCACTGCTGAAGCATCCACACATTGAGGTAGGATAGAACAGAGGAGGAGCTACACATGAGCAAGCTCCACCTGCACCAGGAATCTACAGTTTCCCTCTCATACGCATATGAGCCAGTCAGGTATGCGAGAAGCCCTACAGCCGAGCTGAGAATGACCATGACTTCTGATCTGTAAGACAACACATTCTCGATGTAAACTGCAGTTCCATGGCTGTCATGGCTGTCAAAATGTACAGTGAACCACAAGAGCACTGCAATGAGCCCTGGCATGCAGGTTACTATGACATCCTCTCCCAACCATTCTGCAGCCATGGTGTGAGCTGTTATCAGTAGCAGAACGATGCAGGCCTTTTGGAGGACTGGCAGAACCTGAGCTGAACCACCTACTTCAGCAGGCAATGCTCCAACCATCAGTGCTATCGCGCCGAGCGCCGAACTGAAGAACAGGAGGAACTCTGAGACAACAAGAGCGTCGTCTTCCTGTCCCTTGCGTGAATTCAGTATTATGAAGGACAACAACTGTAACCAACACGGCAGCGTTGCCAACTTCAGAAGCTGATCACTGTTATCAGCATTTGGCAGAGATACGGGCTTGTTGCTTCTGTCATGCTGCTGAAAGTGGTGACTAGACTTCTCCCATAATTTTCCGCAGAGTGCTGCGATGAAGCCAAGCAGGATCAACGGAATGATGAATATTCCGATATACCTTGCGTTGATTAGAAGTAGGATTGCATAATCTGCCATTACTAGGGCAGCAGCGATGATGTAGATCTCCAAGCCGAGGAATTTTCTCATGTTAGAGTGCAGCACCCGTAAGTACAGGCTTATAGCAAGCAAGAGCATGCTGAAATTTGCAAGCACCATCAGAATCATACGAGCTGCAGTTTCATCAGAGCGTTTTGTTAACTGTGGAGGTGCTTGTAAAATTATACAATTACCGATCACTGATATCAACAGTTGCTGATAGTCATGCAATTGTTTCGCCGGACTGTCGAAGGCAACAGGTGATGGTATAAGCTGCTGTTTGAACAGAAGGAAACCAAATTATAGAGTTAAACATCTTGGTTGCAAAATTTCTTGTCTTGAAAAATTCAGTAAAACAAAAGTTAGTGCTGAAGTTCAGTGGAAAATTAGCACAAAAATATGTATGAATTTTGGCTGTACAACGAGTGGTAAACACTGGTAAAATGTAACATGAAAAACAGAAAGCTCGATGGCTGATTGCAAGTTGTAGCCTTTTCTAGTTGTGCTCTAAAATTTGTCCGTTGCACAGTTTCTTTTTTCCTACGAAATGAATCATAGCTCCAGGCCGAGTTCATATCAAGCAAGAATAGAAAGATTGTGTCATAATTTTTCTTGCTGGCCTGGCTAAAAAGCCAAAGTATGGAAGGGAATTCTTTTGGGAGATCATTCAGTAGCCAACATCTGACACAAACATAGATTTAACATTCAAAGTTCAATTTGACATATGTTTCAGTGCTTACCGTGTTGGAGCCCTGCCCCCGATCGAGCTCTTCAGGATAATCGCCAGGAATTGGTGAAATTTCCATCTATTCCTTTGGCAAGAACACTCTCCTCCTCTAACGACAGGGAATAGATACATGTGCAGAGTAATTCGAGACTGGAAGAAGCATCGGAAGGAAAGGGGTGGGGAAATTAATTTGATTCCACCTACTCCTGTCTATCATTAGTGGTACAATTGTACTAAATATTTCTGTTCGCTCATGTCTTACCTTTTGACTTACCCTTGGTTAGGGGCGGATCCAGGAAAAAAAAATTAGGGGGACTCAATTACACAGTTTCTTCAACCTCCAGCCATCTAGGGACTTTTAGATTATTATTTATGGTGAAAAAAATTAAAGGAGATGCTTCGGGGGGTATCCATAAGTCTTGTGGGTGTAGGGAGGACTCGAGTCCCCCTTGCACCCACGTTGGATCCGCCCCTGCCCTTGGTAGGCTTGCTTATGCATGTTGTACATAGATACAGATACTTGCTTATTGCCTTTCAACCGAAAAAAAATCATATATAAACCCCCCTCAGCTACCACCAAATTATGAATCGACCCCTCAACTGAAAGAATAATGGCTATCTACTTGACCTCCTCATCAACCATAGTATACTCATCTCCTTCGAACAAAGCACTTGGTTTTGATGATGTCTCAGGCGTGTATATCCAGGTCACGGAACATATTCGTTCTTTTTTTTTTGGCATAAACAATGGTTTTTCCTTTAAAATGAACTCATATATATGTATTCCCTCCGTTCTAAATTATAAGAGATTTTGATTAAATGAGACACATCCTAATATTACGAATCTGGACAGTCAGATTCATAGTACTAGGATGAGTCCCGCTCCGGTACTCTCTACTTGTAGTAGAAAGTAATCTGAGTCATTGATCGTATTTAATCGTAGGGTTGAGATGTAGTTCTACTACTGCTAGAGTTAGTGGTAGTAGAAATGTGGAGAGGTATATTTGCACAGAGATAATAATTTGCGTAGGGTATTATTGTAATTTATTAGTATCGACGTCATTCCCGGCCATCCCTCTCCTTCGTCGGCGGATCCCCTCCATCCTCAAATTCTTGAGAGGTCTAAGGACATTCTTGGTCACACTTATTTGCCAAAACTTGGCAAGTGTGGATAAGAATTTGCTAGTCATATCTTAGGCTTTCACAACGAAATGGGTCTATGACAGTGGGGCCGTACCAATCCATAGTTGTAGTACCCAAACAAATACTTGCCCAAGAAATTGTGTGGCGTGGCAAAGAATGGCATCCACCAAACATGCCTTTAACTTACCTTGTAGCATAATTTTTCGCTATGTTAGCTGTTCATGCGTAGCTTATTCCTACGACATTTTTAATAGCCTGTCTCCGTCAGGACATTGATGTATACACACACACATGTGTGTGTATGTACTACAACGACTCTATAGTTTTGTTTACTATATTGGGTTGATGTGCCAGCTGAACCAACAGCGTTTAGTAAATCTCCTACTTGAATTTGTCTTTTTTTTTTTTGCAGCATATTTCCTACTACATTTCTTTTAGCAATGAATGGTCAACAAGCAACCTAATTTTATATTTATACATCCTAGGTTTGTTGTTGATCACAGGGAGTCGAGGACTAACCAGTGTGCCAGTGTATGCTGTATATACGAGTACTTTAATTAGGAGTCGCAAGTTAACCATGAGAAGTCAATTTGATGCACGCTCTTTAATCTTTATAGTCTTGCTGGCCTAAAGCAGAGCGGAATCTTTTTTCTTTCCTGATACGAGGCCAATTCATCTTCAGATTCATCCAATCCGGTCAGAGTACTTGATATGTGTACATTTTTTTTGTGTGATTTGCTATAACTAGGGTAAATAAAAGGAAATCAAACTGATAGTCCTCATTCCTCAATAGCGAATTAGATCGACTAGTTCCTTGATATAAACATACGCGTGCATACATCATCTTTTGTCAGGACAGGAGTTCAGGACGCCATGAAGAAGCGAGTGCAAGCTTTCACAGAAGGCGTCGTGCTAATGGTGTGTCCAGTTCTTCTCGCTGTCGCACTCAAGAGAGCAGACTTGAAAGGCAAGGGGAACGGATCGCTTGTTGTAGGCAGCATCACCCCTCTCGCCGCCACCACTCTCGAAGCCGGCCTACTCCCGTTCCTCTGCCTCTGCGTCTCCAAGAACCTGCCGCTGCCGGTGGGTGACGGCGTCGCGGGGCTCCTGTACCGCGCGTCGAAGCTCCTCGTCCACCTCTGCGCTGTTCTGCTCATGGCCCTCGCCTACGGCATCCTCCTCCTCATCGACATGAACAGGTACATGTACTACCTTGCCGGCCTTGTTCTTGCGCCGCTGGTGCCACTCACCCTGTTGCGCTGCTACCGGAGCACGCGCGACGGCGCTGGAGACCACGAGTCGGCGGCGCACGCGGCGGGATACGGCGCCGCGCTCGAGGACTCCGTGGATTTCTCGGCCGCCGTCACGACGCTTCTGTTCCTGGGGCTTGAAGGGCTGGCGTTAGAGGGGCAGAGCAGCGCTGCGTGCCACGGGCTGGAGCGCCTGTTCACCGCCTCCCTCGGCTTCACGTACCTCACCTGTGCGCTCGGCGTGTTCGTCATGCTGCGAGGGACTGTGCCTCCTCCGGTGATCACCAGCAACAGCGCCGAGATTTGCAACGTCGTCGAGTTACTGAACATTGTGCTGGCTGTCGCCATCGCCCTGGTCGTCGTCCTGATATCGGCCGCGCCGATGAGGGAGCAGGCGTGGCTGGTATTTGCTCCGCTGATACTGTCGTTCGTGACATGGATGTACATAGCTCTAATCGGCGGTGATGGTGGCCAAGTCGAAGGGCTTAAGCAGCCGGCGTCGCTGGAGCTGACCAAGGTCACGTTCACAGGGTTCCTGGCCGTCGCGGTGCCGACCTTCAGTAACACTCCGGTTGACATCTCCACGCGCGGCTTCGTTGTGCTCAGTGCTGCGGCCGTAATGTCGGGCCTTGGATGGAGGCTCCTGACGCACCGGATGGCACCGTCTCCGGCGATGGCCGCCGCCGCCAACGTTGCCTCTTTCTTTGCTCACCTGTGCGTCGCTGCTGCTGTCATCCCATTTGCAATGCTGGCTGTCAACGCCATCAACTCAAAGTGAGGCAGGCACCGGTAACCGGTTGTTACTAATCATGCATAGAAGGGTGTCCCACTGCTGGTCAAACATGTACCCCAAAGGCTAGACAACATGTACATGATTAAGTCTTGAGGGGTTGTGATATATTATTTAAAGTTGAAATTTAACTGGTACAAGTTAAAAAAAACAAATTTAACTCTCGATATACGTAAACTAGGTAAAGTTTAACTTGTTTTCTTGAGTAAATTGCGCCCGCGGCGCATCAATTTGGTAGGTGGGTGCAATTTAGTGCAAAAACTTGAGAAATGAGCGTTATAATGCAACAACTCGGTAGGTAGGGACAATTTAGTTTAAGATCTTTATAAGCGATCATATAAATGCAACAACTTGCAAGGTAGATACGACGTTTTTTTTTACTGAAAGGTAGATACGATGTTGATACAATAAACTAAGAAGCTATGCAGCAACTTAATTATTTGGAGATTTTTTTATATAGATTTAATTTTTAAGTATTTATTTTGACAATATACTAGCATGTATATGTATAAGCATATTCATATTTGTATCCTAATAACTAATAACTGAAAGTCAATTAAACTGGATGTAGAAATTATTATATTTTGGTTGATATTTGAGAAGGTGAAGAAAACAAAAAAAATTCTTAAAAGGTAATTAGATGTAAATTGTATGTGCAGTATAATTCTTAAGATTAAATTCAATATTATAAGGTAATATCCATAGAATTACTATGTGTTAACGACCAAATTTGGTAATCCAAGGATCGGAGATGAAGAAGAAACCGAGATGGAATTCGAGATGTAAATCCTCCCGGGAACAGAGTGAAGATCGGCTGAAGTCCGAATCGGCTGTTGTTAGATCGGCAGGGTTCGAGTCGGACTAGGTAAGCTGATTGAGCCGAATCCGACAATATGACATAACATATGTTGTCGGTTTAGGTTGATGTGCTTCATGATGATTGCCACGCATGGATAGAGTCCTGAGAAGGCAATTGTATCTATTAATTAGGATATTTTATGTAATTTCCTTAGAGATATGTTTGGGCAAAAGTCTGCCGCAAAGACTTGTGGTATCTTAGAGTTTTTTTAGAGATAAGAGTCGTGTCCGATATGGACATGTTTTGTAATTCTCGGGTATAAATAGACCCCGAACCCCATGTAATCAAACTAACACACGTTCAATACAATCTCGGCGCATCGCCACTCTTTTATTTTCGTTTCGTTTCGACGAGTTCCTGCTTTCGGGTTGAGCTACACCGGTTTCGATCTTCAACAAGAGGTAAAACTTGCTATGGTGGCTTGCGTTCTCGGGATTAGTGCTTCCATCTTTATGATACTCTAATCTTATTTATGTAATTCGTCGAGTTATCATATATCTTCCATAATCTTCGACTATATCGTTATCTAACCTACAATCGGCTAACATCTGCTAAGAGAGGGCAGCCGATTAGGTTAAATACTGACGTTGACTTCGATTATATAAGATATCCACCACTCTATGAAACATCCAACGGCTTGATTGTCTAGATATTGTCCTTCTTTTCATACTTATAGTTGCATCAGTTGAGTTTGATCTTATGAGTCGTGATTAGAATCTCAATCTCTAGCCTGCCTTTTGGTTGCCGATTAGAGTAGTATCGGGGTTTCAGCCGATCTTACCTGGTTTAACTATCTTTTTCTCATATGATTGATTGACATGTTAAATCTGCCCTTTATATTAAGATCTTGTTGCATTTGAATATATTAGGCTTTCGTTTGGTATATTTTACTTGCTTTAATATCTTAATATAGAGTGGTATCGGAGTATTAGCCGATGCATGCTAGATCTATCTGATCGGCTATGCTACGAGCATATATAGCCCCGTTATTAATATATATTTCGATCTAAGTGATTTATACTGTCTCGGCATGGCGACCGATCTATCCCAATCACTTGATTTAAGTATATATCGATATAGGGATTATATATTGTTAATATCTATAGCCGATCGAGTAGATTTAGTTCTTTCATGCTTATTAATGACTGCCGATCGATGCACATATGACATCGGCTCAAAGATAAATGATATGTCATCGGCATCTAGCCGATCGGCTATCATTTATGGATTTAACCACGGTTTCTTTGTCTTTGTTTCTTGTTGATTGCAGGATCAAATCAACTGGCACGCTAGCATACCCGAAGGCAAGTTTTTGACCTGCACTGGAGTTAAGCAGATCTCCCATGCCTCGTGTTTTCACATCAACACGCTTTTGGCACGCCTGGTGGGACCAATTAGAAGTCAGAATCACAACTGCTTTTCCTCATGGCTGAGAAACCGCCAGCATCGCCGTCTTCGGCTGGTAAAGATGGTTCTGCTAAGTCTAAGTTTCCAAAGCTTGGTCTATCTGAGATTGATGAAGGCAACATCATGACCATCACTCCGGACAAGTTGACACCTGAGCAGCAGAAGGAACTTGAAGCAATGATGCAGCAAGCACGGAGCCAATTCTTGAATTCATTCATGGAGACCCGCAAGGGAACAATTGTTCTGAAGTATAAAGTAAAAGTAATTGCTGATGTTCCTAGGACAGGTTCTTCCAAGGATGGAGAAGTAAAACAAGCTCCAGATGGTGCAACTCAAACAAGTGATAAAGGTGCTGCAAATGGTTTTCAAGGGGTTCAAGGTGATGGCTCTCAAGGGGTTCAAGGTGTTGGTTCTCAAGGAATTCAAGGTGATGGTTCTCAGGGATTTCAAGGTGAAAATCTTAACCAAGATGGCAACATGGCGCAGCTACAGTTTAACAACTTGCAAGATCGGATTGACTATGTCGTGCAACATGCTTTGATTAATCAATTTAGGGTATTGGTCAACACATTATCAAACATGGTGAAGTCGATGGTTGATGGCTCAATAGCTGAATATTAGGCTACAGGACCGGTATATTTGCCAGGAGGGGTTTTTCCGAATTATCGGCCCTTAATCACTAACAATCAGCCGACTGTTCAGCCACTTCCTCCCAATGCACCACCGGCTCAACCGATAGCACCAGTATCGGCCCCTGCACCTGCTGCATCATCATCAGCACCAGGTCAACTGGTTAATCCTCGATTGCTGGTGAGAGAGCAGCAATAGCATAGTGGGCAGAATGTGAATCGGCTAACTCAAGATCAAGTTGTAGCTATGTTCTTACCACCTCAATCTACTATTGACACAGTCCAGCAACAGCCGATCCAACAGACACCACCAAGGCAGCAAGTTGTGCAGCTAATCCAACAGACACCGCCAAGGCAGCAGGTGGTACAGCCGATTCAGCAAACGCCACTGAGACAACAGGTTGTTCAGCCGATTCAGCAACAAGGTCTAATGAATGCATCGGCTGGGTTTGGAACACCTGACAATCGGCTAGGGCAGCATGCTGCGAATCAAGTTGTCCCAGAGCATTTGGTTCATAATGTGCAACCAGATCAAACGGTGGTACCTCAAGTTGTTCCCGAACATTTGATTCGCAATATACAGCCGAATTTTCAGAATTACCAGGGGGGCAATTTGAATTATCAGTATCAGCCTACATCACCGCAAGTTCAATAGCAGCAAGGAGGACCAGCTCAGCCCCAGTTTGTTCCTCAATACAATCAATTCGAGCCCGTGCCACAACAAGCACAAGGAGCGCCTCAGCAACGACCATGGCCATATATGATTGCAGATGTAATGAGGGAACAGTTTTGGGCTTAAGCCAAAAGATGCTAGAAATTTGTATCGGCATCCTTACCCCGAGTGGTTTGAGAGAGTTCCTCTGCCTAACCGATTCAAGGTTCCAGACTTTTCAAAATTCTCAGAGCAAGATAGTGTTTCAACCTATGAACACGTTAGCTGATTTTTAGCTCAGTGTGGTGAAGCATCAGCTGTGGATGCCTTGAGGGTTAGGTTGTTTCCATTGTCTTTGTCTGGATCGGCTTTCACTTGGTTTTCTTCTTTGCTATGTAGATCTATTAACAGTTGGGCCGATTTGGAGAAACATTTTCATAGCTATTTCTACAGTGGGATTCATGAGATGAAACTATTCGATTTAACAGCAATTAAGCAAAGGCATGATGGGCCTGTGCAGGAGTACATTCAGAGGTTCAGGGAGATGAGGAATAAATGCTACAGCTTGGCCTTGACTGATGCCCAGTTAGCCGATTTGGCTTTTCAGGGTATGATAGCTCCGATCAGGGAAAAGTTCTCGTCTCAAGACTTTGATAGTTTATCACACCTTGCGCAGAAGGTAACCTTGCATGAACAGAGGTTTGCAAAGGCCAGGAAGAACTTTAAAAAGGTTAATCATGTATGTCCTTACATATATGGATCGGATGATGATGATGATGATTCCGAAATAGCAGTAGCCGAATGGGTTAGAAGCAAGAAGGTTATACCATGCCAATGGGTAAAGAGTCCTAGAAAAGAGGAGCGGTATGACTTTGATATCACCAAGGCTGATAAGATTTTTGATTTGCTACTTCGGGAGAAACAGATTCAACTTCCTACTGGTCATACAATCCCATCGGCTGAAGAATTGGGCAAGAGAAGGTATTGCAAATGGCATAATTCTGGGTCTCATTCTACCAGTGATTGCAAAGTCTTCAGGCAGCAGATCCATGTGGCTATTGAGGGAGGCAAAATCAAATTTGATGATTCCAAGAGGCCGATGAAGGTTGATGGCAATCCTTTTCCTGTTAATATGGTGCACATAGCTGGCCGAACAGTCGATGGAGGAAGAGCGAGGGGTTTTCAGGTGAATTCGGCTAAAATTATTAATAAGTATCAGAAGAAATATGACAACAGCAGGAGAGGCATTATGAGGAAGATGATGGTGGCTTTGATCCTCATTGGGGTTGTGAGTTCTTTAGGTTTTGCTGGAATGAGAGTATGAGGTTGCCATCTATTGAAGACAGTCCTGGGTGCAACAATGTTGCAGAAAGTTCGAGCCGATCATATAATAGAAGCAATCGGCTAAGGCAAGCTAGAGTTCCTGTTCATCAAAGGTTGGGCCCGGTGAACCAAGATTGCAACCAAGAGGACAATGAAGACAGGAAGACTCAGTGGTGTCCTTCTGGTATTTTTACAAAGAATCAGAAAAGAAGGGTTCAAAGGTTGAGGAACAGGGAGCGCTTTCAGGAGGTTGAGCAAGAAATTAATCATCGGCTAAAGAAGACGAAGACGAAGCCGAAGCAGGAGTGGCGTGTTAAGAATCAAGTTCCTGCAGCTAATGAAGTCGCAGCCGATGAAGCAAAGAGATTGGCTAAAGGGAAAAGTGTTGTGACTGCATCGGTTAACATGGTTTTCACGTTGCCTGCTGAATTTGGGGTCAAGCAAGCCGATATCGATGAAGTTGAAGAAGAATCGGCTAAGTTGATTTTATCACCAGAACAAGCAGTCTTCGAGAAGCCGGAGGGGTCAGAGAATCGGCATCTTAAACCATTGTATATAAATGGCTATGTCAATGGGAAGCCGATGTCCAAGATGATGGTCGATGGTGGGGCTGCAGTGAATTTGATGCCTTATGCTACATTTAGGAAGTTGGACAGAAATGCTGAGGATCTCATCAAGACAAACATGGTGCTGAAAGATTTTGGTGGCAATCCATCGGAAACCAAAAGAGTTTTAAATGTGGAACTGACAGTCGGCAGCAAAACTATCCCTACAACATTCTTTGTCATCGATGGGAAGGGTTCCTACAGCTTGTTGCTTGGAAGGGATTGGATTCATGCCAATTGCTGTATTCCTTCAACCATGCATCAATGCTTGATTCAGTGGCAAGGCGACAAGATTGAAATTGTGCCAACCGACAGGTCAGTTAATGTTGCCAGTGCCGATTTAGCTCTTTGGGAGATGGATGGTCTCGACTGCTTATCTGGAAAAGTTTGGGATGGAGATTTTCTAAAAGTGTCCGATTCTGATATACAGCCAATTGAAGAAGGAGAGCCCAAGCTATTATTTTGTGGGGGTCGTGGAGGGTTCAAACGTCTATGCCAAGGACACGGTAGATGATCTCAATGACAAGCAAGGACAGGGTTTTATGTCGGCCGATTATTTGGAGGAGATTGACATAGGTCCAGGTGATCGACCAAGGCCGACATTTATTAGTAAGAATTTATCTTCAGAATTTAGAACCAAGTTGATAGAGCTGTTAAAGGAATTCAAAGATTGCTTCACTTGGGAGTATTATGAGATGCCAGGACTCAGCCGATTGACTGTTGAACATCGGCTACCTATCAAACCAGGGGTTATACCACATCAACAACCTCCGAGAAGATGCAAAGCCAATATGCTCGAACCTGTCAAGGCTGAGATTAAACGTTTATATGATGCTTGTTTTATTCGTCCCTGCCGATATGCTGAGGAGGTTTATAGTATAGTTCATGTTATCAAGAAAAACGACAAGGTGAGGGTGTGCATTGACTTTAGGGATTTAAATAAAGCTACCCCAAAGGATAAGTATCCAATGCCAGTAGCCGATCAGCTGGTTGATGCTGCTTCAGGGCACAGGATATTGAGTTTTTTGGATGGAAATGCAGGATACAATCAGATTTTCATGGCCGAAGAAGATATCCATTAGACGGCTTTTAGGTGTCCTGGTGCAATCGGTTTGTTCGAGTGGGTTGTAATGACTTTTGGCTTGAAAAGCGCCGGAGCTACATATCAAAGAGCTATGAATTATATATATCATGATCTGATCGGCTGGTTGGTTGAAGTCTATATTGATGATGTGGTTGTTAAGTCTAAATAAATAGTGGATCACATAGCCGATTTGAGGAAGGTTTTTGAGAGAACAAGGAAATATGGCCTGAAGATGAAGCCAACAAAATGTGCTCTTCGTGTATCGGCTGGCCAGTTTTTGGGATTTCTTGTTCATGAGAGGGGGATTGAGATAACTCAAAGGAGTGTTAATGCAATTAAGAAAATTCAGCCTCCAGAGAACAAGACAAAGTTACAGGAGATGATCGGCAAGATAAATTTTGTCCGAAGATTTATTTCTAATTTGTCTGGAAGATTAGAGCCTTTTACACCATTGTTACGGTTGATGATGCGGACATCACTAATTCGGATACACACAACAATCCTCCAACGGTCATTCAAGGACCGATAACAAGAGCTCATGCGCGACAATTAAATTTAGAGGTGAGCTCATTCCTATGTTCTTCTTTGTATGAATTCGAGAATAGATTGCTACCTAATGATTATATTGTGATTAGAAAAAATGGAGGGGATAAGGAGACACTTGGAGAAGGACTTAGAGCCATGGAGGATCATCGAGGACGTCCAAGTCAAGGTGGAGGTCCAAACCAAGTCGACGTCGGGTGCAATTCGGAGTCCAGGACCAGTCTGTACTAAAACGGACGCCCAGGTCGCATACGTGCTCGGATTGGGGCGTTCTTTATATGTATGGAAAGCTAGGAAGATAAGCTTTCCAATGGTTTTGGTCCCATGTCCAAATTCTTTCCGAGTCAATGGGAATTGACCGAACAATTTGATGTCCAGAATCTGTTCCGGTGCTGCGTCACCGTATTTGGGCCTTTGGCCCGTGTATCGTGTTGGAACCCATTAGGGTTGCGTCGAGAGGGGGTTGCACGACCCTAAACTCTATATATTAGTACCCACCACCATCTTTAGGTTTTTGGGTTTTGCTTAGATTAATCTGTCGAGAACAGTTTTGCCGCTAGATCGGTTTGTAAGACCCCAACTTGTGAGCTTAATCATTCATCTGCAATTTTGGTTGTTTCTATCTCGTTCTTGTTTGTGTTCTTCGATTGGCAAACAAGGATTAGCCTTTCGGCGAGGTCATCCGCATTTCGGCATGGGTGATAACCAGAGGAGACGTGGTGCTGCGATTGCGGGGTTCAAGAGCGTACGCGTTCAAGAAGCCGGATCGATTTGTGTCACGACTCCGCCCAAATCATTGTTTATCAGAACCTTTCAGAAGATTGGGAACCCTAGTGCACATCAGTTGAAGGCCGATCAAAAGTTTACTTAGTGGGCAGAGCAACAGAAGGCTTTGGATAGTATTAAGGAATATCTTAGCTCTCCTCCAGTGTTGATTCCTCCACAGAAAGGGATACCCTTTAGATTATATCTGTCAGCTGGTGAGAAGTCAATCGGCTCGGTCCTAATTCAGGAGTTGGAAGGAAAAGAGAGGGTTGTATTCTATCTAAGCCGACGGCTCTTGAATGCAGAAACAATATATTCCCCTGTGGAGAAGTTGTGCTTGTGCTTATATTTTTCATGTACAAGGTTAAGGTATTATCTATTGTCCAACGAATGCACTGTCATATGCAAAGTCGATGTCGTCAAGTACATGTTATCGGCTCCAATTTTGAAAGGAAGGGTTGGAAAGTGGATATTTTTCTTAACGGAGTTTGATCTTCAGTATGATTCACCGTAGGCGTTCAAAGGGCAAGCTATAGCCGATTTTATTGTTGATCATCGTGATGATTCAATCGGCTCGGTTGAGGTTGTGCCATGGACTTTGTTCTTTGATGGGTCAGTATGCACTCATGGTTGTGGTATCGGCTTGGTAATTTCCCCTCGGGGGGCAAGTTTTGAGTTTGTTTATACTATTAAACCTTATGCAACTAATAATCAGGCTGAGTATGAAGCAGTTCTCAAAGGGCTGCAGTTACTCAAGGAAGTTGAAGCCGATGCTATTGAAATTATGGGAGATTCTTTGCTAGTGATCAGCCAATTGGCAGGGGAATATGAGTGCAAGAATGATACATTAATGGTTTATAATCAGAAGTGCCGAGAGCTAATGAAGGAATTTCGGCTGGTTACTTTGAGGCATGTATCTCTAGAGCAAAATATTGAAGCTAATGATTTGGCCCAAGGGGCGTCGGGATATAAGCCGATGATCAAAGATGTCAAGGTTGAAGTTGCTGCATTAACAGCCGATGATTGGAGATATGATGTACATCAATGTTTACAGAATCCATCTCAATCAGCTTCTCGGAAATTGCGTTACAAAGCGTTGAAGTATACTTTGTTGGATGATGAGCTCTATTATCGGACGATTGATGGGGTGTTGCTTAAGTGTTTGAGTGCCGATCAAAGCTAAGGCTGCAATCGGTGAGGTTCACGAAGGAATTTGTGGTACTCATCAATCGGCTCATAAGATGAAGTGGTTGCTTCGACGTGCGGGGTATTTTTGGCCGACAATACTGGAAGATTGTTTCAAATATTACAAGGGGTGCCAAGATTGTCAGAAATTTGGAGCAATTCAGAGAGCACCGGCATCGGCTATGAATCCTATCATTAAACCATGGCCGTTTAGAGGTTGGGGAATTGATATGATCGGTATGATTAATCCACCATCGAGTAAGGGGCATAAGTTTATATTGGTGGCGACCGATTATTTTACCAAGTGGGTGAAGCAATTCCTTTAAAGAAAGTTGATTCGGGGGATGCTATACAATTTGTTCAAGAGCATATAATCTATCGATTTGGGATTCCTCAAACCATTACAACATATCAAGGTTCAATCTTCGTGTCTGATGAGTTTGTTCAGTTTGCCGATAGCATGGGTATCAAATTATTGAATTCTTCACCATATTATGCACAAGCTAATGGGCAGGCCGAGGCATCTAACAAGAGTTTGATCAAATTGATTAAGAGAAAGATTTCTGATTATCCACGGCAGTGGCATACTCGATTGGCCGAAGCATTGTGGTCTTATCGGATGGCTTGTCATGGATCGATCCAAGTCCCTCCTTATAAGCTTGTTTATGGACATGAAGCTGTTTTACCATGGGAGGTTAGAATTGGCTCAAGGAGAACGGAGTTGCAAAATGATTTGACAGCCGATGAATATTATCATCTCATGCCCGATGAAAGGGAAGACTTGGTTCAATCTAGATTGAGAGCCCTTGCGAAGGTTACCAAGGATAAGGAGCGAGTTGCTCGGTATTACAACAAGAAAGTGGTACCCAAGACTTTTTTGGAAGGTGAACTTGTATGGAAGTTTATTTTGCCGATTGGGACTCGGGATAACAAAGTCGGCAAGTGGTCGCCGAATTGGGAAGGACCGTTCCAAATCTATAAGGTTATATCTAAGGGAGCTTACATGTTGCAAGGACTTGATGGAGAATTCTATGGACGAGTGCTAAATGGCAAGTACTTGAAGAAATATTACCCAAGTGTTTGGGTTAATGCATGATCAGCTCATGTAGCCGATACATGACAGCTCATTACATATTTTCACATTTTGGTTGTTTCGCAGTAAGATAATGAACCTAAAGCATACTCGACACTGATAGAAGCAATTGTACAAGCTTGAGTTTCATGGAAAAAACCTTAAGAATATGATGTTCAAATATTTGTCATGGTTCAGTTTCTGCATATATCGTAAAACTGCTTGTCTCATTTCAGAAAAGTTTTATTAAAAGATTTTTTTTTCAGATCTTCACTGCAGATATATGTATATATCTTAGTTCAAGAGTACATATTTCCTATAGCCTCTGTTTTTTGTGTGTGCATACATGAGTGAGTTTGGATTAAAAGAACAAATCTGTTTTTAAATTATATCAGAATGTATTTTATTTATATTTATCGAGCATGTGAATTTATATTTTTCTTTTATGAGGTTGAATTAAATGTGAACGGATACACATAGCATGTAGAAAAAAATATACAAGTACAACTTATGCCACCAATCAGCATATTGCCATTATGCGATCCACTGGATACTGATCTTTACTGTTGTTAAAATATGGCTTGTTGCGTTGGCAACACATACTTCCAACAGATATTTTGTGCTGCTACGGTACTTTTCTAGATCTATATTTAACATCTTTTGGCAATGTGTTACGAGTTTCTGTTGTAGCATATAATTATGTGTTCCTGTGTTCCTGTGTTATTTCCCTGTAACACATCTCCATATATGTTACAAGGTTGTGTTCCTATAGGCCTGTTCTGTACTAGTGGAGCGACATTATCCCCTGTAGGTAGGTAAGGATGTTTGTTGTCGCAGATGCTCCCAGGCTGTGGTAAAGTGGACGTTCAGTATGTTATACCCGCTGCACTGCACCTATGGACATGGTGGCGGCATGCTTGCCGCTTGTACCCCAAAGGTAGATGACCTCCCATGGTGCATAGGTAGAGGGGTCTCCTAAAGTGAAAGACGAACGTGCGAAGGACTGGCGCCGTCGTAACCACGACATGACGTGGAGGGACCCACGTGGTCCACACTGGATTGTCATGGTAGTGGTGGTGATCTCGTCCGTTTGGAAGGCTACACCACGTCAGTCGCACTCCTACAGGAGACACGACGAAGTAGCACCGCAACACGGGAACATAAAGTACGAAGGACACTCGCCACCTCATCCGGCCTGACGATTTGAGGTCTCATTTCTAGTCTCTGCAACAATGTGTCCTACTCGAGGTGAACGTGCTCAACGAACTCGGACTGTTCAACAAATAGGAAAGGCTATTATAACGATTAAATTAGTTGCACATTTAGCGACAATCAACAGAACCAACGACATACCATTGAGTTGTATGCTGATCAAGCCTGTGGGGGCAAACGTGTCCGTGATCGTCGCCTGGTGGGGGACGGAAGTATCCCCTTGGGGCGGGAAACACCTCTAGCGCGTAACACTGCGGTACCAACGAAGGTATGCCATTACAAAGCGTCGTCGTCTGGAGGTGTTTGAAGCAGCAAGTTTTCATCCACATGTTCCCACTCGACAACCGTCACCTGAATCGTTTGAAAAATGGTCGCCTCATACGGAAGACCGAGTCCCTTCTGGGAGTACCTGCACACAATGAAATGGGCACATAAGAAAAATATAGAACGAGACAAAACATAGTAATTGAATATAACAATTCTGATGTATGGCCCAACGTGTATGTCTAGCATGAGGTGACAAGTAGTCATCCAAAGTTGCACATCCCGCGGTGCACGCTCAACGACATCGTGAAGTGTGTATGGGTCCAACGAATACGGTCCGGCATAAGCTGGTTGATGTCTGCTACAAACTTGTACACGTGTCGCGTCATGCCGCTTACCCACCTCGGTTGCAATGAAAACAAATATTTGATTAGTATCCACAAAAATATATAGTGTTATGACAAATGATTTAAAAACATTTTACCTAACGGTGTGTCCACAAAGATCCCATGGTGGGATGATCGTCGTTGTCTGCAACACTAGACTTGTACATCTCTTCGACACTGTAGCATGCATACAACTCAAGTTGTGGCCTCCAAATGTCAAAGCACTCATGTGCCCATAACATTAGAAGCAAAGGGCATCCTGTCGGAGAACTTTCCTTATTGTTCCTCATGCAAACATCACAAAGTCTAGCGTACGTTGCAACAAGTATCGCAAACCCCCAACTGTACTATGGAATCTAGTCAACAGGTAACTTAGCGATCTACTCCACGAAGTGGATGAAGTGCTTGTTCACGGAGTCAGCGTGGGTCCCTGTGAACATCATCCATCAAAACAACCACAATAGGTGTAAAAATTTGCACTAAGATGCTGCATACACAATCTGCTATACAAATATGGCCATGCCACCTCCTATGTGACATTGTCCTTGAGCTTCTGCAACGTCGATAGCAAACCAGCATGTCAATCATGTAGAACACACACACATTTGGTCTGTTTTAAACTACACACCTTTTAATGTGCCGCAAGAACCAAAGCCATCTTGATGTGTTCTCTCTTTCAACAAAAGCTAAAGCAACGTGGACGAAATGGTTTTCCATGTCGACTCCGATCGTGGTTAAAATAGTTCCTCTATATTTGCCTGTCATAAAAGTACCATCCGCATATAGCAACGGAATGCAATTTCTAAAGGCCTCTATCATATAGCGAAATGACCAGAAAGCATGACGAAGTACATTTCCTCCAGTATATATCATTCACCTCATCGAGAATAGCCATGTATGTGCCTAGATTTCTTACGTGCATGACCTCCAATAGTGGGGGAATATTGTGGTAAGAATCCTCGTACTTCCAAACTTTATCTTCAGTGCTTTATGATTTGCCCTCCAAGCTTTATCGTACGATACCTCGTAGCCATACTTTTTCTCTACGTCATGCTTTATTCTGAATGACGACAAAGAGGTTTTCTTCACAACATTTGAATACACCATTTGTGCCACGAATGCAGGTGTCAGGTTGTTCGACAAACAAGCCTGTTGCTCAACCCTTGAGGCTAACCATAAGTTGTCATGTTGTGGCTTGTAACCAAAGGGGTGTTGTCCAACAAAGAAGTATGCTGCTCAACCCTTGAAGCTAACCATAAGTTGTCATGTTGTGGCTTGTAACCATACATCCAGGTCTTGTGCACTTCACGTCATACGACATCCTATTTGAAATCTTCACCCTAAACTCCTGATTCTGTAGAAAAGCCCACCACTTCACCACATCTTGTAGGTGTCCTTTGTTGTGAAACATCTGTCCAGCTTGCACTGCTTACAATCATACCGCCAGTGGGCATCTAAACCATCATTAACCCGCAGATGACTCATCGATATGGTCGTCCAATCATCAGGTATGTCGGTTTCCTTATCCCCTGTGTTGTATCTTGGTCTTCCACCACAAATGCAATGTATTCCTCGTTTTCCAGTTCCATCTCTTCCACTAGTGTCTCATTCATCTCCGCTGCATCAACAACCAAAGGTGACTCTGGCTCATCATCATCTGAGTCGTTGGCCGGACAATTACTATCAGGCACAACGAACTCTACTGGTGCAATAACCTCTTCTGGCTACGCCTTCACCACTCCAACAAACAGTAACCTCTTCCACGACCACGATAGGAGTTTGTTCAACCTCTATGCGGCTTGTCTTGCTGGTTCGAAAAATATCTATTTTCTTCTACACCAGTATTGCCAGACTATACCCTTTCTTTCTTACTTTAGCTGCACTTTTTTTCCAACTCCCAGTAAATGCAAGATCTACTACTCTCCATTTCCATCCATATTGACAACTTACTGGCCACACAGGTTTTTATGACAAATTTTTCCAATAATGGATCTACCCCAAACATATTATGCAACCACCCTAGTAGATCATTCATAACCAACTACTCTAGTGCATTCAGGGTAGTATCAACAAATGCATATGCGGTCAAATCTACCCTGCTATCACAAATTTGTATAGGAGCATCACCATAATACACACGAACGGGAGCATCAACTAACATCCTAAAATAACATGCGAAATTGTCTTACTACGTTACTACCTAGAAAATTCACGTATGGTTGCATTATTGTTCTAACATAATGTAACTAAATTTCACTACTTAAATATAATTTCCTTTTGGTTTCTACTAACCGTCCATGTTAATTTCTCCTTACTAATCACTACATGAAAATTAATACGTTGCTACTCACCTCACAAAATATGTAGCGCTATTCCAAGCGCTAGAGCGCGGAATATTGTTCCGAGCATCGCACATCGCGCCCAGAGTCTGCAAAAACTAGTGTTCGGTTGCCCACGTTCGATCTGTATAGATTTGTTCTATTTGAATTCGGGGTAAATCAATTACAGATCAGTAAAATTGGTGGTCGGTTGAAAATAATCGTTGTAATTGGTTTATCTCCGTTTCCAATCGAGGTAGTTACAATATAGTGTGCAACAAACTAAGACCAAATTTTGTAGTAATCGATTTACTGTTGATGTAAATGAAAATTGATGGTGCATGTGCCTGTAGTAATTGGATTAACGACAACCATGCTTGGTGAAATCTTGTAGTAATCGAGTTACTGTCGACATAAATGAAAATTGATGGTGCATGTGCTTGTAGTAGTTGGATTATGAACAACATTGGTTGATCAAATCTTGTAGTATTCGTATTACTATCGATGTAAATGAAAATTGATGGTGCATTAACTTGTAGTAATTGCATTATTGCTAGCCTTGGTTAATGATTTCTTATAGTGAGTGCATCAAGCAAGAAAAAAAAAAGGAAAAATAAATAAGGAGGGAGTTACTAGGGCCTAATTAGTTTACCCCAAATAATACGTGAATAATTTTTTTACTTATACATTGAATCACTCCATCCTAAATCACGGGACAAAAAATAAAGATTTTACATGCACATCATAGTAAAAGCACAAGAATAAAAATTTTACACACAAACATAGCAATACACGCCATCACCAGTTCCTCGTGACGGCTGAATGGAGTTTATGTCCTGCTAGAGAGAGCAAGAAGATAAAGCGGCGGAGATGCAGGCTGGAGCCGAGGCAGCACCAATATGTATATAGCACGTATACAAACTTTGTATATAGCGTTCTTGTGGTTTTTTAATATGTACGTATACAAATTTTGTATACGCACATAATAATGCATATATTTTTTCGGTAGCACTATTCCGAGCGCTAGAGCGCGGAATATTATTCCGAGCACCGCACATTGCGCCCAGAGTCCACAAAAACTGGTGTTTGGTTGCCCACGTTCAATCTGTGTAGATTAATTCTATTTGAATTCGGGGTAAATTAATTACAGAACCGTAAAATCGGTGGTCGGTTGAAAATAATCGTTGTAATTGGTTTATCTCCTTTTCCAATCGAGGTAGTTACGATATGGTGTGCAACAAACTAAGACCAAATCCTGTAGTAATCGAATTATTGTCGATGTAAATGAAAATTGATGGTGCATATGCCTGTAGTAATTGGATTAACGACAATCATGCTTGATGAAATCTTGTAGTAATCGAGTTGCTGTCGACATAAATGAAAATTGATGGTGCATGTGCTTGTAGTAGTTGGATTATGAACAACATTGGTTGATCAAATCTTATAGCATTCGTATTACTGTCGATGCAAATAAAAATTGATGGTGCATTAACTTGTAGTAATTGCATTATTGCCAGCGTTGGTTGATGATTTCTTATAGTGAGTGCATCAAGCAAGAAAAAAAGGGAAAATAAATAAGGAGGGAGTTGCTGGGGCCTAATTAGTTTACCCCAAATTATACGTTAATAATTTTTTTATTTATACATTCAATCACTCCATCCTAAATCACGGGACAAGAAATAAAGATTTTACATGCACATCATAGTAAAATCACAAGAATAAAAAGTTTACACACAAACACAGCAATACACGCCATCGCCAGTTCCTCGTGATGGCTGAATGGAGTTTCTGTCCTGCTAGAGAGAGCAAGAAGACTAAGCGGCGGAGATGCAGGCTGGAGCCGAGGCAGCACCAAGTCTGGCCTCTTCGACCTCGGTAGGAGCCGGATTCGGCGACAGAGCCAAAGATGGAGGTCGTGGTTGCTGTTGTCACCGCCTCACTGTCATAAACTGGGCAACGACAGAGGTGATGAAACAAATCATAGTTTCTTGCCGATGTTACCAAATCGATTGACCATCACAAACAGGATCTCCGCCATGCAAGGGAGAATAGAGAAGCACGCCAAGATGAGTGCTCAACCCAATCGAAGTCAGACTGTATAGAATCAAGAAGGATAAAGAATTTAATTAATCATAGATTGTATACAATTCTTGCAAGAAATCAAGAATCTCATTAGGAATTGCTGAGAGAACTCACCGTCCCCACGACGTCCACCTCGTTCGCCATGGGCCAGACGTCTCTTCAGCATCGATCTGAAGTAGATGTTGCGACAGCGAGGCCTGAAGCAGTGCCTTCACCTCAAGCGCCGCCGGCCACCGCCATCAACCGCCATGGTGTCGTCGTCCTCCTCCATGGTACGCCGCCAATCTGTGGGCTGGGATGGTGGATTGATTCAGATCCGAAAAAAAAAAGGAAAAAATGAAGTGGGAGCAAGAGTGGTTGGTTGGGTACGGGAAAAATAGAATATATATCAGAAGTAGAGAAGTTGTTTTTATCGGAGTAAATCATTTACGCCGATAATGGTGGGAGCACGATGCGGGAGGTGGGGTGGGATCGAAAGGGAAGTTGTTTTTATTATCGAAGTAAATCGTTTACTCCGATAACGGTAGGAATGGGTTGACGGGACATGGGGGTGGCATTGTAACCAGAGAAGTTATTTTTATCGAAGTAAATCGTTTACTCCGATAACGGTTGGAGCGGGATGATGGAACGTGGGGTGAGGTGCACCTGGCTGATACACATTTGGCGCTTGGAATATAGGAGCGCGCAACGCTCCCAATAGTAGTTCTACTAACTTCGTACTATTTTTGACATATTACTAATTTAATATTTGTACTAACATTGATCAATGAAAAATAATTAATAAATTATGCGTACTAACATTCAACAATGACAAACGAGTAACAAATAAGGTGGTGTTTGGATCCAGGGACTTAACATTAGTCCCTGTATTTAGACACTAATTTAGAGTATTAAATATGGACTACTTACAAAACTAATTACATAAATGAAAGCTAATTCGCGAGACAAATTTTTTAAGCCTAATTAATCCATAATTAGAGAATGTTTACTGTAGCATCACATAAGCTAATCATAGATTAATTAGACTCAATAGATTCGTCTCGCGAATTAGTTCAAGATTATGGATGGGTTTTATTAATAGTCTACGTTTAATATTTATAATTAGTGTTCAAACATCCGATGTGATAAGGACTTAAGTTTTAGTCCCATCTAAACAGGGTCTAAAAAGCCTCATACTTCAGGATTAATCCTAAAACTTCACGAGCCTCATAGTTAAGGATTAAAAATTCATACCTTAATAACCGTAGCTGCTCCCGCCTCCCGGCAATGCTGGCTCTCCCGCGCGACAGTGACGTCGCCCAGGCTATGGTCCTCGGCCGGCTCGGTGAGGAGGCTTATATAGGGGGGCCTGTCGAACTCCCATTGGTCGATAGGGCCGGTTGGGGGTGGGGGTTAGGGGGAGAGG
>CM020185.1:12757465-12796054 GCA_009805545.1 Oryza longistaminata | reverse complement strand
ATTTGAATTCAAATTCAAATTTGAATCGGATATAATTCAAATTCAAATTTGAATCGGATATATAAACTTTTGACTTATAAACTTTAGGTCTATAAACTTTAGGTGTATAAACTTTAGATGTATAGAAATGCTATAAATTAAATTTGAATCGGATATATAAACTTTTGATTTATAAACTTTGGGTAGTTTAGGTATATAAACTTTAGATGTATAGAAATACTATATATAAAAAATATTTGAATTCAAATTCAAATTTGAATCGGATATATAAACTTTTGACTTATAAATTTTAGGTCTATAAACTTTAGGTGTATAAACTTTAGATGTATAGAAATACTATATATAAAAAATATTTGAATTCAAATTCAAATTTGAATCGGATATATAAACTTTTGACTTATAAATTTTAGGTCTATAAACTTTAGGTGTATAAACTTTAGATGTATAGAAATACTATATATAAAAAATATTTGAATTCAAATTCAAATTTGAATCGGATATATAAACTTTTGACTTATAAATTTTAGGTCTATAAACTTTAGGTGTATAAACTTTAGATGTATAGAAATACTATATATAAAAAATATTTGAATTCAAATTCAAATTTGAATCGGATATATAAACTTTTGACTTATAAATTTTAGGTCTATAAACTTTAGGTGTATAAACTTTAGATGTATAGAAATACTATATATAAAAAATATTTGAATTCAAATTCAAATTTGAATCGGATATATAAACTTTTGACTTATAAACTTTGGGTTTAGATGTGTAAACTTGAGGTGTATAAATTTTAAGTGCATAAATTTACTAAAATAGGAAAGTAATACGGTAAAAAAAAAGAAACCAGGTGTAGGGAGGGGGATCGCTACCCCCATCGCCAGGCGAGCGATCGCCCATTAGCCGTTTCGCACTAGAGAGGCCGTCTCGTCCATGCCCTCACGTAGTAGTAGTGATTGTCCTCACAATTAATTTTGTCAACCAAGAGAGAGTACTTTTAATTGAGAAAACGAGTAGGACTACTAGATTTTTTTTTGCCAGTTAGTTGGATACTTGGATGTGTGAAGGGGTGTCACACAGATGGACGGCTGACGTGGCGAAATATTCCTTGTGGCAACCTTTCGAAACAGAAACACAGCCGTAAGCTAAAAATTCATCAACCGTAAGGCAATTTAGCCAATTAAAAGTGCTCAAAAGTATCCAAATTAAATCGGAAAGGCTAAAAAAACTGTCGACACATTTTTCTTTAGAAATATATCGATTTCTGATCCATTAAATCAACTGTAGGATTCGTGCTATTTTGGTTGACGAAAATAAAATTGTACTGCAAAGAATCGATCCTAGGATCTCCGGTGACTTGTCCAGCGGCCCTGACCAACTGATCGAACAAAGAATTTGGCTTGAACTGAAATTACATACTAATTACACTTAAATTACATACTATTTACATATGTAATTTAGAGACTTACATGGAAAATACACTAAAATTACATATGTAATTTAGAGATTTACATATATAATTTTAGGATTTACATTGTAAATACACTAAAATTGCATATGTAATTTATGGACTTACAATGTAAATACATACCGACTATTTTTTGATGAAAAATATGGCGCCATAAATATAGCTACTCCCAATTAAATAGCTTACATTTAGGAAAAAAGTTTTTTTTTGAGAATTACACAGTACAATGCAGACACTCACAACGTACGCACACTCACCCCTATGAACGCACGCACGCAAACCCTACCCCCTATGAGAAAAATCCTGAAGATTGACCAAGTCACCACAGGCGTCTTGCTGTCGACGGGTACGTCTTCTACCACTGAAAGCACAAAGCCGTTAAATCCTTGAAAATTCGCTCTCATGGGGAATCGAATCCAGGACCTATGGTGCTACTGAGCCTTTTGTAACCACTAGGTTACAGGCCCTTTCGCACATTTAGGAAAAAATGTAAGAAGGATAAAATAACTTATCTTACGAATTGGAGGGAGCACTAGAGCAAACTAATATATATCCCTAGTCAAGGTTAACACAACTTTTACTTTCTTTATTTTGGGCGGGGCAAAAACAAAACATCTGAAATTTCCGTGCTGTTTCGTTGTGACAAAGCAACTAGAACCATGTCCTTTTTTCCCGTGATGAGCACCAACTGGAGTCAAACTTAGTCAACCTTCATGATCATTGAGATCGACCGGCCACCTGCTATATATATATGCGGTCAATAGAGACTTTGTTCGGAGCTATGGTCATGTTAGATTAATGACCAAAGCATAAATTAATTAAGCGCGTCTAGCAGTGTGATTTGTTTTTTTTTTTTTGCGGGAAAAGCAGTGTGATTTGTTAACAGTCAAAATGGTTGATTCAAGCCAATCAAATAAAAGGATGAGTTACGTAAATACACTATCCTAGCTCCACATGCACAGAAAGCTTAAAAAATATTTTTTTAATAAACAAAGTACAAATGCAGCCGCTCACAACACGCGCATACTCATCCCAATGAATATACACACGCACACCCCAGAAGATTGAACCACACGCACACCCCAGAAGATTGAACCGGCATATCTTGATATTAATGAATGCACACACGCACACCGTAGAAAGTACCTTAGAAAGATTCGACCGGCATATCTTGATATTGAAGGAGTTACCACAGACGCCTCGTTGTTGACGGGTACATCGCCTACCATTGAAAGAATAATTAGCCGTCAATACGAGCACCCGCATTTGAACCCAGGTGGGCTGCTTTCACCACAAGAAATCTAACCAGTTGAGCTACACTCACTTCGCAACTAAAAAAAATAATTGGCCTGAATAGATACAAAAATGATGGCCAGAGTAATTATACCTTACCTATTTTGCTTTGGCTACGAGTTGATATGGAATCGTGTATCCTACTTTTTAATAAAATTAGTTTCCATGCAGGTTTACATATATATATGCGGACAAAGTGCAGGTGATTATTAAATATTTGATCAACAACTATGCAACTGTAGTTAGTTTTATATACCTAGTATATAAGGTAAGATCTGACATATACTCGTATGCTTTTGTCCTTTCCTGTGTTTTGGTTCACCAAAACCATGTGCATACCTTCCATTTCCTGGACGAACTGCTCTGTCTAAACCCACTCTACTTATAGGCGATGCATGCTATGCTTTCCTCTTCAAAACTTCAGTTTGCATTGTATCCGATCGATCCGATTGCTTAATGCGCAAGCCGAGGTCAGTGTTGTTAATTACTACATCGATATCTCCTATCCCCTTGATTTCTCTCCCTAACTGTCTTTTTCTCTCTACTATAAATCATACATCAGTTACTCCTTTCTTTTTCCTTTGCAGTTACAGTTACTCCTCTCGTTGTGAGTTACATGTATATATATATGTACATTCTACAAGAAACATTTATGAACGCAAACATGCTGAGAAGGTAACATATAATACACTGTATTCCCATCGATGGAATTAATAAATATGTGTGTGTGTGTGTGTAATGCAACCTTTTATGCTCGATTCAAAGCGCGGGCAGCCAGCAACCGTAGATAAGAGCTCTTATGCCAGTTCATTTTTCATGCACGAAAAATGAACTAGATAAAATTATAGCTAGAATTGTGGGTTAGCAGGCCACTAAATGTGCATGCCCGCCGCCCGCGCCCTGCTTGCATCCTAGAACAGCTAGGATATATATTTCCCACGATATTCATGGCATGAAACTCTTATAACGCATACACTAACTTCATGTCGTACCTTATACATATAATAGAGTTCACTTAGCATATCGCGTAAGTTACTTAATTAACAATCAGCGACGCTTTAACCGTGCATTAGGGTTTGGGGCTCGTGTTACATATAAAGAAATGATTTTGGAATTATCAAATACGATGGAAAAGATACTAATTCGTCGATGCTTGTCCATAAATCATTCTTTCCGCAAAAAAAAAGACAACTCATTAGCATGTGATTATTTAAGTATTAGTTAAAAAATTTTAAAAATAAATTAATATGATTTATTTAAAAAGAAACTTTATAAAAGTTGTAAAAATTTATCATCTAAAAATAAGCTAGTTGAGATTTATCGGTTTTCCTCGATCTAAAGTGCTGAAGAAACACCGAAATGCTATTTAGTTTTCTGTTGGAGAAGCTAGCAGCTAGCGTTAGCAATATGCAGAAATATATAGCAAAGGCACGTATTAGCAATATATACCAACTTAATTAACCGGTGTTCATTAGTGCAGCTGAGAAGTGGAAGCCGGCCGGTCTGCCATTGAAAGGCGGGTTAGAGTCACCCACCAGGTCTGCAGTTGTTATGACAGCCACGAAGCATCGGAGAATATGGAGGACAATACGAGTGGACAAGACCTCGATAATATCAGCCACGAGGGCATCCACCTACCAGATGGACATATTCAACCGGGCTTCGCCTATGTATGTAGACTCTTTTTAATTGTGTGAGTTTTTGTGGTATATAATGTCGAGCACTTTAACTTTATGACAAATTAAACTGGATCCCTACTAAAATTGTTCCATTTCTTTCTATTTTTAAACACCAGAAAGGTAGCCTGCGCATTCGCACAGGCATTTACCGTACGTAGGATGAATTTGAGAAACTTATAAGGGTGGAATACCAACGAAATAATATCTGCAACGTTTCAAAATTGTGATACTTTTTCTTGAGTTTTCTTTGTTAGCATTGCATGACGAATTTAATTGTATTGACAAAATTACCTAGAGATTGGGGTTGGTAACTCATGGTACCTAAATGGTACCTAAGATATATGACTCTTGAAGTTCCATAGGGAAAGAGATAAAACTTTAGTTATAAAAGACTACCGATCTATGTAGAAAAATTGATAATTAATTTATTATTTGATAGCAGACATCGATTGGTCATAGCTATGGATAATTCCTCATAGGAAATTATGAATATGTGTACAACATAGGGATACAAATTAGAGAAAATAGTAGAAGTTACGAGAAAAAACAAAATATATGACCCGCGATTTTTACTTGATTTGGTAGACGATTATTTCTAACCATTGGATATTTAATTAGATGATCTAACAAATTGTTCACAGTCCAACTAACCAAATTATTTATCTTCCCTTACCACGGATGGTAGACATATTAATTCGTGCCTCCACTGGCATGCTTGCATTATCATACCGAGAAGAAAAAAAGTGTCTTGCATGTATATGCATCATACATGTAACTATTTCATGCCCTTCTTTTCATCTCAGAAAAAAAATTATATACCCATCATGCATGCACACTGGGATGCACCGCTAGCTAGCCCTTCAATTTGTTCACTCCGTAGATAGTATGTTCCTTTGTTATAGTTATTAGATAATTTAATTAGTATAAATAAATATCTGAAATCAATTTTTAGTTGGCCCGCCACGACTGGTTGCTCACCCACGCCAACCCTGCGCGCCGCCTGCCGGGAAGCAGAACAAAAGAAGAGAGAAAAGAGAATGGGGAAGAGAGAAGAGAACGAGGGACAGGATGAGGATAAGAACACATCTTGTAAGAGGATATGGCCATGCGAAAAAATTGTGAGCTGCACGTTCGGCTGGTTTAATTATATGTGCCGGTTTTTTAAGTTAATATAACATATTATAAGTGCCGATTCTTTTAAAAAATGGTATGTATAGTATTAGTACATTTTTAAAAAAAACCAACACCTATAATGCTAAAAGGTGCCTGTTCTATAATTTTTCATATCGTGAAGGCGTAAAAAGATCTATAGTTGTCGGTTTTAAATGAACCAACACCTATAAGCCTATTCCTATGAGGGTTATTTTATAGTGCCCTTAGACCTTCATGTTAACAGCTTGTGGCTTTAACCATCTGAATAAATGAATGGTTTGAATGGACATATACAAGTTACGTACTAATTCAATTGTATAATTACAATGTAATTTCTTTAATTATATACTTATATATACTAGCTTGCATTATAATTATAATGTAATGTAGCCTGGTAGTTGCAGTGACTTAATAGCTCCCCAAGGGCCTGAGTTCGAATCTCCATAGGAGCGAGTTTCATATATTGGGTTATTTGAGGACTAAGTTCCCTGTTTGATATGCTATGTTTTTAATTTAAAAAAAAAGCTGCATATATCCGATTGGATATAGAGGCCGGGTAAAAAATACCCTTCACTAAAAAAAAAATATCATGCTATAATGTTTCATCGTTAAGAAACCAGAGAATTAGCTTTTTTTTTTTGTTTGGTCGTACTGTTAACACCATCAACGTTTAACTATGTTGGTGATTTTCGCAGCCCATAATACCGATAGATTGCACAGAGCTGTCCGAGTATCAGGCAATGGACAAGCAGCTCGCGGAGTACTTCAAGAAAGCCTCGAATATGAACTGGTCCCCCTTTTTGGCGTTTCTTTCATCAACATTTTGTGCGGGTGAGAAGCGGCATCGTATCCGGGCATTTGGTATCTGTTGCCTGCTCTCCTTATTACTTAACATGCTCTTATTGCTGTTCGCCGGGAAGATGCAGCAGCGCCCAAGTACAAAAAAGAGTGACAATATTGACTCTGATGACGAGTATATTGACCTAGGCAACCGCCAACGTATAGGCCGGCTTTGCATCGGAGCATACATCTCCAACATGTCCCTGACATTTACGTCCGTGTGTCTTGCAATGGTCCTGAGGAAGACCTACGCCTGGTTCTTTCTGCTCTTCCTTCCCATCATGCTGGCTGCTTACTACTCGGTTGCCAAGAATGGTATTACGAATGGCGTCGACTGGGGGGTGGTGCAGTACGAGAGCCATCGCTCGGACATGTCTTTCTTCTTCAATCTCTCCAATGAAATAACGCAGGCTAGTTTTGCTGCGCTCTCGGGGACACTCTTAGGGTATCAGAAACAGTGCAAGGATATTCCTGTCCGGGCCCCTGAAAGCATCATGCTGTGCGCAGCTGTCATTGGGCTGTTCGTGATGACCATCTACACAGTGCCACCGGCGGTAATGCTCCCGGGTGACAGAAATTCTCTAGTCAGGATAATAAATTCAGTCACGTATGTTCTTCTCCTGTTGGTATCTGCGAGCCTCTTCCTGGCTGTTCTGAAGATCTCCGGCTGGCATCTTACGGTTCCACTGGTTGTTGCTTCAGCCATCATCATCGCCATTGCCTGGTTTTGGAGTCCCTGGCTGGCCACAGTTGCCCCGGGTATATTTACAGGGCCAGGTTGCAGCGAACAAGACATGGAAACCCGGCGCATAGCAGCTGGTGAACAGTCCCTCAGGTGGGTGAATTTCTACTCGGTTATGTCTGGGGTGCTCATGGCATCGTATTCCTCCAACATAGGCGGCGGGAAGTCACTGAGCTGGCAGTATATAGCGTCCATGGATTTCATGTACTCCGCCTTTTGGGCTTACATGGCTCATATTTTAGTTATGCGTGAGGCCAGCGACTCCAGGTACGCGGCAGTCAAAGTGTCCAGCATCCTGGCAACTGCTTTCTTGATAGTAGCGGTGGCTTGCGTGGCTCTGTTGATTGTGCTGAAGCCACACGAGATTACATGTTCTTTCTCCTCTGGCGCACCAGTCCATCCGTGTCCATCATGAAACATGTATGTTTTACTTAGTCGTCAAACGAATTATTATATGTTAGAGTTTGTGTCGAATATGTGTACGTCGTCGGTTACAGTTTAAAACTTGTAGTTGTAATATGTATTAGGACTAGAGTATGAGTCGGACTCTATCCTAAGTTCTCTCATAAATAAAGGGACGTGCCTGCTGTAACCGCATGGCGACTTAGCATAGCAAGAGGGAGCGGGCTGCCGGCGGCGACCGGCCGTGTGACGTTTTTGGGAAAAAAATTTGGAAACTAAACCGGGCCTTAGATGAAACTAGTGAAGAGTAAAAATGCTGAAATATCACCGTACCATTCATATTTTTTTCTACTACCACCACTAGAACGTGTAATCAAAAGTTTAGACCACTTGTACCGTTGATAATACTATCAACTGTATCCCTCTGTCCAGATTACATATTTTTCATCATCTACTAGTGTGATCACTTGCACTAATAATGATAATATTTGCACCGCTTCATCTTCATCTTCATCTTCATCCGCAGCTGGATCTCCAACTTAATCCCTTTCGCGCCTAGCGCCAGCGAAATTTCACTTCCTTCAAGCGACTATGAAGTGTGGTCTTCTTCACACCTAGTGCATCTGCGAGACGCCGGAGGGTTGCACGCTCCCCCGAAGGCACATATCTGATGGCTTCCAAGTCTATCTCTATCCTTTTGCGGCCAACGTTTTTGAAAAGCTTGTTCACAACGCCGTCCACACCTCCCTTCTCCTTCCCATTTTGCCACACATGCTGCACAAGTCTGAGAGGCACGCCGAATTTCAGCGCGACTTGCTTCGAAACGCCACGGTGGAGCACAGGTGGATCTGTCTTCGCCAACAGCTCCAGGTATATGGCGATCTTTAGTTCGTCCGAGTAGTACCTCCTCTTTCTCAGGTTGTCACCTTCAAAGAACAAAGCATGATATGATCAAAACAAGTTAGATTCTGTAGGGGAAACTATTTTGGCGATTATTTTGTAGCCATTATTTTGGCTAACATGTGAGAATCTGAATGAGTACTGATTGCCTGATGCACACAAATTCGCATCCATGATGTGGTATAAATTCAGGGCAAGATCACTTGTACAAGTCAGTTGGAACTGAAACATATCTTAGAGTAATACAAATTCGGAGCTAGTAAAAATTTCACATGATCTAGCAATACTGACAATATGCAAGTAAACTGGCACTGATTTTTTTTTTAGTTTCCGTAAGTTCAGAAACTGACACTGAAACAAATTGATACTTTCTTTCACAAATTGGTCATCATATAATGAAACCCAATTTTCTAAAATTGATCATCATATAAGTGCATGGACACGAATTTTATCGGAGTGCAATTAATGCAGCACATGAAAATATATGCATGCTAAGGGTGTTATTGTGCATTGTGTTTTTAATCGATGCATGTATTGTGGGAGAATGTGTACATATTGTGCATAGATGTGGTTTAATTTATTCTGGGTCCTAGTCCACAAACATTATATGATGATCAATTTGGGATGGAGGAAGTAATCTATAAGTACTGAAACTAATTCCATGTAAAATTAACAATCTGAAACTGAAACTGATTCCAGGCAAGCTGTAAGTACTGCACCTCATCTGAAACTAAGTCACTTGAAAAGACAAATCATGATGAAACCAGTAATAATATGAATTGACAATTGATGAACAACTTTCTCAGATGTTACAGATAAGATCTCTGCTATTCCCCAATGTGCATATCTAAAAATAACACCTTTTTCAGAGCAAAAAGAGGCTCGCACAAAGCATGTCCGCAGGCAGAACAATTTACTGAAGTGAAACTGATCTACTAGGTTCCATGGCCAAATCTACAAAGTTCAACATCTGTGAAGTCACTAGAATCTGAAAAATGAAACTGTAAAGTCACTAGGATCTGAAACTGAAACATATCTACTAAGTTTCATGGCCAACAAACAAATCTACGAAGTTCAGAATAAATTGACAAACGAGTAAATACAAATACTGCAAGAGCAAGTTCAGGGTTTAGCATCATGCAGAAACCGTAAGTTGTGAAGAATTCCATGGAGGACTAAGTTGAGCATCGTGCAGTGTGTGGAGAGTTCAGCATCATCATGCCCTAAGTTCAGAAACCAGTAAGATTCAGAAACTGAGTACAGGAGAGCAAGGATTACCCAAACTCAAATCCTGCATTAATACTCCCTCTGCATGTTCATCTCCGGCGTGCACTTGTGCCTCCAGACCGGCCTGATCATCTTGTTCATCACCTCCAACCACCTCTTCTCCTCCATCTCCATTCTCCTCGTCTTCGTTACCTCTACCTAGGAAAGCAAAAAATAAAAAATAAAAAATAAAAGAGTTAAGTGTGAATCGAGATGCAGGGCAATAAACCGAATTCCAAATGAAAGAACTGAGCAAAGAATTGGATAGAACCTTCTTCGTCACCATCATAATCGAGTTTATGAGGAGGACTATCGTGGCAATCATCGAGGGAGCTGATCCAATCAATGGGCTCGTTTAAGTCCAGCTCGGGTGGGGGTGGCTCGTTCAGATCAAAGACGATGGCAGCCATGGATCACGTAGAGAGATGCAGGGAAGATCAAGCCATGGACGGAGCTCATGGCGACATATATAGTGGGCAACTGAGCAGAGCACTCGTATCTGGCCCAAATTGAATGGACCTGTGAATTCTCGAAATCCGAACGGACGGGTGGTTAATTATTGCCGCTGCGGTAAAAACGCTACAACCCCGGAAGAAGAGCAGCGGTCTCATAGGCTAGCTCGCTAGCTTGTGTACTGCACGGGAGTACTCCCTCCGTCCAAAAAAAAAAAAAACCAACCTAACACTTGTTATTGACACATCATAATACTATGAATTTAGACGTGCCTCTGTCTAATACATATTAGAATGTGTCAACATCCAGTACTAGGTTGGTTTTTTATAGGACGGATGGAGCAGTGGTGTGTGTGGTGCGGATCCAGGCCTAGGGCCGCTAGGGCTTGAATCTGGGTTCCTGGCTCCATTTAAATTTCTAAAATTTGTGTGGATCAGTAGAACATTAGAACAAGATAATGCAAATGAGCCCTAGGCATAGCTTCTGGCTGGCTCCGCCTATTATATACCCGTGTATGGCTGTGTTTAGTTCAGCGTAAAGCTTGGATTTTGGTTAAAATTGGAGATGATGTGACTGAAAATTTGTGTGTGCATGACAGGTTGATGTGATGGAAAGGACTGAAGTTTGGATCCAAACTTTGGATCTAAACACAGCCTATGCATGAGGCATATCATCCAGAAAAAAATATTTCCATCACTGACAGAACTGGAATACTGGCTGGTCCCTTCCTCCCATAAAAACCGACATATTACATATACAGATATATTTTAATATTACGAATTTGAATAGAATGTATATTTAAATTGGTAATTTATAATAGTAGATAGTAGTATGTTACTACTCCCTCCGTTTTACAATGTAAGTCATTCTAGCATTTCCCACATTCATATAGATGTTAATGAATCTAGATAGATATATATGTCTAGATTAATTAACTTCAACTAGAAAGAAAGCCCGCGCGATACGCGGGCATCTTAATTATTGAATCTTTTATAAAACTAGAAAGGTAGCACGCGCACATACGCGGGCACCTTCTTATGTAAATGTGAGTGAAATTTTATTATGAATATTTATGTGCAGGGTTTTTTTATTAAAATATTTTTATTATATTCTATACTAAAATTAAACTTATTTGTGTATTCTTTGAACGCTGGTATTTTCTTATAATTACTCTTTCAACATATAAATTATAAAATAAAATTATTTGAGATCATGCGGTTTTGAATTGATAAGAACATATTGTGTCAAAACTATGGAGGTGGTCCATTATCTCGAAAAAAAGGGAGGTTGTTGCTATCAGAAAATTTAGGGTATTTTAACTCTCCAAATTGATACCTTGCAACCCAAAACAAAGCCAATAATATTTTTTTAATTGTATTTTAAAATTTTAATTTTTCATTCTATCAGTCCTCATAAATATATTTGAATTTTTTATATTAAGTATGTGTTTTAAATCCAATAACAAAGTATCAAGGTCAATTTGTATAGGTACGTACGTAGCCTCATATGCATGTTAAGAGAAATTAATTATGTTGGTAGAAAGTCGTTAGATGCCTAACGTGATATAAGTAATAGATGGAGATCCATTTGTGTTTTTTCCCATATAGATAAGTTTAATTTTAATTGTCTAGGTGATAAAAAAACAGAGAGAAAAGAATGGCGCACGCTGTACACGGGCAGCGAGGGAGGGAGGTTTGGCATGTTTATAGCAGCCCTCTTTTCTAAATGATTAATCTAACAACCTAAAATAATGTGTTAGATGTTTATGTCAAAATCGATGGTTGGATGCTTTGTTTTCTTATCAGAATTTTTAGGATTTTCTCTGATTTAAGAGAACGACGTAACATCTTAAGAGCGTTTATAAGATGTGTAATGGACTTTTAACACCGCATGCTGCAAAGGATGAGGGAGGGGGTTTGGGGTGTTCTTTTTTTTTAAAAAAAGATCTAATGACCTAAAATAATGTTTCATTCGATTGAAAATAATGTGTCCATCGATTTATGTCTAATCCGATGGTTGGATGTTGTTTCCCAAAATTTCTAAGAATTTTCTATAATTTAAGAATTTCATATAGCAGCTTAGAGTTTTTTCTTATTAGAAAAACTAACAAATTGATAGTCTAATGCTTTGTTCATCTTCAAGATTTTCTAGTATTTTATTTAATTTAATAGCACCATATAGCGGCTTAAAAGTGTTTATAGCATGTTTAGAATGACAGAGCAAGAGCTGCTAGACCTAGTGGGTGGAGATCTGTGGTATTTTAATATAAAAATAATATTGATTTTAATTTCTCACGAAGAAAGCTTGTTGGTACGTACTTGACAGGGAGGTTCTGGATGTGTGTGTTTTAAAACAAAAAACGATCTAACCTTCGAAAATGAAATAATAGATCAACAATTTAATTGAAAATCGATGGTCGAATTAGAGTGTCACTTGGCGATCTAGAAGCGTTTGTAAGGTGCTACTTGGCAGCTTAGAAATATTTATAGGATGTTTAATGGACTTTTAGTATATAATAGTATTTTTTTTATGAAATTTCTAAGATTTTCTTCAATTTAAGAATGTCATATAGCTTAGAGGTGTTTATAAAATGTTTAATGGATTTTACCACCACACGGGGGTGGGGAGGGAGGGAGGGAGAGAGGTTAGGGATTTTTTTAATTAAAAAATATATAACAACCTAAATGCATCAATTTAAGTAGAAACTGATGGTCAGTTGCTTTGTATTGTTTTAGTACCTTTTCTAATTTAATAGCACCACGCAGCGATTTGGAAGCATTCATAGCATTTTTAAAGAGACGAAGGGAGAGCTGCTAGACCTAGTAGTTGATCTATTTGTGATTTTCTTTTTGCTTGTAAAAGTAATTTTTATTTTAGTCTTCTTAAAATAGAATGATTTTAATTTCTCATGAAGAAAGCTTGTTGGTACGTACTTAACAGGGAGGTTCTGGTGCGTGTTTTAAAAGAAAAAACGATCTAACCTTCGAAAATGAAATAATAGATCCACCAATATAATTGAAAATCGTTGGTCGAATTAGAGTGTCATTTGGCGATTTAGGAGCGTTTGTAAGGTGTTACTCGGTGGCTAAGAAATATTTATATGATGTTTAATGGACTTTTAGTATATAATAGTATTTTTCTGAAAATTTAAAGATTTTCTTTAATTTAAAAATGTCATATAGTAGCTTAGACGTGTTTATAAAATGTTTAATGGATTTTACCACCGCATGGGGGTGGGGACGGAGGGAGGGAGAGAGGATAGGGATTTTTTTAATTAAAAAATATATAACAACCTAAATGCTTCAATTTAAGTTGAAACAGATGGTCGGTTGCTTTGTATTTTTTTTATAGTACCTTCTCTAATTTAATAGCACCATGTAGCGATTTAGAAGCTTTCATAGGATTTTTAAAGTGACGAAGGGAGAGCTGCTTGACCTAGTAGTTGGTCTATTTGTGATTTTATTTTTGCTTGTAAAAGTAATTTTTATTTTTTTTCTTCTTAAAATAGAATGATTTTAATTTCTCATGAAAAAACCTTGTTGGTACGTACTTGACAGGGAGGTTCGGGATGTGTGTGTTTTAAAAGAAAAAACTATCTAATCTTCGAAAATGAAATAATAGATCCACCAATTTAATTGAAAATCGATGGTCGAATTAGAGTGTCACTTGGTGATTTAGGAGCGTTTGTAAGGTGTTACTTGGTGGCTTAGAAATATTTATAGGATGTTTAATGGACTTTTAGTATATAATAGTATTTTTTTGAAATTTCTAAGATTTTCTTTAATTTAACAATGTCATATAGTAGCTTAGAGGTGTTTATAAAATGTTTAATTGATTTTACCACTGCACGGGGGTGGGGAGGAAGGGAGGGAGAGAGGTTAGGGATTTTTTATTAAAAAATATATAACAACCTAAATGCATCAATTTAAGTAGAAACTGATGGTCGGTTGCTTTGTTTTTTTTCCTAGTACTTTGTCTAATTCAATAGCATCACGTAGCGATTTAGAAGGTGACGGAGGGAGAGCTGCTAGACCTAGTAGTTGGTCTATTTGTGATTTTCTTTTTGCTTGTAAAAGTAACTTTTATTTTAGTCTTCTTAAAATGGAAAATAAGGAAGGAACAGATGGATGTACATATAGTAAGTGAGTTCGTTAGTATGATCTAAAACTATTACATTGGTTCAGATGTTGGCTCCAGATGTTTTTTTTCTTTTTACAAAATAGATCTAACCATCTAAAATAGTGGGCACACTAATTTAAGTAAAAATAGAATGTTGGATTTCTCTTATTTATTAGGTGCCACTTGGTGACTTGTGAATGTTTTTAGTTTATTTTAGTCTTCTTAAAATAGAAAATAAGGAAGGAACAGATGGATGTACATATAGTAAGTACGTTCGTTAGTATGATCTAAAACTATTACATTGGTTCAGATGTTGGCTCCGGATGTTTTTTCTTTTTACAAAATAGATCTAACCATCTAAAATAGTAGGCACACCAATTTATATAAAAATAGATTGTTGGATTTCTCTTATTTATTAGGTGCCACTTGGCGACTTATGAATGCTTTTAGGGTGTCACTTGGCGGTTTGGGAGCATTTGTAGGGAGTTTAATGGACTTTTAGTATATAATAGATAGATAGATAGATATGAATGTGCGAAATACTAGAATGACTTACACTGTGAAACGGAGGGAGTACACAGTAGTATGTTGAGGGTTTTTTATGAAGGGAGTACTTATAAAAGTATCCAAAAGAAAAATAATATTTACTATAAATGCAATGGACCCACACGGCCGTACGCTCACGGTATATATTGCGATCAGTGTACTGCATTGGGAAAATACTTTTTAAAAAAATCAACCTAGGGATGGATCTTTGCATGCCCAAATAGCGTATCCGCTCGAGTTAGATTTTCTCCCATCATACATACACTATTTCGTGGGTGGAGGATGTGATAGAGTATCTGTTGGGATGCTCTTACATGATCAATTCAATTGAGATCAAGTTGTCAAATCTCGAAGAGAAATATTCATTATAAATATGACTCTCGGAGTTACTAAAATAAAAGACAACACTATGATCTTTTAGCCTATCTTGTGCACCCAAAATGATCATGTATTTTGTGCACACAAAATAATCATGTATTATTTTTATATATAATTGCTCCGAGGTAGCAAACATATATTAATTGCTTGTTTTTCTTTGCTATGATTTCACCCAAAATGAATACAGCACGCGAAAGGAAAATGGATGATGGCCGTTTCGAATGGTTCACAAAGAAAATCCTAGGAACTATGGAAACAATCCGAAGTTTTTAAACACTTGAGAGTATACACATTTTCTCTTATTATGCGACATTGCCACTTTTGTTCGTTTGTGCTGAGGCACATTGTAAGAGCGGGTACAATAGCAGGCTATAAGCCAGCTGCAAACATATTTTAATAAGATAAAAGATGAGAGAGAAGAGCAGCGGGCTACAAATCTGTAGCCAGCTGCAGCACGGACTCCAAGACGCAATGTGTGTATGACAGTGGGACCATATGCTAATAGTATAGTAAGCAACTATTGTATGAATTGGCTATTAAATTGGCTATAGAAGAATTGGAGCTAGTAGTTGGCTATACTATTGACCTTGCTCTAACTAATCATTTGATGGCGGCAAATTCAGGTGATCATAAGCATCTAAATTAAGTTCATGCAAGTACTATGGATCTGGGAAAGGGGGCTGTAGGCTCTTAGGGCAGGGGGAAGTGGGTTGTGCGTCCGAACAAGCGCTTCGATGGACCGAGCAGCGAGCACCTATGGGTCACTCAGTTGTTGGGATTAGAACAAAAAAAAATTACTCGTATAAGACATGGCTTGATGTAACAAAAAAAAAACAGAAGCCTTACGTATTTTGTAAGTAGGTATAATTCTATGAATAAACTTAGCTAAACTGAAAAAGTCTGAATAGAAAAAAGTCTAAGCGACTTTAGTACGAGATAGAGGAAGTATAATTTTAGGCTGTTGTTGGTCATGATCCGTTGATGCGAGTCCGAATACGGTCATAATTGGCGGATTGTAGACAATGGGCCATCACAGTTCCTATCTAACCCGATAATTCCACAAAGGAATAAGTTCACTTTGACTCCCTTAAAAGTGACCCGAATCTAATCCATGACCCTAAACCACAAAACCGGATATCTCGACCCCCGAACTATTGAAACCGGTGCAATTTGACTCCCTTAGTAGTTTTGGAGGGCGGTTTTGGTGACGTGGCGCTGATGTGGCAGTGTTGAACTAGTCTATAGGGTTGACGTGGCGCTTAGGTGGCATTTGAATTAAAAACATATACATAGGACCGTTTGTCATTCACACTATAAAAATTTTTGGGGCCCACTGACATGTGGCCCCACATGTCATCCTCTCTCTCTCTCTTTTCTTCCTCCTCTCCTCTTCCTCCCTTCTCTCTTTCTTTCTCTTTTTCTCCCCTTCGGCCGGCCGCGGGGAGCACGGCTGGAGAGGCGGCGGGCGGGGGCTAGAGTGGTGGTGGCCGGCGGAAGCTGAAGCGGCGGTAGCGGCGAGCTAGAGCTGACGGCGGGTTCCAGAGCGACAACGGGCAGCTCGATGGCCGGCAAGGAGGCGGGAGAGGACGGCAACGCCGACGTTGACGAGATCGAGCAGGGGGACGGCAGTCAATGGCACGGCACCTAAACGCCCTAACCCCAGTCCTCACCTCCACCGGCACGGCTCCCTCACCGGGGAACGAGCTCCCTGCTCCCTCCGCCGCCTCCCGCCGTCCATGATAACAAGATCCGGCGCTCTGGCCTCTCCGCCGATTGCAACAACAAGATCCGGGCATCCGGCGTATGCGACATCGAGCCTGTCAAGTGTCAAGCTAGTTAGGGGCGAGGGGCGCCATCGAGCTACGCCATTCAGCATTGCAACGACGACGTCGTCAAGTCATTGCTCGAGCTCGCTGCGTGCCCGTCAACTCCCGCGCCAGCCCCATCATCACCACCAGCTCATCCCCCATTGCGTCTCCTTCAACTGGTGCTGCTAAGGCCACAAGCATCACAAAATCCAGAAATAAAATTGATTCATTTAGCAACTAACCAGAGATAAAATTGATGGTTAGCAGGTCGTTCACCATCCACTGAAGAATAGGATGAGTAGGCATAGGGGAGCAATTAATTTTGTCTGGCTTGAACACACCCAAGATGGCCACCCTCCCGGAGATACTCGTGCTTGCGTCGAGCGGCACTGACCCGGACATCACGTCGGCGATAATGAGCTGGCTCAGGTCGCGGGTGAAGCAGTCGGCCTGCAGGGCGAGCGCCATCCGCCGCCGCTCCCACCGCCACCACCGCTTCAGCTTTCCCTGCTCTGGCGCCCACCCGCCGCCGCTCCAGCCCGTGCTCCCCCAGCGGCCCGGCCGGCCAAAGGGGAGAAAAAGAGAGAGAGAGAGGGGAGGAAGAGGGGAGGAAGAAGAACGGGTCCCACATGTTAATGGGCCCCACATTTTTTAGGTGTGAATGACAAACGGGTCCCACATATTCGTTTTTAATTCAAATGACACCTAAGCGCCACGTCAACTCCACAGGCTAGGTAAACACTGCCACGTCAGCGCCACGTCACCAAAACCGCCCTTCAAAACCACCAAGGGAGTCAAATTGCACCGGTTTCGATAGTTCGGGGGTTGAGATATCCGGTTTTGCGGTTTAGGGTCATGAATTAGATTTAGGTCACTTTTAAGGGAGTCAAAGTGGACTTATTCCTTCCACAAAAACTGGCACAAAAAGTTCACTTTACATCCCTCAACTATAGTTCAAGTTCCATTTGCATCCCTTAATCATAAAACTAGATAAGATATATGGCATCCTCAAACTTGTAGTACAAGTGCAAATTGAGTCAATTGACTGTTTTGGGACTGGTTTCGGGTGACGTGGTGCTTGCGTGGTATTATAATTAAAAAATATAAGTGGGACCACAGCGTCAATGACCACCCATGACGTTTTGAACAGGATCTCGCACACCAAATAATGGTTAATTAGGGTGCATATTTATGTTTTACCCATATTAAATACATTAGGATAGCACATCTAACAAGCACATCCTCTTAACCTGGCGATTATGACTGCTAGTCCCAAAGATTTATGTGCTAATTTCGAAACATAGCACCTACCTTTTCTACACGATTTTTATTGTGCCGTAGGAGATGATGCGGTAATTTGATTTTATCCACACGATTTCATGCAAGGGAAAATTAGTCAAAATTGATCACAGGGAGGCTAAACGTTAAAATTTTTCATCCAAAGGGTCCAACTTATTTGATTGGAGGGAGTTGGTGACGAGGAATGGAAGTTTAAGTCTATAGATTGATTGGAAGACTAAGGAATTTGATAGGGTTTGGGATGAGAAATTAAGGGGTCCAACTCCCACGGATCTCTTACCGGGGGATGGGGGCTGTTAATTCATAAGACTGAGAGAGAATTCGACTTATAAGCAGGTTTCATCTAGGTCCACGAACTTGCAAAGTGTGTATCGAGATCTCTAAACTTGGTTTATTGTGTTATCCCGGTCCAAAGTCTCATTTGACCGTGGTCTTGCCTAACGTGGCATGCCATGTAGATGACGACATGGCACATTAATATTATTTTTTTCTTTTTTTCTCCCTTCTTCCTCTTTCATTTCTCTCTTCTTCGACCTCTTCCTCCGGCAGCAGCGACGCTTGGCGACGACGACGGCAGTCGGCGCGGGGGAGCTCGAGGTGGCTCTAGTGGAGGAAGAAGATAGAAGAAGATGGAAAAGGAAAAAATGCCATGTCATCGTTCACGTGGCGTGCCACGTAGGCAAGATCACGGTCAAACGATGCTTTGGACCAGGATGCTACAATAAACCAAGTTTAGAGACCACGATGTGCGCTTTGCAAGTTCGTGGACCTAAATAAAACCTCATGACAAGTTTAAAAGACCGCTAGTGTATTTTACTCAAAATATTTAGGCTGCATTTAGTAGTTTGTTTTCAGTGGAAAAAAATACTGAGCTGTCATAGAGTATGTGTATTACAAAATTCTTACGTACCGTGTATCTCCTCTGTCTTCTCATCGGCACTCTCCTCCCTTTCCTCCATATGCGGCATCTCCATCCTCTTCCTGTCAACGTTTTAGATCATGACTACGATATTTGTATGGTATGGGGATCGTTGGTACCAGGGTATATGCGAGATTGGGGTAAAAGAGACAGAGACTGGGATTTTTATACAGGTTCGGGCCCTTCACCGGAAGGTAATAACTCTACTCCTATTAGACAAAGCCGGTATTGCTCTTATTCCTCATAATCACACAAGTATAATATTTGAGATAACATATCTAGTCGTCGTCGACTTAGTGGCATGGAACACCAACACGTAGTCGATGACGGGGTAGTCTTCCTCCTCGAATGCGTATTTGGCTAGATCCCTCTTGTCGGCCTCTGATGGCACCAGATTGGGTTTGTCTAGACTGATCTTTGATGTCGATGTTTGGCGGCATGTATTGATGTCTATTCTGATTGAGCTTGTTGGTCTGTGTGGGCTTATCCTCCCCTCCCTAGGGGATCTTGTATTTATACATATAGATGTCCTCTTGACTAAGTAGAACTAGGGAGACAAGTATAGATACAATCCAAGTAATCATTATAGTTTTCATGTAAAACTTTGTTTGTCCTTCCTTATCCGGAACTACTTCTATATACGAGGTTGGGACATATTTTCTTCATATTGATATTGAAATTCACATCACAAACATAATTAAATCATACGGGATGTAAATTTTGGTAATTCGAGATTAAGCATGGGTATGTGTTATCCATAACTCTGACATTGACCCCCCCTTCCGCGTGCAGCACCACCACGTCACGTTGACGAGATCAGGGCCTCGGGCATCCGGGCAGCGCCACTTTCGTCAACTTGCTGAGACGATTGAAGGCTGCAGTTCTTCTACTACCTTTAACGAGACTAGAAAATAAAAGGAAAGGAGAGGAGAAGAGAAGAGGAGAATCAATCAATTGGTAGGCAGTGTTCATCTAAACGCCAGACTCTAGACGGACATTGACCCATGATCTAGAGTCTAGACAATCTAGACTCAAGTCTAAACGGTCTAGACGATACACCATATTATCTATTGGTATTTTTTTCGGCACACATGTAAAGACACTTAACATATTTCATATAATATTGGAGAACTTGTAGTACCATGAAACGGAAAAAAAACATTCCAACGTCTTGATATTATTATTACGCGAGTTCATGCGTAGCCCTCGTCTTTCTTCTGCTTCTTCCTCGACAACCCTTTCGTGAGCAACACTCAAGATGGAAAGATAGAAGCATAGAGAGGATGACATATGGAACCTAACTACACTTATTTTCCTTAATGTTTTACCCTTAACTCGTTGGCACTGATGTGTGGATGCCACGTTAGCACATATTGACTCGATCAACATGCCACGTTAGCACATATTGACTCAATCAACATGCCAGATAGGATAAAACCGCTATCCAAACCAAAAAGGGATTCAATTTTTACTAGTTTTAATAGTTGAAGGGATGCTCTATACCTATTTTTGCGATCGAGGGATACCAGTGAAACTCAACCTATAATTGAGGGATGTAGACTTTTCTTCCAAAAATGGCCGGTCTGTCCTGCTAGCGAGACGGAGCTGACTATATCGCTCCTTTGCAGCCCATCACACGGCCCAGCAATATGAAAGGAGTTGGTGAGCCCAATGGGCGGAGGCCCACAATCCACCGACTCTCTCTCAAGTCTCAACCCCCAACCACCGCCCGACCTCAGTTCTCTCTCGCCCAGAGTCAACCTGGGCAAAAGCGGCAGCCACCCACATCGCCATCCGTCACGCACACCTCCCTCCCTTTGTCGCACATCAGCGCTCCGCTCCCGTACTCCACCCCACTAGAGACCGGACGAAACCCCGCACGTCATACCCCTGCAGCCACATCTGCGGGGGAGCTCGAGGTGGCTCTAGTGGAGGAAGAAGATAGAAGAAGATGGAAAAGGAAAAAATGCCATGTCATCGTTCACGTGGCGTGCCACGTAGGCAAGACCACGATCAAACGATGCTTTGGACCAGGATGCTACAATAAACCAAGTTTAGAGACCACGATGTGCGCTTTGCAAGTTCGTGGACCTAAATAAAACCTCATGACAAGTTTAAAAGACCGCTAGTGTATTTTACTCAAGAAAATATTTAGGCTGCATTTAGTAGTTTGTTTTCAGTGGAAAAAAATACTGAGCTGTCATAGAGTATGTGTATTACAAAATTCTTACGTACCGTGTATCTCCTCTGTCTTCTCATCGGCACTCTCCTCCCTTTCCTCCATATGCGGCATCTCCATCCTCTTCCTGTCAACGTTTTAGATCATGACTACGATATTTGTATGGTATGGGGATCGTTGGTACCAGGGTATATGCGAGATTGGGGTAAAAGAGACAGAGACTGGGATTTTTATACAGGTTCGGGCCCTTCACCGGAAGGTAATAACTCTACTCCTATTAGACAAAGCCGGTATTGCTCTTATTCCTCATAATCACACAAGTATAATATTTGAGATAACATATCTAGTCGTCGTCGACTTAGTGGCATGGAACACCAACACGTAGTCGATGACGGGGTAGTCTTCCTCCTCGAATGCGTATTTGGCTAGATCCCTCTTGTCGGCCTCTGATGGCACCAGATTGGGTTTGTCTAGACTGATCTTTGATGTCGATGTTTGGCGGCATGTATTGATGTCTATTCTGATTGAGCTTGTTGGTCTGTGTGGGCTTATCCTCCCCTCCCTAGGGGATCTTGTATTTATACATATAGATGTCCTCTTGACTAAGTAGAACTAGGGAGACAAGTATAGATACAATCCAAGTAATCATTATAGTTTTCATGTAAAACTTTGTTTGTCCTTCCTTATCCGGAACTACTTCTATATACGAGGTATGATTTTTTATAAGACTTGGTATAGAGTGGGCCCTGTCGAGCTTAATCAATTACTATTGGGTATGTGTTATCCATAACTCTGACATTGACCCCCCCCCTTTCGCGTGCAGCACCACCACGTCACGTTGACGAGATCAGGGCCTCGGGCATCCGGGCAGCGCCACTTTCGTCAACTTGCTGAGACGATTGAAGGCTGCAGTTCTTCTACTACCTTTAACGAGACTAGAAAATAAAAGGAAAGGAGAGGAGAAGAGAAGAGGAGAATCAATCAATTGGTAGGCAGTGTTCATCTAAACGCCAGACTCTAGACGGACATTGACCCATGATCTAGAGTCTAGACAATCTAGACTCAAGTCTAAACGGTCTAGACGATACACCATATTATCTATTGGTATTTTTTTCGGCACACATGTAAAGACACTTAACATATTTCATATAATATTGGAGAACTTGTAGTACCATGAAACGGAAAAAAAACATTCCAACGTCTTGATGTTATTATTACGCGAGTTCATGCGTAGCCCTCGTCTTTCTTCTGCTTCTTCCTCGACAACCCTTTCGTGAGCAACACTCAAGATGGAAAGATAGAAGCATAGAGAGGATGACATATGGAACCTAACTACACTTATTTTCCTTAATGTTTTACCCTTAACTCGTTGGCACTGATGTGTGGATGCCACGTTAGCACATATTGACTCGATCAACATGCCACGTTAGCACATATTGACTCGATCAACATGCCACGTTAGCACATATTGACTCGATCAACATGCCACGTTAGCACATATTGACTCGATCAACATGCCACGTTAGCACATATTGACTCGATCAACATGCCACGTTAGCACATATTGACTCGATCAACATGCCACATTAGCACATATTGACTCAATCAACATGCCAGATAGGATAAAACCGCTATCCAAACCAAAAAGGGATTCAATTTTTACTAGTTTTAATAGTTGAAGGGATGCTCTATACCTATTTTTGCGATCGAGGGATACCAGTGAAACTCAACCTATAATTGAGGGATGTAGACTTTTCTTCCAAAAATGGCCGGTCTGTCCTGCTAGCGAGACGGAGCTGACTATATCGCTCCTTTGCAGCCCATCACACGGCCCAGCAATATGAAAGGAGTTGGTGAGCCCAATGGGCGGAGGCCCACAATCCACCGACTCTCTCTCAAGTCTCAACCCCCAACCACCGCCCGACCTCAGTTCTCTCTCGCCCAGAGTCAACCTGGGCAAAAGCGGCAGCCACCCACATCGCCATCCGTCACGCACACCTCCCTCCCTTTGTCGCACATCAGCGCTCCGCTCCACCGTAGCAGATGGGCCCTGTGGTCATCAACAGAAATTGGGTTCAGCCTCCTCCAAACAAGGTAAAACAAAAAGAAAAAAAAAAAAGAAGAAAAGGAGTCCCGTGCCGTGGGCCACAGCCATCCATCCAGGCAAAATGCAAACCTCGTTTCTTGGCGTCATCACCGTGAAAAGAAAAGAAAAGTAGTGAAAGATTTTGCTGCACCCAGTTTTCGAAACTGAAAAGGGCCTTTTTCAAACCCAAAAAGAGGAAATCGCGACTCGTCTCGTCACGGCGTCTCCTCTCCTCGCGTCAGAAACTCACAAAAGCAAAACCCAACCGCACCGCACAGCACAGCACCGAGACAACCCCACGAGTCGACGCGTGGGCCCCGCATGTCATACACCTGGTGTGGCAGCCTCGCCGAGCGAGCTGGCTGCGGAAGGGGGGCCCCGCATGTCATACACGCGGCGGGCGGTGTGGGGCGCGTGGGTGCTGAGCTGGAGGGGGACCCTGCCACGCCACGGCATCCCTGGACGGAGTGTGTGAGCTCACACTGCGAACAGCTTACGCTACACAAAGAGATGAAGGTATTAATAAAGGCGTCGTCGGGTTTGGACCCTGGACGGTTCAGATTTACCTTGGTGGTTGGCAGGGGCCGTTCCTCTCGTGATGCTAAAAAACCACAAGGGGAAAAAAAATAAAGGAATTCCATTTTTCCAATGTTAACCTACTTGTTCTGTTGATTTTCCAACTGGGACATATTTTCTTCATATTGATATTGAAATTCACATCACAAACATAATTAAATCATACGGGATGTAAATTTTGGTAATTCGAGATTAAGCATACATCTCTCTCTTTTTTTTTTCACTACCCTAACTCTTATTCTAGTAATTTTTAACAATTCTAAAATAATACTTCCTCTGTAAAAAAAAACAATCTTAACTAAGTTCTGAACATACACTGAGTTCAGATTCAAATACAATACTGAACATACACTATGTCTAGATTCAAACCTAGTATTGAATTCTTTTTGGGACGAATGGAGTACAAATTCAAGTAAATAAAAACGATTACTAAAGTCACAGTAGTAAATGATTATTAGTATTCTTTGACATTGAATAGTGGTAATGTTACTCTGTTAACTTTGTGCGTTGTATCAGTTTTCGCATAAGTTGTACGGCAATTGATTATCGCACTATTAAATATCAATAATTGTTTTCTAACATTGTAAAACAAAGAATATATCATAAATATCTATGAATCCGATGATTGTAATTACTTTTATATTTTTCTAACTTTTTCCTAGCATTAATTTCAATAGCAGTCACACGTTTTTCGTTCGTGAATGCCATCGCTATAAATAAGACTCTTACCTCGGAGTATCTCGCCCACTCCGAGTAAGCCTTCACATTTCTTCTCTAGCGTTACACTGTCCCTTCTCTCGGTGATTCCTCGATCTCTCGGGCTACGTTTTGATGGCTTACTACTGCCTTCGCCACTCTCCGGGCCGCTGCCAGTGCCATCCGTCGCCGCCTACCACCTCACATCGGTAAGCAGATCTACATATGCCTTGCCGCTATTCTCAATCTCCGGAGGTGCTCCTTTTGAACATAGCTCAACTCTCAGGTCGTCGTCGGCGACCCACACAGGCAACTTCCATCGAATGGATGAAAGCCCTCGAGTCGCGGCGGCGCCCCCTCCTCCACGGCATACCAACAACGGCAGATCTATAGTGGTTATACTCAAATCGGAATCTCCGATAACCGGCTATGTGTAAGTCCATTCCAGATCTATTCCTTTTGCGGTTCACCCCAAATCTAGAGTCTTCTGCAACCTTTAAGCTGAAAAGTGTTAGATCCACAAATATGTACTCCCTCTGTCCGAAAATGTTACAACTTTTGAGTGGATGAGACACTTCCTGCTACTACGAACCTGGACATGTGTTTGTCCAGATTCACAGTATTAGAATATGTCCCATCCACTCAAAAACTGATATATTTTAGGACGAATGTAATAAAAAATGGGTGTAGTTATATTTATGGCGCCATATTTTTCATCAAAAAATAATCAGCATATATTTACATTGTAAGTCCTTAAATTACATATGTAACTTTAGTGTATTTACGATGTAAGTCACAAAATTATATATGTAAGTCCTAAAATTACATATGTAAATTAAAAAATTACATACTAATTACATATGTAAGTAGGGTATAAATGAGATGTAATTACTGTGTAAGTGGCTAAAAAAATCACCTGTAGCATATGTCACCATAATTATAGCCAATCCGTTAAAAATTATGGTTTATCTAAATCAACCTTCCTTTTTTTTCTTTTTTACAACCATAGGTTGGGGTTGCCCAATCCAAATTCTGTACTGCCAGGGACTGTTAGGGAAAACGGGCAGGGCATGGTGCTGCAAATAAACATTCCCCCAGGTACCCCGACGAAAAAAACCCCAAACTTTTTTATTTCCTGCCGTTTTCTTTTTCTTTCCTTTTCCTTTTTTATTCTCGTCTAGTATTATTTTTGCTTTGCTTTCCTCCTTCCTTAATAATATTTCTGGTGGACGGACACGGAGCAGATAGCCAGCAGGAGTCCGTCGCCGTTGGTGGGAATCGAGACGTGGCCGCGCCCGGCGCGCGAGATCGGAGCTCGGGGAGGCGAGGCGCAGGCCAGTGGGCGCGTGTTCTACGTCGGGGCACCCCGTTCGCGCTCTACGGGAGGGATCCGCGGGGGGGAGTGGTGGGGAACGCCGCGAGCGCAGCCGGGATGGGCGCCGAGGAGGAGGAGGAGCCGGCGTCGGCCGTCGGGAGGGAGGGGGAGGAGGAGGAGGCGGGGGAGGGCCGCGGGGCGGGGGCGGGGGGCGACACCGCGACGACGACGACAGCGGGGAGAGCGCCGCGGCGGTGGTCCCGTGCTCGACTGCCTCGACGCGGTGGTCGCCGGCGGCGGGACAGGTCCACGGCGAGGCTGCAGTGCGGCCACGAGTTCACCTCGGTGAGTGGCTTTCTGCCATCGAGATTCCCCCCGCTTCTTCTTCGTATAATATAGAGTTGTTATAAGCGACGTTTCTTGTTTCTTGGGGGTTAGAAATTTAGTGGATGAAACAATGGTCGTGAATTCTTGGAAAGGGTAATTAGGGATTCTTCTATTACCTGTATTACTTCGGAAAGGTGGAATTTGGGAATGGATTAGGTTCGGGGGATGATCAGTGTGTACGTAATGATTCGACCACATATTTCCAAATTGGTAACTTCATAGATTTACTCTTTAGAAAAGATAAGAATTGCGTATTTGAGTTGCCCTTCCTGGTACGCTTGGGATTTATGGAAGTTATATGGCCAGTATATCGTCGATTTTGTAATCACGGTTTGTAATTTGGAAAAGGAGATTTTGGGATGGATTTAGGGCATTCCGCACCATATTCTGCAATCTTTGTGTAAGTATAAGTTTTATGTGCTTCACTACAAGAATTATGTGTCCTAAGGAGAAAACAATGCACCTTTTGTTGTTGAATTGAACAATATGAATGCTATGGGCCCCTTTGGCAGCTTCAGTGCCATGTCATCTTTTGCTTACTCATAAGCAGGTATAAAGATGCTTCTATTTGGCAGCACTTAGTGGTGAAGCTGTTCCTAAGGGTCCCCATGTTTCAGAAAAAGCATAAGTTGTCACTTTTTTCGTATCTTTACTATTTCGGACTGGTGATGAGCTTGGTGTAATTATATGTCGATTTGAAACTTTTCATTGGGCTTCGATATTGTGTTGGAACTTGGTACCTCCATTTCTCTTTTGTGTTTTTGCATAGGATCAGACTTATGGGAGAATTGGTATCTTTATGATAGAAGCCGGAGATTATGAAGTTCAGGTGCACTTACAGGAATATGTTTTTTATTTTTATATATTGTGTGATCGTTAGGGCACTTGATGTTCATTTACTTATGTGCATACTTTGGTGCCAAGGGTAACCTTTTGTAAGCTATATAGATATTAGAGAGCTATGCATGTGTCAGTTTGCTGGTAGTGTGGTTTGGTAGGTTCTTGATAGATCTTTTTTACAAATTGGACTAAGGTATTTGGTAGGTACATACAACTTTTTTTTTACAATGTTAAATTTTCTTGAAAATGAATTTGAGCTATGCATGTTGTAGGAATATGTGATATATATAATCAAGGAAAAAATGTGTACGATAATCTATCACCTAAATGTGATTTGATGTGTGGGAAAAATTACAGCTATGTGATGGTGATTTGTTATTGATCACTACTGCATTTTTCCTGGACATGCTGAACTCTGGTTCTTGATATTATGCGTGCCTGATATTATTTGGATGTACTGTGTCTATATTTGGTTTACACAGTTGTGCCATTTTGTGTTCTTTATAAGTTTCTGTCATCTGTATCAAACTATTTGCTTTTTAAAAAACAAATGAACTAGATAGGAGATAAATTGAGGATCTTCCATTCCCAAATTGACATTTGATATTTTCCATCCTATGTCTCATTGATATTTTACAATTTTTTGTGTGTTCTGTTCATCCTTTCTTTGGTCCTTCCTGACATAATTTGATGCCCACTGCCAAAAATGGTCTCCTTTCTGATTGTAACATAGCAATTGATGTCCAGCATATTAAGAATTTTGTCATTAGGTAGTGTACTAGCTTATTCGCAATTAACAAAATGCTACTGTTCACCTGGACAGATCAACCTGTGGGCACTATTGTGCTTCCCTTTGTACAATGCACCAATGACTTGTCCTTATACACCATGACATTGTATGATGTGATTGATTGCTTAGTAGTCTGAGCTGATGGCTGTGAATTTAACTCCAAATGTGTAGTGTGAGCTGGTTTTGTTTCGTAAGTGTCCCCATTGAATGCTTGTTGGTTGAGTATTATATTATATATATGGCTACATAGGAGCAAACTATGTAAATGTCTGTTTTTGCTTTTTTTGCTTTTGTATGTGTGGAGCTAAAACAACAGCCATTTTGGACGAGGGGCATTAAATTCATTCATACTACCTCTGCGTTTAAATATAAAAGAAGTCTATTTTACTCCCTCAAACTATTTCGTCGGATCATTTAACCCCATAAACTATTTTTAAGCTCATTTTACGCCCCCAACAGCATTTCTCCTTTTTTTTTTTTGTTTCTTTTTATATAAGCTATATTTTCAACTACAATTTTGTAGAGTCATGGATGACACCATTTGCATGAACTTTAAAATCTCGATATCCAAATCAATCCTAGGTGCTTTCAGTCTAGGTAAACATTTAGAAAAAAAATAAAAAATGTTGAGACATAAGTTGTAATATATCTATCACCATCCTACCGAATTCCAGTGAAATACAACCTATATGGGGTGAAACAAAAAAAGAGAAATACTGTTAGGGAGTAAAGTGAATTGTTTTCAATACTTTGGGGGTGTAAAATGAGCCGAGAAATAACTTAGGGGGTAATTGCTCCTAGGAAATAGTTTGAGGGAGTAAAATGGACTTTTTGATTAAATATATGCCGCTGTTGACATTTGGACAATGCTTTGACCATTCATCTTATTAAAAAAAAACTATGTAAATACTACATCTGTTTCATATTATAAGTCATTTCGACTTTTTCCAAAGTCAAACTTCATTAGCTTTGACCAAGTTTAAGAAAAATATATCAATATTTTCAACATAAAACAAAGAAACTATCAAAATATATTAAATGTTAGATTTAATAAAACTAATTTGGTGCTATAAATGTTGCTATATTTTTCAATAAACTTGGTCAAATTTTCAAGAAGTTTGACTTTAAAAAATCCAAAGCAACTTATAATATGAAATGGAGGGAGTATCATTTGTCTTGTTGTGATTTGTTTTATCATCAAAGGTATTTTAAGCATGACTTGTATTTTTCCTTGTTAGAAATAAATTTTTGAATCAGACGAATGGTCAAACATCATGTCTAAAATATCGTATATTTAAAAATAGATAGAAGTAGTATTAGTTCTCTACCTGTTTCACCTTTTCCAATTCCCCTTTACCTCATATCTTTTGGAATATATGTTCTAACGACTTGGCCCCATCATCTAAATTTCCTAACACTAATCCAGAGAGGAAGTTAGTAATCACTACTCAATATATACTGCTAGTACTACACCAAAAAATTGTTTTAGAATGTTTCATGTTGATTTGGTAGCAAATGTTCAGCATTGAGCTGAGTGCACACCAGTTCGGTTGCCTATGATATGTTCCTATCCATTTTGTCATCGTAATTAATGTGCCTGCAATAATAATAGATTCAGTTTATAGCTTTACACCAAGGAGCTCTGTGGTCTGATCAAAATACACTGTTACAAAAGATGTATGACAGTTTAAATATACGTTGATAGCAGCTGTATAAAAATATCCTTGCATGTGAGGCTGAAAACACAGTTTTATGCTTCATAGTGTCCTGTGTTTGTTATATTGTCACAGTTGAGCTTTCTTGTTCTGTACAATAAAATTATGCATTTGTATTGCTCTTTATTGATTTTAATGCTGCCTATACATTTCATCAGATTGCATTGGTTCAGCATTTAATGCCAAAGGAGTTATGCAATGCCCCAACTGTCGCCAAATTGAGAGGGGGAATTGGCTCTATGCAAATGGTTCGCGTCCATCACAGGATGTAAGTAATGATGATTGGGGTCATGATGAAGACTTTTATGATGCTAATCAACCAGAGACATCAAGGAGTGTCTTTTTGGTAAGGGCAATAATTTTTTTTTTCAGTTTGCTTCCCTTCCTATATTTACCTTATCTGCTGCTACTTTTTTTTGCTCTATTTCTTATACCTTCTTTTCAATATGATTTACCCTGCATAACCAGTGGCGGACCCAGGATTTGAACCCAGGGTAGCCCTAGCCAAAAAAAAATCTAAATGCAATACAATATGATTCGATATAAAATCTAGTAAACGATACGGTATATAACTGTAAATGGTTCAATACAAGTAGAAAATAACAAATAAGTTTGAATCTTACCTAAATGACAATGTAAATTGTTCAAAAGGTCTTAGAGAAATCCGCGGGTGGGATTGGTACATCACAAGATGCAACTCTTTTTTGCTTCATGCTTTTGAAAAAGTAATGCAATGCTTGACTTCTCCATGCCTCAATCTCCTGAGAACCATCATACCATGCAAAAATGTCATATGAGGTTCATTGTTGCACATAATTTTGTGGTAATTTATACAAATCACTATCTCCTTAATTGGCTAATCACATATATTATTGAAGAAATTGATTTTTGAAGGGGGTAGTACTAAGTACTGGTATACTAGAACTCTATAGAAGGGGGAGAGGGACTGCCGGACTGAGGGAGAGCCAGAGAGGTAGTGCACTAGTGCTCACCGACTCGAGTCTCTAGAGTCCCGAAGGCGGGAGGGCCGCTGGGCCGGCGCAGAGGGCGGAGCACCGGAGTGCCGGACGCGGCGCGGCGGTGCGAACGCGCGTCAGCGTCGGGCGGGAGGCCTCAAGCCGGATGAGGCGTGGCGGTGCGACCGCGCGTCGGGCGAGACGACGGAGGCCGCGCAGGCGGGGCCGTGGAAGGCGGCGCCAAGGCGGGCAGCCTAGGTTGGGGCGCAGCCACGTGGGGTGTCCTCAGGTGTGCGGCGTCGGACCGTCGTGGCTCGGTGCGTGTGGGAGTGCGCCGTGTGGGCGGTGCGGCCTGGGACTGGAGAATAGCCAGCTAGGGTTTTTTTTTGTTGCCTATTGGGCCAAGCTTTTTTGATGGGCCAAGAAAACTGAATACGCTCTTCTTTGGGCCAAATTTTAGGTAGTTCCTGGGCCTACTGGACATCCCCTTGGGCCCGCCCCTGTGCATAACGGATTGTAAAGTAATAGACGCTTGATCTGTCTTCAGTAGTTCACCTTTTGTTTTTGGAGATAACTGCGTGTTTTGCGTCTCTTTTATAAGCTTTGTTTTATGAGGTTTGAAGACTATCTTAGATATGAATAGCTGATGATTTAATCACAATTATTGCACTGTGTGTATTCTGTTTTTAGTTGAAATTACAGCAGATATCATGGGTTTAGTTAAATGTTATTTCTAGCCCATGTTATGTTTCCAATCCTTATTTTGTATCACTATTTTACACAGCACATCCTAATTAATGATGATGTGTTTGGCTATTTGTGCAGCCATTCCGCTTCCAATGGTGTCCTATTGGCCGCTTAGCCCAACTTCCATCTGTATTTGAGTATGTTCTACCCTCCAAACTTTCGATTTATTGTTATTTCCGTTTTTTTACAGTAAATGAATAATTGATCACAATCTTATGACCTTCAATGGGTAGTTATAACTAAAATTGTTACCATTATCTTCATTCCATTCTTTTTTGAAAACTTACTGCAGTCCTAGAAACTTCCATGTAATGTCGTCCCTTCCTCCTTGTAAAGAAAGTGGATTACGTCATTTGTGTAAAGCTTAATTATCTAACCATGCCACTGTTTCTAACTATAACATAATGTGTGCTCCTCACTGCCTCATTAAGTGTTCATAATATGCCCACAAGTTATGGCTTAGAGATGTCAATAATGTGTGCTCCTCACTGCCTCATTGCAATGATGATTCCTGCTTTGTATGATAGAGTTGATATATCAGGTATTGTGCTGTTTACTCATGTTGCTTCACTCTTTTCCAGTGAAGGAGAGTCAGCACCACCCGTAACCTGTAAGTTCTTGTTTAAATTAGAACTACTGATATATCTCCTCACGTATACCTACTAGATTTGTTAAGTGAACATTCTTGTATTTTAACAAATGCAGTTCATGATTTCATGGGACAGAACTTCACCTCTGAGCATTTGCCTGTATCAGCACCTGGGGCAACTCCTCCAGGCCCATATATCGCTTACTTTCAGCCTCTTCAATCATCGGCATCATCATCAAGTTCCCATGTCACTGAAAGAACTATTGATGGCACCACCTATCATGATCACTGGAACCCTACCCTGGGCCATCAGATGGTCGACCATTGGCTACAGTGCATCCCATTGATTTCCATCATAACCACTGGACGCACCTGCCCAACTCCTATTCTCAACCCAACAGCAATAATGGTGTAGCTGAGCAGATGGCATCCCTGTGGTACCAAATGAGGGTTGGGGGCCTTGATGTGATAGCCAACAGCGAGGATCTCTCCCCTCAGTTTATGGAAATGGGTAAGTTTCATTTCTTTCAAGTTATGATTGACTGCTTCCTTCAGTAAGACTTGCATGCTGCCTCTATCCAGAGAAAATGCCTACAGTTCTAAGATAAAATTTCTCTGGTAGCCTGTGACAATTTTAGCTAAATTTGATATTTCAGGTGTTTATAACAGAAGGTATCGATTAACTTATTCTTTATGAATTTGTAGGCAAACAGAATTAAGTTCCTTTGACAAATATTGACAAAAAAAACTTAGAAGAATGATGTTTTTTTTATCTTTTCTGCATTAGATTATATGGTAGTTCATTGCCAAAGCTCTGCTGTGGCTATTGGAAAAATAGTTACACCTTAGCATGGTTCAGTCCTGCCTTTTTGTTTATTGTTGTACGATATATCTTAACGCCTAAGACTCGTGTGTTTTTGGTTTTACAGATCTGGATCAAGGTCTAGAATTCCAAGTGTTCCTCCTATGGCACACAATTCATGAGGCCCATGGTAACATCAACGGAACAAATATCAGCAGAATTCGTCCAGCCTGTATGCTGCGCCGCAGCGGTAGGACTGCCGTGCAGGCTGTCCAAGACAGCATGAACTTTACCCTGTTCCCGCAGGCTCCAACTGGCCCTAATTCAATGGAGACGGAGGATGCCGGAGGCAACCAGTTCTATGCCTGGGAGAGGGACCGCTTCGCCCCTTACCCGCTAATGCCCGTAGATTCTGAAGCAAACTGGTGGGGCAAGCACGCCGCAATCCCATGGCGCGACGGATCATTCAGCTGCCCCCGGAAGGAGGCTATTTAGTCAATGGATCGGCGCCGGGAGGTCGCCACCGCCCCTTCCACCGCCACCAGCGGAGAACAGATCACCGGACAACTCGTCGTACCGACAGATGCACATCCCTCGGATGTAGCTGCCCCCCGACCGTCGCCTGAACCAACAAAGTTAAATATAAGAACCTGGAAAAACCCCTGTTTGGCTGTAAGAAAGTAGGGTGAAGAACACGGTTGTATGTCGTCCTGTGTTTGCGTGGTAATTAGACTCCCGAGACAAATATGCAGGCAGGTGAAAAAGAACACCAAGAACGCAAACCCCAAACTACCCAAGGAGGAAAAACGTTTCAGCTTGGGTGTTTATGTGGAATTCGGTTCGGTGAAGCATCATAGTACATATTCCAAGCCATGTTGGGGGCTTTTTAGTTTCGTGTTATTCGTTTGCTTGATTTTGCTGCATGTGGCATTTTTAAGTATATATGTTTCGATGTGGGTGGATGGTATTGGTTGCAGGATGTGGTAGTATTGCACCCAAGCAATCGACTTTGGAAGCCGCGGTACGTGCTACCCTATTACTTCAGCCCTGCGGCGGTTACCCCTCTTTTCGCCAGGGTAATTTCAATTCGCAGCCAAGTGTTAGATTCATCATAGACTAATTTTCAGGATTTATTATTATTTATTTCTATTTCTTAGGTCGAATCTCAAATTTATGTGCATTTTGTGGATGGATATGGTGTACAGTAATATAATGTCTTTTCTTTTTCATAATTTTCAAGCATTTTAGACCGCGTGCAAACAACAAATGAGGGCATATGGGCTTCAATCTTTTTTGGCAAAATTGGTTTTGTTCCCTATTATTTATGTGCGTACCGTCCAAAGATATCCATAGGCAATGACCAAAGCTTTGTAACGTTCAGATTCCAAGTTTGAGTTCAAACTCAAATACTCAGAACGAACTTCACCTATATTCAGCATTCATTTCATCTCTACCGTTTCCTTAACATCCTATTAAAACTCCAAGCTTTTCACAAATTTAAATTTGAAACCTTTTTTTTCAAAGAAATTTGAACCCGAAAGAACTAATTAAATTTAAAGTTTCTTTTTGGTGGGAGAAATATATTCAAAACTGCATAACTCGTACTTTCAAAATATAAGCATTTCTATCACTATTTGTAGTGTTAGTCCTGATTTAACGAGAGATACCGTGCTGATCTTTTATTACTGCTAAAACAGTATAGAAATATTAGGTAAGTTTTTAGAGGCGGAATGAGTAGTGTATTAGATAGGTATCGTTGGAACAATAAAACAGAAGTCTACTTGATTGTGAATTTGCATTCACAGAACGTTATGTGCTTGTGTTGTTACACGGGGTTTAAATGTTTTATCAGCAAAATTTAAATTTTAACCTTAAATTTAAAGATGATTTTAAAGTTTTTTATCGAAGTTTTATTTTTTAGTATTTGCTTTTAGATCGCTAAGCACCACGTGCAATATAAAGGTTAGTTCGTCGTTGCAGTTTGCTTTCCTGTGCTTACTGGAATGGCTTGAGTTGGCGCTCAATGTTGAGAAGTCCGCGGCACATATCTCGCCAGGTGGCCGCCGAGATCGATTGGCTTCGCCACGGCGTACGTGCATGGCAACGGATCGATCGGGTTGGGGTGTCGCATGCTTCGTCTATGTGTTTATCCTGGGTTTGGGCGGCCCGTGTTTTACGTATGCTATGGTTTAAACGGTGTGCTGTGCACACTGTGGGAACTTGATATCATGGCTGGCAACAAACTCGATCGGTCATTTAGTTTAATTTGCAGTGAACTTCGATTGCAGTTGTTGTGTTTTTTATATTTAAAAGAAATCTACAGCTTCTCAAACTAATAAGGTGACAGTTTCGCTGCGCAAAAAAAAAAAAAAAAAGTTGGAGAGTCAGGTTATTCGGCTATGCCCTGATTGATAGATTATCGAGAGCAAATCATTTTGGTGTAATGAATGTCAAGAAGAAAAAAATGATATAGTTCTGGAGTGCTTGGGTAGTGTTTGCTTTCTCGATCGAGCAAATTTAACAATTGTGTATTGTTTCTCTTGTAATGAGATAATAGGGGATAATAGGAGTATCTCAATTGCTAGTAAATGATATTAAATAAATGGTGTATCAATTTCTATAATTAAATATAGAATAAATAAATCAGCGAAATTCGAAGAAATTTTGGCTGGTGTGTGCGGTAGTACACCTTCTCCAACTTGTCTCCCCTGTATTTTCTACATGCACATCCCAAATGTTTTAACAGTGTATTTTTAAAAAAAATATTCATTAAAAATTTACTTTTAAAATCATATTAATAATCATTTTTTAAAGTTTTTAGCTAATACTTAATTAATTATGTGATAATCCTACATCCCATGCTTCGTTTTGCATGCCATCTGCCCGGGGAACGGTTTCTCAGCGCTCCCAAACGAACCGTCAACATATAGAGGAAGTTTAAAGTATATGCCACTACAAACTCCATCAATTATAGTCATCTAATAGCCAATTCATACAAATAGTTAACTATATAATATACATCATTAATAATTGTTCTCACATGTCACACACACAATGTTTTGGAGTTTCGTGCTAACAGCTGGCTACAAATCTGTAGCCCGCTTCTCTTCTTTCTTCCTCTCTTAGGGCACAGTAGTAGCCAAGTGCAAAGCACCTTGTTTGAGTTACTCATATGCACAAATAGGATAGATAATCCGTTCGTTTTAGCACACGATCCACATCTTCCACAGTGCAGGTTATATACGTAGAATCCCCCAAACCAACCACTAAAACCCATTCTCCTTCTCCCATTTCGCCCTTTCTCGTTCAGACAGGAGGGCCGCACTGCGGTGGTGGTGGGGTCGTTCATCGTCGTCGCCACGACGCGGCCGTTGTCGCGCCGACGCGGCGTCGCGTTGCCTCGCGGCGGCGCGGCGCCATCCCCGCCACCGATCTCTCCCTTGCTTCGACGCCCGCCTGCCCCAACGCCGAGCGGCGGCGGGACATCTCGGACCCTGGCCAAAAAAGCGGCGCGGCGGAAAAGACGGCGGCAAGCGGCGGCGCGTCCTCTCCCCCGCCATCCATCACCCGACAGCCGGGCGTGCGGCGGCGTTCTCGCCCGCTCTCCTCACCGGCGACGGCGGCGCGGATTGAGGAGTTTTGTGGATCAAGGTCGGCCTCCTCTGCACGGCGCATCCTCGTCCTCTGATCTTCTCATCAGTGGGCCCGCGCCTCGACTTTTGAGGAGGTTCTCATTCTTATCGCTGGGAACGAAGCCACGCTAGTGAAGCTTGGGCCCGACCAAACTTTTTCGTCATGTAAGGACGAAGTAACGCTCCACGAGACGAAGTAACGTCCATGTGAAGGGCCTTATTACTTCTCCATATAGCTTGTAGCCGACTAAAGTCTATTGTATCCGCTCAAGGGTGTGTTCGATCTGTCTCTTCCCATCTTCTACTGCACATTGTTTTTTGGTACCTTCTAGCAATGATAAATGGTGTTGGTGTGTGTTGTGTGTGTGTGTGTGTTTTAGAAAAAACTTAAGAAAAGTGTTAGGAACCTGATTGGGTTGTCTACTGGGCCAGCTAGCCAACGTCGCAAGCGAGGCCAAAGCAAGCAGAAAGGAGGCAGCATACAAAGACAACAGCAAGCATTGTTGGAGGATCGAACATAACAAAGGCATCGGCAGCTTCGGCCACGGCGGCGGCGGCGTTCCTGGTTCTGGGCTGTCAGAACTTGGTGATCTCTCTCTCTTCTACACTCTTCATACCTCCAGCTGACCTCTTCCTAGTTTAGAAAGCTCAGACTTGTATTCCTAGTTTCTTACTTTTCTTTTCACCCCAAACAATGGTTCTTGGTATGGTGGATCTTTGCTATCTTGGAGGAATTGGGTTCCTACAATCTGGTAAATCAGAGCCGTTCGGTTCAACTGGGATTCTTGTCCATGGAGGAGTTTGGGAGGCAGCCATGCAAGAGGGAGCAGGAATTGGTTGGTTGGGAAAGTTTCATCCAATGCACGAGCCACCAACTGTTCGATTGAAGATGTCAAGCCATTGGAGGTTTTTGAGGAGACGTTCTTCTTGTCATGAGTTGAGGAGAAATCACATGGTATGAAAAGCACTCATCTGTTAAAAGAGAACTGAAGGATGCCCATGTAGATTTGATGAGAAGGCTAGATCGTTTTTGGAGGTGTTCGGCTTGAATGGAGACAAGAGCAATTCAATCTGAGGAAGACAAAAGGACAATGAACTGAGGAATTCAGTGCCTCCTCAAGGAGCTCACCCCCACACCGAGGCCTGCTGCATTTCAATCACCCCAGCATCACCATTACCTTCAGCGCCACCAAGTTTCGATGATTGCTTGGCCTCGACACCCAGTTGACCTCAACATGGCAGCAGCAGTTGTGTGCGCCAGCCATCTTCTGCCCCGTGGAGTTAGTGGGGAGGGAACGCAACCTGTGACCCATACGTTTGACACACGCGTCATCCAAGGAGCAGCATGCCAAGTGTTTCGATGGTTGGCCTTGAGGTCAAGGGTGGCACCCGAACCACACAGGGTCCACATGCCGAACCATGATGGGTGTGCCTGACGGCGTTCTAGTACCTGATGCATCTCTAAGGTTCTCTCGCCATGGTTGATCGTTGAAATGGACCTGGTTCACGCTTGCTGCCCACTGTGTGTTCGATGAATGTTCAAAGACAGAAGAAAGCTTGCTAATGGGGAATGCTTAAGCAGAAATTCATGGCCACCTTTGGTTGGGTGGAGTGAATTAGAGAATGGAGTTGCAGCTTTGCCATGGCTGGATCCAAATTGATTGTGGAAGGTTTACCAATTGATGCCCCATGGCCACCACCGCTCGAGTAATGCTTCCTGGCATGTTGAGCTTTTTGATATTGGAGCTCTAGTATTGGAACAGTGATTTTAACACAGGAGATGGTTGAGATAAAACCATGGCCTCCCAAGTGGAAAGTAAGTGGCTTCCTTAACTTTCCAATTCAAAGTATTGGAGCATTTCATACTGAAGAGGAAAGTTAACATCTTGCATTGAAAGCTTGGTCCTCTGTTTGATGAAAATGGTACCAGCCACATCTAAAGATGAGCGCGTGTGAAGCTTTACTTGGGTTGTGTAAATTTTTACTGCGGAAACACTAGGAACCTTTTGAAAAGC
>CM020185.1:12724285-12757440 GCA_009805545.1 Oryza longistaminata | reverse complement strand
TCGACACGAGCTCTCCCCCAAAGGAAATGGAGCAGCGCACCGGGGAGGGGGCGCGCAGGGAGGCGCTCTGGGCCGCGCGGAGGTGGACAGCGTGCGCGGAGAAGCGGCGGCGGGGGTGGAGGGAGGCGAAGGTTCCCTTCGCCGGCGAGCGGCTGGCGGCGGCGGGGCGGGAGGAGAGCGTGAGCGCCGTGGCCTCCATTGCCGATGAGCGAAGCGAGGAGAAGAGAAGAGAAGACGCGAACGCGAGGAGGAAGATAAGAGAACCAACTGCAGGTGGGCCCACCCGGGCTTACTTGGGCTGTGTTCTTTCCTGAGAAAAAAAAAAGGCTTTTCAGGCCCCAAATTATCTGGGCTTATTTTGTTTAGGTTGAATCGTAAAAGAAAAGTAGAATATTCCATCCTTTGAAATGATAATAATCCGCCGTCAGTTTCAAGGGAAATTTTTCGGTCTCATTTTTTCGCTTATACTTATCAGACAGAATTTGAATTTTCAATCTTAAATTTGAAGTTGATTTTGATATTTTTTATCGAAGTTTATTTTTCAGTATTTGTTTTTAGATCGCTAAGACCACGTGTATAAAAGGTTAGTTCGTCGTTGCAGTTTGCTTTCCTGTGCTTACTGGAATGGCTTTTAGTTGGCGCTCAATGTTGAGGAAGTCCGCGGCACATATCTCGCCACGGTGGCGCCCGAGATCGATTGGCTTCGCCACGGCGCGCGTACGTGCATGGCAACGGATCGATCGAGTTGGCGGTGCTCGCATGCTTCGTCTATGTGTTTATCCTGGGTTTGGGCGGCCCGTGTTTTTACGTATGCTAATGGTACTTAAACGTGTGTGCTGTGCACACTGTGTGGGAAACTTGATATCATGGCTGGCAACAAACTCGATCGGTCATTTAGTTTAATTCGCAGTGAAACTTCGATTTGCAGTTGTTGTGTTTTTTATATTTAAAAAGAAATCTACAGCTTCTCAAACTAATAAGGTGACAGTTTCGCGTGCGCAAAAAAAAAAAAAAAAGTTGGAGAGTCAGGTTATTCGGCTATGCCCTGTATTGATAGATTATCGAGAGCAAATCATTTTGGTGTAATAGAATGCAAGAGAAAAAAATGATATAGTTCTTGATGTCCTTGGGTAGTGTTTGCTTTCTCGATCGAGCAAATTTAAACAATTGTGTATTGTTTCTCTTGTAATGAGATAATAGGGGATAATAGGAGTATCTTAATTGCTAAATGATATTAATTAAATGGTGTATCAATTTCATAAATTAAATATAGAAATAAATAAATCAGCGAAATTCGAAGAAACTTTGGCTGGTGTGTTCGGCAGTACACCTTTGCAACTTGTACTCCCCTGTTGCATCCACACTCCCAATTTGTTAAACGGTGTATTTTAAAAAATATTCATTAAAAATTTATTTTAAAAATCATACTAATCTATTTTAAAAATTTTTAGCTAATACTTAACTAATTATATGCTAATTCAACGCTTCGCTTTGCATGTCGGCTGCCGAGGAAGGGTTTTGAACCCCCAAACAAACACAATATAAGGGTGTGTACGATACTGCCTCTTCCTATTTTCCACTCACTTGGTTTTTATATGCTTCTCGAATGACTAAAATGATGTGTGTGTTTTTTAAAGAAAAACTTGTAGGAAAGTTGCTTTAAAAAATTAATTAATCCACTTTTATATTTTTTAGGCTAGTACTCAGTTAGTCATATGCTAGTGAGCCATTAGTTTTATGTGCACGGGGAAGAATCTCCTAACCCCTCCATGGTATTTGTAAAAAAAATGGAAAAGTGGACGGTCAGATAAAAGCTCATCTGAGCCAAAAACAAGTAAACAACCGATCCGAGCAGCTTATTAGGACATGTTTAGTGAAGAACCTAGTAAAATCTGTTAGACAATACAAGATTTTCTAAATATTTTCCTTATAACAATTGGGACGATAAAAGCTCTAAGCATGAACTCAAAAAATAATTTTCATTGCTAGTCTTTTCTTCTTCTTTTTTCACTATCACGCTATTATATTTCCATTAGACTACAAGTCGTTCTTGAGCTATTATTAACCATAGTAATGATGTTTTGTATCTCATCTAGTCATCCTCTCTTTCGTATCAGTGAATATTCCTAACTAGTACTCTCTCCATCTAAAATATTTGACGCTGTTGACTTTTTTAAAAATGTTTGACCATTCGTCTTATTCAAAAAATTTAAGTAATTATTAATTCTTTTCCTATCATTTGATTTATTGTTAAATATACTTTTATGTATACATATAGTTTTACACATTTCACAAAAGACCCTGTTCCCGCAGGCTCCAACTGGCCCTAATTCAATGGAGACGGAGGATGCCGGAGGCAACCAGTTCTCGCCAAGGCGGGCAGGCCCAGGTTGGGGCGCAGCCACGTGGGGTGTCCTCCGGCATGCGGCGTCGGACCGTCGATGGCTCGGTGCGTGTGGGAGTGCGCCGTGTGGGCGGTGCGGCCTGGGACTGGGAGAATAGCCAGCTAGGGTTTTTTTTGTTGCCTATTGGGCCAAGCTTTTTTGATGGGCCAAGAAAACTGAATACCTGCTCTTCTTTGGGCCAAATTTTAGGGTAGTCCTGGGCCTACCTGGACTACCCCTTGGGCCCGCCCCTGTGCATAACGGATTGTAAAGTAATAGACGCTTGATCTGTCTTCAGTAGTTCACCTTTTGTTTTTGGAGATAACTGGCGTGTTTTGCGTCTCTTTTATAAGCTTTGTTTTATTGAGGTTTGAAGACTATCTTAGATATGAATAGCTGATGATTTAATCACAATTATTGCACTGTGTGTATTCTGTTTTTAGTTGAAATTACAGCAGATATCATGGGTTTAGTTAAATGTTATTTCTAGCCCATGTTATGTTTCCAATCCTTATTTTGTATCACTATTTTACACAGCACATCCTAATTAATGATGATGTGTTATGGCTATTTGTGCAGCCATTCCGCTTCCAATGGTGTCCTATTGGCCGCTTAGCCCAACTTCCATCTGTATTTGAGTATGTTCTACCCTCCAAACTTTCGATTTATTGTTATTTCTGTTTTTTTACAGTAAATGAATAATTGATCACTATCTTATGACCTTCAATGGGTAGTTATAACTAAAATTGTTACCATTATCTTCATTCCATTCTTTTTGAAACTTACTGCAGTCCTAGAAACTTCCATGTAATGTCGTCCCTTCCTCCTTGTAAAGAAAGTGGATTACGTCATTTGTGTAAAGCTTAATTATCTAACCATGCCACTGTTTCCAACTATAACATAATGTGTGCTCCTCACTGCCTCATTAAGTGTTCATAATATGCCCACAAGTTATGGCTTAGAGATGTCAATAATGTGTGCTCCTCACTGCCTCATTGCAATGATGATTCCTGCTTTGTATGATAGAGTTGATATATCAGGTATTGTGCTGTTTACTCATGTTTCTTCTACTCTTTTCCAGTGAAGGAGAGTCAGCACCACCTGTAACCTGTAAGTTCTTGTTTAAATTAGAACTACTGATATACTTCCTCACGTATACCTTACTAGATTTGTTAAGTGAACATTCTTGTATTTTACAAATGCAGTTCATGATTTCATGGGACAGAACTTCACCTCTGAGCATTTGCCTGTATCAGCACCTGGGGCAACTCCTCCAGGCCCATATATCGCTTACTTTCAGCCTCTTCAATCATCGGCATCATCATCAAGTTCCCATGTCACTGAAAGAACTATTGATGGCACCACCTATCATGATCACTGGAACCCCCTACCTGGGCCATCAGATGGTCGACCATTGGCTACAGTGCATCCCATTGATTTCCATCATAACCACTGGACGCACCTGCCCAACTCCTATTCTCAACCCAACAGCAATAATGGTGTAGCTGAGCAGATGGCAATCCCTGTGGTACCAATGAGGGTTGGGGGCCTTGATGGTGATAGCCAACAGCGAGGATCTCTCCCCTCAGTTTATGGAAATGGGTAAGTTTCATTTCTTTCTAAGTTATGAATTGACTGCTTCCTTCAGTAAGAATTGCATGCTGCCTCTATCCAGAGAAAATGCCTACAGTTCTAAGATAAAATTTCTCTGGTAGCCTGTGACAATTTTAGCTAAATTTGATATTTAAGGTGTTATAAACAGAAGGTATCGCATTAACTTATTCTTTAATGAATATTGTATGCAAACAGAATTAAGTTCCTTTGTACTAAATATTGACCAAAAAAAAACTTAGAAGAATGATGTTTTTTTTAGTCTTTTCTGCATTATGATTATATGGTAGTTACATTGCCAAAGCTCTGCTGTGGCTATTGGAAAAATAGTTACACCTATGCATGGTTCAGTGCCTGCCTTTTTGTTTATTATTGTACGATATATCTTAACGCCTAAGACGTGTGTTTTTGGTTTCACAGATCTGGATCAAGGTCTAGGATTCCAAGTGTTCCTCCTATGGCACCACAATTCATGAGGCCACATGGTAACATCAACGAACAATATCAGCAGAATTCGTCCAGCCTGTATGCTGCGCCGCAGCGTAGGACTGCCGTGCAGGCTGTCCAAGACAGCATGAACTTTACCCTGTTCCCGCAGGCTCCAACTGGCCCTAATTCAATGGAGACGGAGGATGCCGGAGGCAACCAGTTCTATGCCTGGGAGAGGGACCGCTTCGCCCCTTACCCGCTAATGCCCGTAGATTCTGAAGCAAACTGGTGGGGCAGCACGCCGCAATCCCATGGCGCGACGGATCATTCAGCTGCCCCCGGAAGGAGGCTATTTGGTCAATGGATCGGCGCCGGGAGGTCGCCACCGCCCCCTCCACCGCCACCAGCGGAGAACAGATCACCGGACAACTCGTCGTACCGACAGATGCACATCCCTCGGATGTAGCCTAGCCCCCCGACCGTCGCCTGAACCAACAAAGTTAAATATAAGAACCTGGAAAAAACCCCTGTTTGGCTGTAAGAAAGTAGGGTGAAGACACCGGTTGTATGTCGTCCTGTGTTTGCGTGGTAATTAGACTCCCGAGACAAATATGCAGGCAGGTGAAAAAAGAACACCAAGAACGCAAACCCCAAACTACCCAAGGAGGAAAAACGTTTCAGCTTGGGTGTTTATGTGGAATTCGGTTCGGTGAAGCATCATAGTACATATTCCAAGCCATGTTGGGGCTTGTTTATCGTTTGCTTGATTTTGCTGCATTGTGCATTTTTCAGTATATATGTCTCGATGTGGTGGATGGTATTGATTGCGGGATGTGGATAGTATTGCACCCAAGCAATCGACTTTGGAAGCCGCGGTACGTGCTACCCCTATTACTTCAGCCCTGCGGCGGTTACCCCTCTTTTTCGCCAGGGTAATTTCAATTCGCAGCCAAGTGTTAGATTCATCGTAGACTTATTTTCAGGATTTATTATTATTTATTTCTATATTCTTAGGTCGAATTCGAATTTATGTGCATTTTGTGGATGGATATGGTGTACAGTAATATAATGTCTTTTCTTTTTCATAATTTTCATAGCATTTTTAGACCGCGTGCAACAAACAAATGAGGGCATATGGGCTTCAAATCTTTTTTGGCAAAATTGGTTTTGTTCCCTATTATTTATGTGCGTACCGTCCAAAGATATCCATAGGCAATGACCAAAGCTTTGTACGTTCAGATTCCAAGTTTGAGTTCAAACTCAAATACCTCAGAACGAACTTCACCTATATTCAGCATTCATTTCATCTCTACCGTTTCCTATAACATCCTATTAAAACTCCAAGCTTTCACCAAAATTTAAATTTGAAACCTTTTTTTTCAAAGAAATTTGACCCGAAAGAACTAATTAAATTTAAAGTTTCTTTTTGGGTGGGAGAAATATATTCAAAACCTGCATAACTCGTACTTTCAAAATATAAGCATTTCTATCACTATTTGTAGTGTTAGTCCTAATTTAACGAGAGATACCGTGCTTGATCTTTTATTACTGCTAAAACAATATAGAAATTATTAGGGCCTGTTTGGTACAGCTCCAACTCATAAATTTAACTCCAGGAGTTGAGTCTAGAGTGGAGTTGTGGAGCTGCATAAACCCAGCTCCACAACTCTAGTTTATTTTGTGAGAGAACTCCACCTAGCTCCACTCCCAGTTTTAGTGGAGCTGAAACTGTTTGGCTGAGCTCCAGCTCCAGGAGGGGTAAGTTGGAGCTGTGCCAAACAGGCCCTTAGTATATTTTAGAGCACGGAAGGAGTAGTGTATAAATTTAAGTATGTTGGAACCAATAAAACAGAAGTCTACTTGATTGTGACACAGGTTAGTGGCTCGTGTTGTTACAACGGGGTTTCTGCTTATCAACTAAAATTTAAATTTTTAACCTTAAATTTGAAGATGATTTTAAAGTTCTTTATCGAAGTTTATTTTTCAGTATTTGTTTTTAGATCGCTAAGACCACGTGTATAAAAGGTTAGTTCGTCGTTGCAGTTTGCTTTCCTGTGCTTACTGGAATGGCTTTGAGTTGGCGCTCAATGTTGAGGAAGTCCGCGGCACATATCTCGCCACGGTGGCGCCCGAGATCGATTGGCTTCGCCACGGCGCGCGTACGTGCATGGCAACGGATCGATCGAGTTGGCGGTGCTCGCATGCTTCGTCTATGTGTTTATCCTGGGTTTGGGCGGCCCGTGTTTTTACGTATGCTAATGGTACTTAAACGTGTGTGCTGTGCACACTGTGTGGGAAACTTGATATCATGGCTGGCAACAAACTCGATCGGTCATTTAGTTTAATTGGGCGGGGGGCGACACCGCCGACGACGACGACAGCGGGGAGAGCGCCGCGGCGGTGGTCCCGTGCTCGATCTGCCTCGACGCGGTGGTCGCCGGCGGCGGGGACAGGTCCACGGCGAGGCTGCAGTGCGGCCACGAGTTCCACCTCGGTGAGTGGCTTTCTGCCTCGAGATCTCCCCCCGCTTCTTCTTCATAATAATAAGAGTTGTTATAAAGCGACGTTTCTTGTTTCTTGGGGGGTTAGAAATTTAGTGGATGAAACAATGGTCGTGAATTCTTGGAAAGGGGTAATTAGGGATTCTTCTATTACCTGTATTGCAATTCGGAAAGGTGGAATTTTGGGAATGGATTAGGTTCGGGTGGATGATCAGTGTGTACGTAATGATTCGACCACATATTTCAAATATGGTAACTTCATAAGATTTACTCTTTAGAAAAGATAAGAATTGCTGTATTTGAGTTGCCCTTCCTGGTACGCTTGGGATTTATGGAAGTTATATGGCCAGTATATCGTCGATTTTGTAATCATGGTTTGTAATTTGGAAAAGGAGATTTTGGGATGGGATTTAGTGCATTCCGCACCATATTCTGCAATCTTTGTGTAAGTATAAGTTCTATGTGCTTCACTACAAGAATTATGTGTCCTAAGGAGAAAACATTGCACCTTTTGTTGTTGAATTGAACAATATGAATGCTATGGCCCCCTTTGGCAGCTTCAGTGCCATATCATCTTTTGCTTACTCATAAGCAGGTATAGAATGCTTCTATTTGGCAGCACTTAGTGGTGAAGCTGTTCCTAAGGGTCCCCATGTTTCAAGAAAAGCATAAGTTGTCACTTTTTTCGTATCTTTACTATTTCGGACTGGTGATGAGCTTGGTGTAATTATATGTCGATTTGAAACTTTTCATTGGGCTTCGATATTGTGTTGGAACTTGGTACCTCCATTTCTCTTTTGTGTTTTTGCATAGGATCAGACTTATGGGGGAGAATTGGTATCTTTATGATAGAAGCCGGAGATTATGAAGTTCAGTGCACTTACAGGAATATGTTTATTATGTTTTTTATATACTTGTGTGATCGTTAGGGCACTTGATGTTCATTTACTTATGTGCATACTTTGGTGCCAAGGGTAACCTTTTTGTAAGCTATATAGATATTAGAGAGCTATGCATGTGTCAGTTTGCTGGTAGTTGTGGTTTGGTAGGTTCTTGATAGATCTTTTTTACAAATTGGACTAAGGTATTTGGTAGGTACATACAACTTTTTTTTTTACAATGTTAAATTTTCTTGAAAATGAATTTGAGCTATGCATGTTGTAGGAATATGTGATATATATAATCAAGGAAACATGTACGATAATCTATCACCTAAATGTGATTTGATGTGTTGGGAAAAATTACAGCTATTTGATGGTGATTTTGTTATTGATCACTACTGCATTTTTCCTGGACATGCTGAACTCTGGTTCTTGATATTATGCGTGCCTGATATTATTTGGATGTACTGTGTCTATATTTGGTTTACACAGTTGTGCCATTTTGTGTTCTTTATAAGTTTCTTGTCATCTGTATCAAACTATTTGCTTTTTTAAAAAAATAATGAACTAGATAGGAGATAAATTGAGGATCTTCCATTCCCAAATTGACATTTGATTATTTTCCATCCTATGTCTCATTGATATTTTACAATTTTTTGTGTGTTCTGTTCATCCTTCTTATGGTCCTTTCCTGACATAAATTGTGCCACTGCCAAAAATGGTCTCCTTTCTGATTGTAACATAGCAATTGATGTCCAGCATATTAAGAATTTTGTCATTAGGTAGTGTACTAGCTTATTCGCAATTAACAAAATGCTACTGTTCACCTGGACAGATCAACCTGTGGGCACTATTGTGCTTCCCTTTGTACAATGGACCAACGACTTGTCCTTATACACCATGACATATTGTATGATGTGATTGATTGCTTAGTAGTCTGAGCTGATGGCTGTGAATTTAACTCCAAATGTGTAGTGTGAGCTGGTTTTGTTTCGTAAGTGTCCCCATTGAATGCTTGTTGGTTGAGTATTATATTATATATATGGCTACATAGGAGCAAACTATGTAAATGTCTGTTTTGGTCCCCCTGCAGCCAAATTTAATTAAAATTAAAATTTTGACTTACTTATAAGCGAAAAGATGAGTTTGATATTTTTTCTCTCATTCAAGGTGTACTCTCCAGCCTAGGCAGGTGTTGTTTTTTCCTCAATCAAGAAATTGTATTCTAATTCGGTTGTTCCTCGTCTGAAACAAACAGAATCGATCATGATTGACCTCCTTCAATTCGTCTGGCTGTACAAATTTCAGGTGTTGGGATGTTGATCCATCAATTCAAAGCTTTGCTTGCATCTAAGAAGATCTATCCATGGCGGTCGTCGCATCTGCAATCCTTAGAGGTATTTCATCAAATTCAATCTTTCTATAACGGTCTATTTGAGACATTCTTGACTTCTAAAATATCAAATTCTTATGTTGCTGATGTTTTGACTGTTAAATGGTAATGTTCATTAAAAATTACTTTGTAATAATAACTTTTAAGTAGGAAACATATATATTATCCGAATGCATTCTATATTGCCCGCATCACATATACAATTGATTGTCATGTCGTTGTATTTTTTTATGTTTATGCCATTTTTTTTCCCGACAAGTAACTTTTGTATCACTAATTCATCCAAATACTTTTTCTTAGTGAACTCATGATTCTATTGACAAATAGTACTCATTTTGGGATGGAGGGAGTATAATTAGCTGACGAATTCGGTTTTCTTTTTCTTTCAATAGAGTTGAAATCAAATTTGCATTTAACATTGTGGGTCACTTTTAAAGCCCGTTTAATCTGCATTGTGTCGATTGATGTGAGCCACTTATTCAGCACATCAAATTTGTGTGATAAATAAAATGTGCCTCAAAACCAAGTGGACACTGTAGTTTTCATTATATCTAAAGTATAAAGTTATAGCCCTCTACATCCTAAAGCTTAACATACAAACATGTCACATCATCACCCACTAGCAATTATTACATCTTAACATGTAAATATACAATTTGTTATATTTAAGAGCTTAACATGCAAGTATATCAAATCATCATCACATTATTTTCATAATATTTCAACATATATCTATCAAGTCCCATATTTCTTCTCTTCATTTTGTTTGATTTGAATTTTTAGTTTTTTTTCTTCAAATAGAGGAACTTGCTTGCTTAATAGTTCTCCCTATTTATTATGTGCTCTGTTTGTAGGGTTTTTTCCTGCCCCTATTGAACTGTGTGATTATTATGCATTGCATTGCTTCTACTAATCTTAAAAAATTGAACCAAAAAACATTTTCTACCATCAATTTTTATCATATAAACCCCCCAAAAAATTCTAACTACAATTTTTATCGTATAATATATGTTAATTTATGCTATACTAAAATAAAACAAATATTTCTAACACATCATATATCCCATCTAATTCAATCTACGTCGTCCCGCAACAACACGCATGGTATCAACTGGTTATACTATAGTTAGTCTCCAGAGTACAACAATATTTATTAAGTTTCAAAATTTTCAAATATTAAATCATGGAAATGTTATATTTAAGGTTCCACACAAAATACAACTAGATATTTATCATTTGTGAAATTAAGAATTACCAAACCATGTAAAGTTAATTATAATTGATACTCCAAACTGAATAACACTTCAATTCCATTGTAATAAATACTAACTTGAAAGTCCAAGACGATATAAATACATACTCCCTCCATCCCATAAAAAAACAAATCTAAAATATGATGTGATGTGACACATCCTAGTACTACGAATCTGGACAAAGAGTTATCTAGATTCGTAGTATTAGGATGTGTCACATCATGTGCTAGGTTTGTTTTTTTATGAGACAGAGGGAGTATTAGATTGTGAAATTATTAAATTTTAAAAATATAAAGAACATAAGAAATGTATAAGAACATATTATATATATGTGATTGGCCCCTGTAGGGATAAAATAAGGTATGTAATTCTAATTCTGTTTATTTATCTATAAAAATAAAATTGTTCCATCTAACCTTTAAAACAAACAAAGTTTACACATAATTTAATTTAAACTAAGTTTACTTATAAAATATATCAAATTTATTGCAAATGTAACATAGAATTAAACATTTTAAAATTTACAGTTTAACAATAGTCCCTACATACACACAACTAGTATTTTAATGATATGTCAAATAGTAACTAGTTAGCGCATTTGCGAAATTCCCAAACACATATAAGAATTAGTAATTCAATACAATTCCTCAACATTATTCCTAGTTGGTGACGAGGATGGTTGATATATAGGCCATCTAGCAGTGGCGGCGGAGTTTTGGCTAAGCTTATTGCGGCATACAAAACGGGACGGGTTATTATAACATGATAGTTAATTATTGACTATTATAAATTTAAAAAATAAATGCATATGATTGTAAGAAGAATATTAAATATAGAAAGTTTTCATTTAATAGTTTAGGAGGTGTGCTCGCGAAAAATGATTGAGTAGATCAACCAATAAGCTGAATCGAATGGTGCCTTTAGTATATAGAAAATTGGCTAGGTAATTATCTGCTTTGCGACTAAAGTTGTATCTACTAACTGAGCCAAATAATTTGAAAATGCTAACTTTTTTGATATAAGAAAAACAGGAGTAACTTTTTTTTTTGGTATTGGCAAAATTTTGGCTGCAAAACCCACAGCTTGAACCGATGCTCTTCCAAACCCAATCCACAAAAAAAAAAAAAAAAAAAAAACCTCTTTCTCCATTCTCGACATTCTCTTCCGAATCCCGGGAGGAGGGAATGTCGGCGAGAGGCTGCGGCTTGCAGGTAGAGGAGCTCCACGCCGAGACGCAGCGCCGCCGCGGCCTCATCGCCTCCGGCGACAAAGCCGGCGCTCATGAGTACCACTCCCATTCTCTCTCTCCCTGCCCCCAACCTGCCCTACAGCGAGCTTTAGCACCGCGGGCGGCGATCTGCTCGCGCTAGCCATGCCGCAATTCGTGCCGTATAGCTTCGCGTCCCCGCGTGTGTGTCAGTGTGTGCTCGTGGTCTGTGTCTTGGTGTGCGCCGTCTTCACTTGTGCGACTCTTGAGTCTCTGACGCGTTTCCACTAGGTGCGGAGGCTGCACACTGCTGCTGCTGCTGCTGCTGCTGTCACGGATGGTGGTGATCAGGACAAGACGAAATCCGCAAAAGGTTTACTTACTTACTACTACTTACTTATACTGGTCAAATAATAACTTAGTCATTCATCTTACTTACCATGAGCGAAGAATTGAACTTTGGTCGAGTAACTATTTTTTGGCATGTTTTTCTTGTGTATTCAATTGGTGGGTGCAGATGATGATGGTGATGACAAAGTTCAGCGTAAAAAGGAGAAGATTGTCACGGCCACGAAGAAAGGTGCTGCAGTGTTGGACCAGTACATCCCTGACAACATCAAAACGGCCTACCATGTCTTGCAAGTGGTGTGTGATCCAATGTTTGCCGCTTTGTCTTTTTATTTATTCTGTACAATTTATATGGTTCCTTATATTCCTACTACTTGGTATATGTGCTAGCTGAATTTCGAACAAAACACAATTCCATTATTCACACCATATCAGCAATTTAGTGCTTGATAGTAGTATTGTTTTCAGTTTGGTGGCATGTTTATATTATTCATAGATGGATTGGTCTTTTGTTTTACTTGACCTGTAGAAAGTCTAATTCTATCAGGTATTTAGAGGCTAGTCCAAGGAAAACTCATGATGGAACCTCTAATTTCTGTACTCGGTATTGACAGTAGCTAGTAGCTATAATACTTTTCGCATGGTCCTCTCTTGATCTCATCATTTGATACTGAAACTGATTTGCATGTAGTTGAATATTTATCCGTGCCTTTTGCTAATTTATCAGTTTATATTGCAGGGTGATGAGATCTATGATGCCACCATGAACCAGACTAATGTTGGAGGCAACAATAATAAGTTCTATATCATCCAAGCCTTAGGTCTGTCCAACAACTCTCTCACTCTGTCCCTCTCTCTGACATGTTTAAATTATAAAACATACTCTTGCTTCTATCAATTGAGTGATATGAATTTGACCCATGAGGTTATCTTTGACAACTGCCACTTCTTTTAGAAGAACAATACATAAACATACTCACATGTTCTTGTACAATACATACATTCGATCTCTGAAATAATGTATAGTGTTCGATCATTAACTGATGTTTTGGTTTTAGAATCTGATGCTGGTGGAAACTTCATGGTTTACAGTAGATGGGGGAGGGTAGGGACACGGGGTAAAGGCAAGCTACAGGGTCCCTTCTCACGAGAACAAGCAATAGATGAATTTGAGAGAAAGTTCCATGATAAAACAGATATCCATTGGTCCTATCGCAAGGGATCTCATTGTTATGCACATAAATACACCTGGCTTGAAATGGACTATGGTGAAGCTGATAAAGAAACTGTAAGATTTACTTTGTGTTTTCCACTTAGTAACTGTGTAATATAGCACCTGTAATTGTTTTAATCCTTGTTCTCTTCAAATTTGTCCTAGAATAAGAAGACCAGTTCCATTACTAATCAGTTAGAAGAAACGAAACTTGAAACTCGAACTGCGAGCTTCATATCCCTCATATGCGATATAAGCATGATGAAGCAGCAAATGGTGGAAATAGGTAAGCTGTTTCAATGTTATACTTATTGTACATCATAGGAATATCCTGTTTAACCACTTGCTGCATTCATATGCTAGCCAAATATTGTTGCCATTAAACAAAGATAATCAAATTATTTCTAACCTTCATATGTTGATTCATGGAATAATTAATTTGCATGGTAGATACTGTAATGAGGGAATTAATTTTCAGAAGAAAAACTGAGACCAAAATATGGGATTAAAACCAGTTAATGGCAGAAAAGAGTTGAATTGACTCAGTAAAAAAAGTCAAATATCATTTTATCATATGCGTGTTCGATGGTGTCCCACATGTTAAGAGTTTGTCTGTTTTGAAAAGTATTTCATGTTGCTCATTCGTCAAATATCTGCTTTTCTGATTCATCTTGTGTAACTGATCAGGTTACAATGCTGACAAGCTTCCTCTGGGAAAGCTAAGCAAATCTACAATACTTAAGGTAAGTTGTTTCATATACTTTGTTTGAATTATCATGTGAGCATACAAGCCTGCAAGTTGAAGAACGGTGCATGTAAAGCTTTCACTTAATTCCTAACATGCTAGATGAAAGTTAACATAACCACGTGCTATAAAAGTTATGTTTTCTGTATATTTCAGTGCCGTATGAAGTAACAGTTTGGATTTCATCGTCTTGTCCATATACCATTTGTCCCATCCTTTCTTTTCTTTTTTTCCGATAATGATGTTGTTCCACGTTCCACAGGGTTATGATGTTTTGAAAAGGATTTCCAATGTTATTTCAGGAGCAGACACAGACAGGACACAGCTTGAACAATTGACTGGGTGGGTCTATGCATTTTTTTTAATTTGGTCACAACTCACAAGCATAGCCTATAATCAAATAATAGGATGTCTGTGTTGTCTTCCAGTTTCAGATCTTTAAGATGATGAAGATTTTTTTTAAAAAAATGCTTGAATTTTAATATTTTATTATTTCTAATGTTCTAAACTGTTTTATACTTTGTAATACATGTATCATGGGAATTGTTTGAGGAAATTAGTTTTGCATTCAGTGTTAAAAAGTTAACTCGGTTGTTTTTTTTTTGTCACGTTCTAGATAGAAATTACTTTTCTAGAATAAATTGCATTTGTCAGAATTGATTCTAGTAAGATGCTCTTATGTTTTTTTTTTTTGTCACATTCTAGATAGAAATTACTTTTCTGGAATAAATTGCATTTGTCAGTATTGATTCTAGTAAGATGCTCTTATGCTGCATCTGTTTATATATCCTTTAAAGGCTTATATTTGTGCTTACTAAGATGCTCTTATGCTGCGTCCGTTTGCAGAGAATTCTACAGTGTGATCCCTCATGACTTCGGTTTTAAGAAAATGAGTGAGCTTTAAACGCTCTAACTTAATTGATCTTTAAGTCATGATTTAAATAATTAGGGCATCCAGCTCTGTTTTGGACCTTTATATAGGGTTATCTGACCTATTTAATTTATTTGACAGGTGAATTCATTATTGACACTCCTCAGAAGCTAAAAGCTAAGCTAGAAATGGTAATAATCTACTTTCTTTCACCATGAAATGTTTGTGCATCTTATGATTTTAAAAAATAATGAATTTATTAATAATGACATCCTTTGGTTCATGGGAATATTTATAGCATTATTTTGTTTCTATGTTAAGCCTTGTGTTATAGTGCCTATTGTACAATACTATCTAATGATGAAATTTTCTTGTCATTATCTAAATTTCTACTAAAGTTGTTGAAATTGTTGTAGCTCCATATCCTTTTCTCTATCTGATTATTTTACATCATTCATATTATTATGTTACATGTTCCTTGACTTAATGCACCTTTTTCTCTATTACACCCTGCTCACGTTATTAGCTTTCTTGCTCTTTGAAAGGTTGAAGCCCTTAGTGAGATTGAGATTGCAATCAAGCTTCTGGAGGACGATTCAAGTGACCAGGTATGTCATTATGCAAATAACTGTGGCATTCGATATGGACTTGTGGGTTCTCCTCAATTGTAAAATCTTCATTTATCTTATAATCTTCAAGTAAAGAACTCCTTGTAACTGTACAAACCTTGCACCTGTTGCATGTTTCCATATGTAGGATGATCCATTGTATGCCCGATACAAGCAATTTTGCTGTGACTTTACACCTTTGGAAGTTGATTCTGAAGAATACTCTATGGTAAAACTTCTACCAAGAATTTATATGCACAACGATTTATGGACATTACGTGCCAGTGGCAAGGCGCATCAAGATAGTACTATTTGTCATTTTTAACTTGAATATAGGCTAGGGAAAGAACGGTAATTTCTGTGAGCTTTTATGAACAGAAAGTCAGAAACTAACTTAACATGGTAGACTGAGTTTTTTTTATTATGTCTATTTACTCTTTATTAATGTTATTGTTCAACTTTGTCTGAAGTGCTTAGATTTAACCTTGTTTGAAATTTTTGCTGTCCAGATAAAAACATATTTGACAAATACCCATGGAAAAACGCACACAAGCTATACTGTTGACGTAGTGCAAATATTTAAGGTGTCAAGGCATGGTGAAATGGAACGGTTTCAGAAAGTGAGTGGATCTTCCTGATCTACTAAGCCAACCAAAATAGCTGTACTCTAGTTGTGGAACGAGTAATTTTTGAAATGTTCTTGCAGTTTGCTACTGCAGGCAATAGGATGCTTTTATGGCATGGTTCTCGGTTGACTAACTGGGCCGGCATTCTGTCTCAAGGTAATTTATCTATCTGAAAAATTGTATTTATATGTAGAGAACTTTCATTATATGTATAGAAGATAACTTAGCTCCAGCTTTCTTCATGAGTTATGAATACGATCTACTTATTTGCTCTTCCTGTAGTTGTGATAAATAACCATTTAAGTTATTCTTTTGAAGGAAATACAATATCAATGTTATCTTCATCGGCGCTGATATTGATGCGTCATTTTCATCTATTTGCATTTAATAGGAGCTTCCCTGCACAATTGTAACTTCCCTTTCTGTTGCTGAAACATTTACTTAGTATGTAAAACTGATAAGGAATTTGCTTGTTTCCTTAGAGATGCCAAATTATTGTGTGCTATTTGGAACTCCTTAAATGTTGGAACAACTTAATACTATTACACTTCTCCAGGTTTGCGAATTGCTCCTCCTGAAGCACCTGTTACTGGCTACATGTTTGGGAAAGGAGTATACTTTGCTGATATGTTTTCTAAGAGTGCAAATTATTGCTATGCTTCAGAAGCCTGCAGGTCCGGTGTGCTGCTTCTGCTGTACTCGCCCTCGTGATATTATATGTTGAAGACTTACTCCTGGAAGTTGTGCAGTCTCAGTTTGTTTTGGTTCATTGGTTGTGTCATTTACCTTCTTACATCTATTATTCATTCTCAGTTTCAAGAGTTTGGACTATTCACTTCTCCTCCCTTCAATTTTAAGTTGTTTACTGAGATTATTATTTTTCTTATGTTGGTTTTAACTTACATTTCTCAGGTTGCACTTGGTGAAATGAATGAACTACTATATGGAGATTTTGGTGCCGATAACCTGCCAAATGGAAAACTAAGGTCAGTTTCTCACACAATTATTTCCAAGTACTTTTCATGGACTTGTGGCATCAACTTCTTGTTAGTTAATGGAAGCATCCACTCTAGCCGCTACACTAGAAGGTGTACACAACCACATAGTTTTGTGAAATTGGCTTAAATGGTAAAAATAAAGAAACGCAAGCTAAATCAAGTTATTAGTTACAAAGCCTGTGAATATATCACTATCCATAAAGGTTGAGAAAATATTTAACTGCTATCTCCCAAGTAAATCATGAGAACGAAAACACATCCTGCAATTCTTCATGCTGGAGAACTGAACATAACCGCAGACAATTGGAGCGCATGAAGATAAACATGAGATTCTATCAAATTCAATATCATTCTGAAATTACCAAATCGACCATACAAGGGTAATTTGATGCCGTTTCAAGTACGTAAACCCGATGACAATTGGAGCCACGTTTGAGATAATTCAACATTTCATCAATATTACCTGTAATGATTAATTATAACAACTAACAGAAAGTTCTGTACATGCTACTTTGATATGACACAAATTTCTGGCTGCAAACTATCTTGACACAGTACGAAAGGAGTTGGCCAAACAGAACCCAATATAGCTGAGTCCAAGATCACTGATGATGGTATGGTTATTCCACTTGGGAAACCTGAGAAGGTACCTTCGAGAAGGGTATGTGTACCTCCCCGCTGTGTTTGTATCTTCGTCAAAAACTAATCCTACACCAGCAAATTCGTTCGAGCTACTGTATGATTTAACTTAACTTTGACACAGCTCCTATCTAACTGCAGGGTAGCTTGATGTACAACGAGTACATAGTTTACAACGTGGATCAGATAAGGATGCGTTACATCCTCAATGTCAACTTCAACTTCAAGTGATGGGGATGAAATCCGACCATCTCAGAACATGAGATTTTACCATTGGGGTTCCCTTCTTTTGTGAACAAATGTGTTATAAAGATAATTTCCTAGTATATTTTCATGTGGATGTGGTTCTATGCTGATCGCTAATGCTGTGTGTGTATATATATAGGACCATCACAATCCATTTTCCATGTGCACTCAAATTTTGTAGAAGGAATTACTCATCGGTGCAAGTAAAACTGACATGTGGACATTCTGCTGCTAGTGTGAAGTCTGTTGAACGCCATAAGTTACTTCCCAGACGCAAGTAAATATGCAGACATACAGGAAAGGGAAAAAAAAGGAAGAATAGGAAAATCATATGATTCTCACAGGAATTTAACTACAAAACTGATGATTGCAAAACACAGGAACGACCGTGTTGAATGATTGCAAAACACAGGAACGACCGTGTCGATTTCTTGATCGGCAATAATACTTATAGGGTGCACAAGATCAAGAAGAGATGATAACACAAATATTTATACTGATTCAGGCTGTCAAGGTGAGGTACTACCATAGTCCAGTTGTAGATAGATTGGATCTGTGTGTGCATAATATGGCGTGTGAATAGCACGTAGCGAAATCGATCAATCACCCCTATTAGGTTTTAGGGGTGACCGGGTAAGGTTGGTAGGTTATCCCTTATAATTCAGGTACCTACCACCTATTTACATGGAATAAGGACCTGTTCAGATTGTAGCCAAAATAAAACCTTACCAAATTTTGGCAATGCCAAAATTTTGGCAGGTTGGCAATATTGCTGAAATTTTAGTAGGATTTCTTATGTATTTACCAAAGTTTGGCAACAAACTAAACGTACATATATTTTTTTTGCAACTATGCGAAAAATGGCATAGTTGAAAATGGCATCAATCTGAACAGCCCCTAATATTTATAGCATTATCTTTAATCCCTTTATCAAGTTACATCATGCTGTATGGGCCTTAGGCCTACCTGGCCCATGTTGCGTAATACGAACCAAAGGCTTAATCTTGGGGTACCCGGGTACAGTGTCCCCACATATCGTTTAATTGGACAGTAGGAAAAACACATGAATTAAATGAGAAAGATAGACCAAATGATATTTTCCAAAAGGTTGGAGCTCTTGCTAAGTTCCCTCGAAAATCTATATAGGATTGTCCATTTCACGGGAATTTCAAAGGATTGGATGGATAGGACTCAATCCACAGTTTCTAAGGCTTTCATGTGAAATTTTCCTATAGAATTGAAATCATCTAAAATTTCTATTTTTTTCATACAAATCAAAGGGGCTCTAAGCATTGTACTCTACTTTGAGCAAATGATGAAACTGGAAGAAGGGAAGAACTTTCCAAAGAAGGAAATCTTCTAGGCCCATACCCTCAAAACGCATTTCAGCTCAGTTGAAACAAATAGGGATTGTTCCATCAGATTATCTACTTAATTATAGATTATAGGATAAATTAAATATTTTCTTTAAAAAATAAACTAAACAATTAGCTTTATTTAAAGAGACACAGTACAAACGCATATGTTCATAACGCGCGCATACTCACCTCTACGAACATGCGCTCTATCTCTAGCTATGAGCACTTTGTCACCTACTATTGAAAGAATAATTAATCGTATACCAGTATATGTGAGCAACAAACATATTCCTCTGAGTAATCACCATCTGAATAATACTATGCTTCTAAGGGTTGTGGGAAAAATAAAGTAGGACTGAGTACTACCCACTGTACTCAACAAGTCATACCAAAAGAAAAGTATGATGCAGGATAATTCCAAAGCAAGCTATGGATTATTTGCATAAAACAGTATTTACAAATCATAATTTGAATATAGTAAAACAATAATTATAAATTAAGCAATATTAAATGTCACTTCCCAACGCTAAACCATGTTGAAACATGCCCAACCAAACCACCTAAACTAAACCAATTCATTAAGTCATTGTGAGACTAATCACGATGAATCTGGTTGATCGCCCATAACCGCGAGCACGACTATTCGAATAGTTTTACTTTGATCAGAGGTGTACAACTATACTCACAAGATACAATATCACAACACGTTACCATGAGCCAACATGCCACCATGACATACTGGAAAGAAACTGTCACAGGGCCCTTCGCATAACCCTCCCTAACCAATCGCACCACACCTCAGGTTTCGCCCCCTCCTTAAGCCAAGTCGGGCAGCCCCCTCTCGTGCCTAGGTGAATCCGGAAGAAGCATAGACCGTCGCAGGTCCCATCCTAACTCCATCACGCCCACCCTTGCCCAGGCACGTCGGCTAGGAAAAGCTACACTACAAGTCCAACCATTACCCAAGCTGGCTTGTGGTAAGTACAATAATTCTTCCAGGGTTACTCGTGAACCGGTCCTTAATCGCCATGGGTGCGTCTAGCAAAACCATACACCCACAGCCACCATTATCATATTTTAGTTTATTTAATACCATGGTGGTATATAATAATTAATCTCAGAAATAAACAAGGTCTACAATTAATGTGAATTACCATAGTGTGCTCATTGAACTAAGCATGGCTAAAAATCACCTAAACCAAACAGCTAGTCATATTATACCCCAAGCTATTAACGGTATATGATAACAAAAGGCTGAGTACAATAGGTTTGCATCCCACATGACATTATAAAACAATGCAGTTTAAATGCAAAGCGGCAAAGCGGGGAATTTGTAAAATAGGTACAACATGTTCAATGAGATAAGTATGACTTGTCTTGCTCCGGCGCTGAAGGAAACTTTGCTACCACTGCATAGTAAACGGGAGCGTCGGAATTGCCGGTTTATATACGACAAACAAAGCACACAAGAAAAACATGCTATAAGTCTACTGAACAAGAAACTAAACCATTTTTAATGGATTCTAAGACATTTTTATGAAATTACTGAGACTTGAATGGATTAAATCGGAGCACGAATGAATTAGATATGAATTTTAGAAGTTTTACCATATTTTTACTATAACCAGATTTTAGTTAATCGATTTATTGTGCAACAAAGGAGGGTGCTGACGTCAGCGAGGGGATAGAACCGGTGCCGACCGGCGGGTCCCACCCGTCAGTGACACAAGGCGGTTTGGCCCATGGTGGACCAAGTCCATGGGACTGGGGCGAGTGTACCACGTGGCTCTGACGTGGCACCGACATGGCAGCCACGCAGCACGGACGTGGACGGCCCCGATCTGCCAAGGGGTAGATTGGACGGCTGGGGCGCAGCGGCCGACGGCCAGCTGTCCCGACTGGGAGGCAGCGACGCACGCTACCCGATGGTTGCCGGCAGCGGCCATCTACGTGGTAGAGCGGCAGCACGGCGGCAACGCAGCGGCATGGCGGGGAAGAGGAGGAGGCGACGACGACAGCGGTGACAACGGCGGCGAGGGGCGGACGGGTTCCAGGAAGGGGTAGATTAGAAAGAGAGAGGGGAAGAGGGACAACCGGAGAGAGCTGGCCGGAGTTGGCCATCAATGGCGGCTCACCGGCGAGGGGAGGGCAGGGAGATCCGACGGCAGATGGCGGCAAGTGACCGGTGGACGACACGGCTCTCGGCCTCGTGATTCCGACGCGGCAACAGCGCGGTCAGGCGCAGCTGCTAGCGGCATTCGAAGGAGTGGAAGCGGCGGCGGTGGCTAGGGCGACGACGACCTAGGGCACGGGAGCGGCAGCGAGTGAGCGAAAAGGAAGAGGGGATCTCGGGGAGGCTTTTTATAGCAGTGGGAGCACGGGGGCGGCTGGTAAGCGGCGAATTTGGTGGCGGCCGGCAGATAGGAGAGGGAGAGAGAGGCGGCGACGGTTTTTGGCGCAACAAACCCCGCCCGAATCGGAGGGGAAAACAGTTGCGGGGGAGGCGGTGGAGACCGGTAGGGAGACAGGGAGAGGCGTGGCGCGAGAAGCAGTGGCGCTGGCTGGAGGAAGGGGACGGGGGCGACAGGTGGGCCCCCTATTGGTGACCCCCCGGAGGAGCGGCGCCACTGGTCCGTGGCCACAGGCCGTCCCAGCGGAGCACGCGTGAGAACGGGAGAGGTAAAAGGAGGAGTGGGCTGAAAACGGCCCACGGGCAAAGGAGGGAGAGGAAGGAATTTTAATTAAACTAGAAAAAAATGTCCGTGCGTTGCAATGGGTGAAGATTATTTTAATCTTATTATTGTTATATTGTTTAGTTAAGATGAAATTCATTGTTGGAATTCGCTTGGATATCTCTACTATTATAAAAATTGAAGATGTTTTTACCGGTATTTTCGTACTCATCTGTGTATGAGTCGGTTTTTAAGTTCGTTTGTTTTTGGAAATATATATCCGTATTTGAGTCGGTTTTTAAGATCGTTCGCTTTTGGTAATAAAGAAGGAATCTTATAAGAAATATGTTTAAAAGAACTCGCATGCTAACTTGAGATGATCGGACTCCTAACTCCAGCTCGTGATTTTCTCTCTACTGTTATAAAAATTGAAGATGTTTTATCGGTATTTTGGTACGTCATCCATGTATGAATCGGTTTTTAAGTTTGTTTGCTTTTGGAAATACATATTTGTATTTGAGTCGGTTTTCAAGATCGTTCACTTTTAGTAATACATAAGGAATCATATAAGAAATCTGTTTAAAAGAACTCGCATGCTAACTTGAGACGATCGGACTCCTAACTGCAGCTCATGATTTTCTATAAATATATATATCCAACTGAACTCTCACAGTGAATTTCATCTTAACTAAACCATGTAACAATAATAATATTAAAATAGACTTCACCCGTTGCAACGCAAGGATATTTTTTCCTAGTATATATATATATTAGAAAATTATAAACTGCAATTAGGATTCCTTTCTGTATTTTAAAAAACGAATGAACTTAAAAACCGCCTCAAATATGTATATGTATTTCCAAAAGCGAACGAAATTAAAAACCGACTCATGTATGGATGACGTACCAAAGTACTGGCAAAACCATCTTCAATTTTTATAATAGTAGAGATTTAATCTTGATAATTGATTGGGATTTAATAAAATTACCTCCTTTGTTCTGAAATTGCCAAAATCCTGGTAGCGTATTTAAACCCGAGGAACTCAAGAAAATACCAGCATGCTCATTCCACTTATTAATTGCATTTGCAAATTAGGATTAGCTCCATGTTAATTTAGACATTTTCTCAAGGCAATTTATTAATTAATTTGGGACTAAGGAAAAAAAGGGAATATTTAACTTTTCGCATATGGTTGCTCTACCCGCATGTAAAAATCTGTATGCGACTCACCCAATTGTCTACGAAAATCGGTTTTGACGGTATTAAAAAAAAATCAATTTTTAGTTCACATGACAGCGAACGGTCTATGTCCAGTATATCTGTCGTGCGTTCGTGCCCAAGGACGTGATTACATTCATCTGCAAAAGAATAGGACAAAGAAGGACGTGCTTACCACAATATCGCGCCGAAGCTAGTTAGCGCAACCGCAAGAAAAAACACATAAAAATTACATAACATATAAAATTCGGTAAATTAAAAAATATGTATGTATAAATTATTGTAACCTAAGATAAGACGGATCAGGTTCCCCTGACCTCCCAATAACGAAACTTTTTTGTAATAAAGTCATGTATTCGACTGCAGAGGGTCGTTTACATCAAAATAGCAACATCATTTCTCCCCGAGAAAAAAAAACATTACACTACTACGAAAACCATTTTTCGTGGCGGCCATTTTAGATTTTTGCGGGCGGAATTTGCAGCCACCACAGAGCAAAGGCCACTGAAGATCAAAATCTTCGCTAGCGGTTATCGACCGCCAACAAAAATCTATTTTCGCTGGCGGTCATCTTAAGCCAACCGCCAGCAAAAATCCATTTTCGCTGGCGTTGGCTTAAGACGGCCGCCAGCGAAAATGTATTTTCACTGGCAGCTGAGTTATATCGGGCCACCAGCGAAAAAGGATTTGGGGGAAAAAAAACCGGTACGCAGCTGCCCAGCCGCCAGCGAAAATACCCATGCAGCCACCCATTGATTCATTAATTTCAAATCCACCTCTAGATTCGCTGCTCATTTCCAAATTCAAACATGAAATACAAAATCATCATCAGCACCGACAAACATCATTTACACAGATCAAACATGAGTTACACATCATCTGGAACAACATGCAAAAAGAAAAAGAAAAAGAATCAAATCTAGCCACGGGAGCACGGTCGACGGCGGCGGATACGGCCTCCCTCCAGCCTGGCGGCAAGAGATGGACTTGTGGCATCAAACTTCTTGTTTAGTTAATGGAAGCATCCACTCTAAGCGCTTTTACACTTAGAAGGTGTAAAACACAAAACCACCCAATTTAGAAATATTTTGGCGTGGAAATTGGCTTAAATGGTAAAAATAAAGACACGCAAGCTAAATCAAGTTATTAAGTTACAAAGCCTGTGAATATATCACTATCCATAAAGGTTGAGAAAATCTTTAAACTGCTATCTCCCAAGTAAATCATGGAACGAAAACAACATCCGGCAATTCTTCATGCTGGAGAACTGAACATAAACGCAGACATTGGAGTGCATGAAGATAAACATGAGATTTTATCAAATTCAATCATTTTCTGAAATTACCAAATCGCCCATACAAGGGTAATTAATGCTGTTTCAAGTACGTAAACCTATGACAATTGGACCAGTTTTCCAGAAAATTCAACATTTCATCAATATAATCTGTAATGAATTAATTTATAACAACTAACAGAAAGTTCTGTACATGCTACTTTGATATGACACAAATTTCTTGGCTGCAAACTACTTGATACAGTACGAAAGGAGTTGGCCAAACAGAACCAAACATAGATGAGTCCAAGATCACTGATGATGGTATGGTTATTCCACTTGGGAAACCTGAGAAGGTACCTTCGAGAAGGGTAATGTGTACCTCCCCGCTGTGTTTGTATCTTCGTCACAAAACTAATCCTACACCAGCAAATTCGTTCGAGCTACTGTATGATTTAACTTAACTTTGACACACCTCCCTATCTAACTGCAGGGTAGCTGATGTACAACGAGTACAATAGTTTACAACGTGGATCAGATATAAGGATGCGTTACATCCTCAATGTCAACTTCAACTTCAAGTGATGGGGATGAAATCCGACCATCTCAGAACATGAGATTTTTACCATTGGGGTTCCCTTCTTATGTGAACAAATGTGTTATAAAGATGATTTCCTAGTATATTTTCATGTGGTTTCTAATGCTGATCGCTAATGCTGTGGTGTGTGTGTGTGGTGTATAGGACATCACAATCCATTTTCCATGTGCACTTCAAATTTTGTAGAAGGAATTGACCTCCATCGGTGCCAAGTAAAACTGACATGTGTGGACATTCTGCTGCTAAGTGTGAAGTCTGTTGAACGCCGTAAGTTACTTCCCAGACGCAAGTAAATATGCAGACATACAAGAAAAGGAAAAAAAAAGGGAAGAATAGGAAATCATAGAGATTCTCACAGGAATTTAACTACAAAACTTATGATTGCAAAACACAGAAACGACCGTGTCGATTTCTTGATCGGCAATAATACTTATAGGGTGCCAAGATGTGAATAGCACGTAGCACGTATGAAGAAAGCGATCAATCACCCCTATTAGGTTTTAGGGGTGACCGGGTAAGGTTGGTAAGTTTATCCTTATAATCCAGGTACCTACCACCTATTTACTGGAATAAGGACATGTTTAGATTGTAACCAAAATAAAACCTTACCAAATTTGGTATGCCAAAATTTTGGCAAGTTGGCAATATTGCGAATTTTGGTAGGATTTCTTATGTATTTATCAAAGTTTGGCAACGAACTAAACGTAGATATATTTTTTTTGGCAACTATGCAAAATGGCATCATCTGAACAGCCCTAAGATTTATAGCATTATCTTAATCCTTTATCAAGTTACATCATGCTGTATGGGCCTTAGGCCTACCCGGCCCATGTTGTGTAAATACGACCCAAAGGCTTAATCTTGGGGTACCCGGGTATTGTGTCCCCACATACCGTTTAGTTGGACAACAGGAAAACACATGAATTAAATGAGAGAGATAGACCAAATGATGTTTTCCAAAGGTTGGAGCTCTTGCTAAGTTCCCTCGAAAATCTATATAATTGTCCATTTCACGGGAAATTTCCAAAGGATTGGATGGATAGGACTCAATCCATAGTTTCTAAGGCTTTCATGTGAAATTTTTCCTATAGAATTGAAATCATCTAAAATTTCTATTTTTTTTTCATACAAAATCAAAGGGGCTCTAAGCATTGTACTCTACTTGAGCAATGTGAAACTGGAAGAAGGGAAGAGCTTTCCAAAGAAGGAAATCTTCTAGGCCCATACCCTCAAAAACACATTTCAGCTCAGTTTGAAAAAAATAGGGATTGTTTCCATCATATTATCTACTTAATTATAGATTATAGTATAATTAAATATTTTTTAAAAAATAAACTAAAAAATTAGCTTTATTTAAAGAGACACAGTACAAACGCATAAGTTCATAACACACGCATATTCACCTCTATGAACGTGCGCTCTATCTCTAGCTATGAGCACTTTGTCACCTACTATTGAAAAAATAATTAATCGTATATCAGTATATGTGAGCAACAAACATATTCCTCCGAGTAATCACCATCTGAATAATACTATGCTTTCTAAGGGTTGTGGGAAAATAAAATAAGACTGAGTACTACTCACTGTACTCAACAAGTCATACAAGGAAAGGTATGATGCAGGATAATTCCAAAGCAAGCTATGGATTATTTGCATAAAACAGTATTTTACAAATCACAATTTGAATATAGTAAAAGAATAATTATAAATTGAGCAATATTAAAATGTCCACTGCCCAACGCTAAACCACGTTGAAACATGCCCAACCAAAACCACCTGAACTAAACCACAGTTCATTAAGTCATTGTGGACTAATCACGACGAATCTGGTTGATCGCCTATAACCACGGGCACGAACTATTCGAATAGTTTTTACTTTGATCAGAGGTGTACAACTGTACCCACAAGATACATCTCACAACACGTTACCATGAGCCAACATGCCACCATGACATACTGGAAAGAAACTGTCACGGGGCCCTTCGCATAACCTCCCTAACCAATCGCTCCACACCGTCAGATTTCGCCCCCTCCTTAAGCCAAGTCGGGTAGCCCCCTCTCGTGCCTAGGTGAATCTGAAAGCAGCATAGACCGTCGCAGGCCCCATCCTAACTCCATCACGCCCACCTTGCCCAGGCACGTCGCTAGGAAAAAACTACCCTACAAGTCCAGCCATTGCCCACGCTGGCTTGTGGTAACTACGATAATTCTTCCAGGGTACCTGCGAACCGGTCCTTAATTGCATGGGTGCGTCTAGCAAAATCATACACTCACAGCCACCATTTATCATATTTTAGTTTATTTAATACCATGATGGTATATATAATTAATCTCAGAAATAAACAAGGTCTACAATATAATGTGAATTACCATAGTGTCTCATTGAACTAAGCATGGCTAAAAATCACCTAAACCAAACAGCTTGTCATATTATACCTCCAAGCTATTAACGATATATGATAACAAAAGGCTGAGTAAGTAGGTTTCCAATCCCACCTGCATTATAAACAATGCAGTTTAAATGGAAGCGGGGAATTTGTAAAATAGGTACATATGTTTCAATGAGATATGTATGACTTGGCCTTTGCTCGCGGCGTGGGAAACTTTGCTACACTTCGTAGTAAACAGGAGCGTCGGAATTGCCGTTTTATATACGACAACAAAGCAATAAGAAAAACATGCTATAAGTCTATTGACAAGAAACTAAATCATTTTTAATATGGATTCTTAGACATTTTTATGAAATTACTGAGACTTTGAATGGATTAAATCGAGCTCGAATGAATTAGATATGAATTTGTAGAAGTTTTACCATATTTTTAATAACCAGATTTTAGTTAATTGATTTATTGTGCAACAAAGGAGGGTGCTAACGTCAGCGAGGGGATAGAACCGCGGCCGACGATGGGTCCCACCCGTCAGGACACAAGGCGGTTCGGCCATGGTGGACCAAGTCCACAGGACTGGGGCGAGTGTACCACGTGGTGTACACCGTGCACTGACGTGGCACGGACATGGCAGCCAGCGGCAACAGGACGTTGGACGACCCCGGATCTGCCAGGGGTAGATGGGAACGGCTGGGGCGCAGCGGCCGACGGCCAGCTGTCCCGACTGGGAGGCAGCGACGCACGCTACCGCGATGGTTGCCGGCAGCAGCCATCTGCGTGGTAGAGCGCAACACGGCGGCGACACGCAGCGGCATGGCAGGGAAGAGGAGGAGGGTCTCACCGACGGCGCGGAGGAGGTGACGACGAACAGCAACGACAACGGCCGGCGGGGGCGGATGGGTTCCAGGAAGGGGTAGATTAGAAGATAGAGGGGAAGAGGGACAACCGGAGAGAGCTGCCCGGAGTTGGCCATCAATGGCGGCTCACCGGCGAGCGGAGGGCAGCGAGATCCGACGGCAGATGGCGGCGAGTGACTAGCGGACGACGCGGCTCTCGGCCTCGTGATTCCAATGGCAGCAACAGCGCGGTGAGGCGCAGCTGCTAGCGGCATTCGAAGGAGTGAAGCGGCGGCGGTGGCTAGGGCGATGACGACCTAGGGCACGGGAGCGGCAGCGAGTGAGCGAAAAGGAAGAGGGGATCTCGGGGAGGCTTTTTTATAGCAGTGGAGCACAGGGGCGGCTGGTAAGCGGTGAATTTGGTGGCGGCCGCAGATAGGAGAGAGAGAGAGAGGCGGCGATGTTTTTGGCGCAGCAAACCCCGCCCGAAGCGGAGGGGGAAACGGTTACGGGGGAGGCGGTGGAGACTGGTAGGGAGACAGGGCGCGGCGCGGCGCTGGCTGGAGAAGGGGACGGGGCCAACAGTGGGCGCCACTGATCCGTGGCCACGGGCCCGTCCCCAACAGAGCACGAACGAGAGCGGGAGAGGTAAAAGGAGGAGTGGGCCGGAAACGGCCCACGGCCAAGGAGGGAGAGGAAGGAATTTTAATTAAACTAGAAAAAAAAAGTCGTGCGTTGCAATGGGTGAAGACTATTTTAATCTTGTGTTTGTTATATTGTTTAGTTAAGATGAAATTCATTGTTGGAATTCGCTTGGATATCTCTACTATTATAAAATTGAAGATGTTTACCGGTTATTTTGGTATCATCCGTGTATGAGTCGGTTTTTAAGTTCATTTGCTTTTGGAAATACATATCCGTATTTGAGTCGGTTTTTAAGATCGTTCACTTTTGGTAATAAAGAAGGAATCATATAAGAATATAGTTTAAAAGAACTCGCATGCTAACTTGAGACGTTGGATTCCTAACTTCAGCTCGTAGTTTTCTCTCTATATTTATAAAAATTGAAGATGTTTTTACCGGTATTTTGGTACGTCATCCGTGTATGAGTCGGTTTTTAAGTTCGTTTGCTTTTGGAAATACATATTCGTATTTGAGTTGGTTTTTAAGATCGTTCACTTTTAGTAATACAGAAGGAATCATATAAGAAATCTGTTTTAAGAACTCGCATGCTAACTTGAGACGATCGGACTCCTAACTGCAGCTTATGATTTTTATATATATATATATATATATATATATATATATATATATATATATATATATCCAACCGAATCTCCACAGTGAATTTCATTTTAACTAAACCATATAACAAAATAATAAGATTAAATAGACTTCACCCGTTGCACGCACGGATATTTTTTTCTTAGTATATATATATTTTAGAAAATTATAAACTGCAGTTAGGATTCCTTTATGTATTTCAGAAAACGAATGAACTTAAAAACCGACTCAAATATGTATATATATTTCCAAAAGCGAACGAAATTAAAAACGACTCATACATGGGATGATGTACCAAAGTACCGGCAAAACCATCTTCAATTTTTATAATAGTAAAGATTTAATCTTGATAATTGATTGGGATATAATAAAATTACCTCCTTTGTTTCTGAAAATTTCCGCTAAAAATCCTGTGAGCGTATTTAAACATGAGGAACTCAAGAAATGCTCATTCCGCTTTATTATTGCATTTGCGAATTAGGATTAGCTCCATGTTAATTTAGACATTTTCTCAGGGCATTTATTAATTAATTTGGGACTAAGGATAAAAGGGGATATTTAACTTTTCACGTATGGTTGCTCTACCCGCATGTAAAATCTGTATGCAAGTCACCCCAATTGTCTACGAAAATCGGTTTTGAGCGGTATAAAAAAAATCATTTTTTAGTTCACATGACAGCGAACGGTCTATGTCCAGTATATCTGTCGTGCGTTCGTGCCCAAGGACGTGATTACATTCATCTGCAAAAGAATAGGAGAAAGAAGGACGTGCTTACCACAATATCGTGGCGTAGCTAGTTAGCGCAACCGCAAGAAAAACACATAAAAATTACTCCCTCCGTATTTCAACGTATGACGCCGTTTACATTTTATGAACGTTTGACCATTCGTCTTATTCAAAAATTTTATGTAATTTTATTTATTTTATTGTGACTTAATTTATCATTAAATATTCTTTAAAACATGACATAAGTATTTTCATATTTGTACAAAAAAATTTGAATAAGACTAATGGTCAAACCTTAGTTAAAAAGTCAACGGCGTCATACATTAAAATACGGAGAGAGTACGTAACTTATAAATTCGGTAATTTAATAACAAATACATATTTTTTGAAAAATATGTATGTATAAATTATTGTAACCTAAGATAAGACGGATCAGGTTCCCCTGACCTCCCAATAACGAAAGTTTTTGTAATAAAGTCATGTATTCGACTGCAGAGGGTCGTTTACATAAAATAGCAACATCATTTCTCCCCGAGAAAAAAAAACAACATTAGTCTCACGGGCTATATTATTCTCCTAGATTCACGCTGTTAAAATTTAGGTATACGTAGAGGTTGGCACGGTCGCGAGTTCGACTGGCGGGACCTCACCTCGACGGGATTTTTCCCGTCTTTCTTCGGGATTGTCCTTCGAGGTAGTCTCGACTAGAAATAGGGTATGTGTTCAGTGGGACTAACGTTTCCGCGTGCACTCAGACCTAGTGGTCTCCCAATCTCATTTCTGGCGTGTGTTAAGGACGCACACGCGTGTGTGCGTGTGTTGTGGTGTGAGTGTGGTATGTGTGAGTGTGCGTCCTGAGTTGTACCCTTCTCAGAAATAGGGTACGCGCATGCAGTGGTATTGCACGTTTCCCGTATACTGAGACCTAGTGGTCTTCAATCTCATTCCTAGCGTATGTTAAGGACGCGCTGCGTGTGTTTGTGGTGTGAGTGTGGTGTATGTGAGTGTGCGTCCTGATTTGTACCCCTCTAAAAAAGATATATGTCACACTTCATTTTATTAATTATTATATATAATATGCTCAATATATTTCGTGCTTAAATCCTTTTAGTGACAAAACAAATAAAAACCTATAATTATTTAATTTTTAAATATAGATGAATGGAAAAAAAATCAAATGGTGTCAAACTTAGAAAGCGAGGAAAGTATATATGACACGACATTCCAAAACAAGTTTTTGTCGGGAGGACGGTCGGGCTGTGTTCTTTACGTTGTGTTTGGTTGGAGGGACAAAGTGGGGCTAAACTTAGTCCCTCTCACAAAAACATAAGTCCCTACCATAGGGACTTATACTTTTGTGAGAGGGACTAAATTTAGTCCCTAGTTCCCAACACACTCTCTTAGCTGGGTTCCAACTCCCCACCCTCATTTTTCGTACGCACGCTTTTCAAACTGCTAACAATATTTTTTTAAAAAAGTTTTTGTATGAAAGTTGCTTAAAAAAATCAAATTAATCCATTTTTTTAAAATAGCTAATACTTAATTAAAACGTGTTAATGCACCACTCCGTTTTCCGTTGGAAACACCTCTTAGCGAACACACCCTAACGGGCTAATTAATGTAACAGCCTCAACGTAGAATCCTAGTTTAATTATGATAAGAGCAAGGTCAATAGTGCCCGCCGCTAAGGGCTGTAAAAAATGACCACATCAGCCTCTTACAGATATTGCTAAGAGCCAATGTATACAATAAGCATGTTCACATCGCTATTATCTATTTGTTTAATCTTTAGCTAGCTTCCCCTCCAATATTTTAATCTCGTTGCTGTTGTTTCATCCTGCATCGCGTCAGCTCACGTGGGCCAACAATCGCTTGTCCCAATCAAAGCTAGCCTGGTGCTGCTGCACTTGCGTTGGGCTGTGTGTGTAGCCAGCGACAATTTAGTCGCCCACTCATCCTCTCTCTCTTGTCCAACTCATGACAAATCTGACATGGCAGTTTTATCGCCGGCTAAACTAGCTTATTATACCTGCTCTAATCACATTCGACAAAGTGTTTTTAAATTTTTTGGTGCTGGTCCAATCTCTATCTCTCTTTCTAATAATAAATATAATAATATAGAATAATTTCAACATCGAAGAGAAGAAAGTCCCTTTTCATTTTTCCCGCTCTAGTGATCTCCCCTCAAACGCCCAAACACTTTTATTTTTTAATTTCTGATTTTCTCGCCTCCTCCTCCTTCCCTAGGAAGGAAGAAGCCTCCTCTCCCTCGCGTCGCGGCGCCTCTTCTCCCGGAAGAAACCGCGCATTCAAAACCCACCCAAAAACTCCTCCCAACCAAACCCCCAAAAAAACCCCCAATCCCCCCTCGTTTCCATTCTCCCTCTTCGCGCGCGCTAGAACCTTCTAGAAGCACCTCGGCATCCCGGGAACCCGAGGAGAGGCGGCGGCGGCGCGATGTCGGCGAGGCTGCGGGTGGAGGAGCTCCGCGCCGAGCTGCAGCGCCGCGGCCTCGACGCCTCCGGCAACAAGCCGGTGCTCGTGAGTACCACCATTCCCATTCCCACCCTCCTACCACGGTTGTGGAACTCCCGTGATGCATTGCGCGTTTCTGCTAGGTGCGGAGGCTGGACGCCGCCATCCGGAAAGAGGAGGAGGAGGAGGAGGCTGCGGTGTCCCGCAGCAGCCAAGGAAGAAGCAAATGCAGGTGGCGCGGTGGACGGCGAAGGGAATGGCGAGGACAAGAGGGAGGAAAAGACGCGGTGATGGAGAGGATGTGGGTAACAGTGAACGGATGCGGCGAAGCTGGAGGGGATGAGCTATCGTGAGCTCCAGGCTCTGGCAAAGT
>CM020185.1:12648784-12724260 GCA_009805545.1 Oryza longistaminata | reverse complement strand
AAGTCGAGGGGACTCGCAGCAAATGGGAGCAAGAAGGAAGTTATTGAGAGGCTGCTCTGCGCCCCTTCTGATACAGATGGTGGAGTTCAGGACAAGAAGAAAATAGCAAAAGGTTTTGCTGGTCAATTAATCTCGCATTTAACTTACCATAGGCGAAGATTGCAATTTCACCCGAATAACCATAGTTTTGGTGTTTTTTCTTGTATATTCAATTGGTGCAGGTGGTGACGACAGAGTTGAGGAGTGTAGAAAGGAGAAGATTGTTACAGCCACAAGGAAAGGTGCTGCGGTGTTGGACCAGCACATCCCTGACCATATAAAAATGACCTATCATGTCTTGCAAGTGGTGTGTTAGCTCAGTTTTGCCTCTTTATTTCCTCTTATAAAAATTTCCATTATTCACACCATAAATATTATCATCAGCAATTTAGTGCCTGATGCATTGCATTATTTTCAGTTTGGTAGAAGATTTTTATTATTCATTGATGGATCCGTCTTTTGTTGTGCTTGAAATGTAGCATGTCTAATTCTGTCTGGTATTTAAATATTAGTCCATGTTAAACTCATTATCGAATCCCTAATTTCTGTATTCAGTATAGACTGTAGCTAGAACAGTTTTGTCATCGTTTAGTACCTCGAAACTGTTGTGCTACCTGTGCCTTTTACTAATTAGTGGTTTTTATTGAAGGGTGATGAGATCTATGATGCCACCATGAACCAGACTAATGTTGGAGACAACAATAATAAGTTCTATATCATCCAAGCCTTAGGTTTGTCCATCTCTCTCTGACCGGTTGAAATAGAAAACATTTGCTCTCTTTCATGTTCCAACAATTGAGTTATATGAATTCATTAGATGATGCTGTCTTACTTTGATAATTGTCTTGTTATTTCATCAACTTGAGTACACTTCTTTTAGAAGCAAAAGTGCACAATGCATATACTCTTGGTACATAAATTCAATATTTCGATCTCTGAATAATGTATAGTGTTAGGTGGATCATGAACTGATGTTTTGGTTTTAGAATCTGATGCTGGAGGAAGCTTCATGGTTTACAATAGATGGGGGAGGGTAGGGGCACGTGGTCAAGACAAGCTACATGGTCCCTTTTCATCACGAGAACAAGCAATATATGAATTTGAGGGAAAGTTCCATGGCAAAACCAATAACCATTGGTCAGATCGCAAGAGCTTTGAATGCTATGCAAGGAAATACACCTGGCTTGAGATGGACTATGGTGAAGCAGACAGGGAAACAGTAAGATTAGTAACTGTGTTATAATTTAGCACCTATGTTGTTTTAATCCCTGACCCCTTCAAATTTGTCCCAGAACAAGAAAGTCAGTCCCAGCACTGATCAGATAAAAGAAACGAAACTTGAAACTCGAATTGCAAGTTTCATATCCCTCATCTGCAACATAAGCATGATGAAGCAGCAAATGGTGGAAATAGGTAAGTTGTTTCAGTGTTGCTCTTCATGCTTATTTGAACATCATAAGATTATTATCCTGTTTACCTAAGTTGCAGTCATATGCTAGAAAAATATAGTTGACTCTAAACATAGAATCAATGATTTATCACCACCTGCATAGGGTTGACTCATGGATAATTAATTTGCGTGGTAGATCTGGTAATGAGGAAGTTATAATTGTGAGAGTTAATTTTGAAAAGTAAAACTGAGATGGGACTTAAACTTAGTTAATGGCGGAATACTTGTAATCATCAGCCCAAAGAGTTGAATAAACTCAGTGAAAGAGTCCATTATCAATTTTTTATATGTATATTCCATGGTATCCCACAGGTTGATTTGCCTATTTTGATAAGTAGTTCCTGATGTTCATTTGTCAAGTTTCTGCTTTTCTGATTCATGTTGTGTAATCAATCAGGTTACAATGCTGATAAACTTCCTCTTGGAATGCTAAGTAAATCCACAATACTTAAGGTGAGTTATTTCTATTCTTTTTATTGGTAATTATCATGTGTAGGTATAAGCCTACAAGTTGAAGAACAAGCCATGTAAACAGCTTGCACTTGATCTCTAACAAGCTACCCAGAAGTTAACATAACCATGTGCTCTAAAAGTTATGGTTTATGCATATTTCAGTGTTGTATGTATTAACAGTTTGGATTTCATGGCCTTGGTTTTGTATTGCACTCATACCAACCTTCTTTTTTCTGACGATGATGATGTCTACAGGGTTATGATGTTTTAAAGAGGATTTCCAATGTTATTTCGAGGGCAGACAGGAGACAGCTTGAACAATTGACTGGGTGGGTCCATGCGTTTCTTTTTATTATTATTGGTCACAACTCGCAAGTAACAAACGTATATCAAATAATATGATGCCTGTGTTGACATCCTGTTTCACATCTTTAATGTTTTGATGACCTGCCATTTTTCAAAATGCTGGAATTTTAATAATTTGTTACATAAATGTTCTAATTGTTGTGTGCTCTGTAATATATAGCATCATGGTGATTATTTGATGGAAATTAGTTTGACTTTGAGTGCCCCTTTCATCCTTAACTGAAAAGGATTTCAACTCACTTCAGTTTTTTTTCAAATGGTTTGATCTTCGGATTGTGATGACTGTTTGTGTTTGTTTGTTAGTTTCTAGATACAATTTATTTTGTGATTTTGTTTGTCAGATGATTCTAGTTGTGGAATGCATGATACATGTGGCTCTCAACACTACATTTATCCTTTAAAGGCCTTTTATTTAATTTAATGAGATTGTCTTATGCTGCCTCTGGTTGCAGGGAATTCTACACTGTGATCCCTCATGACTTCGGTTTTAAGAAAATGCGTGAGCTTCAAACTTTCTAACTATTGAACTTCTTAGTTCTTACCATGACTTACTCCCTTCGTCCCACAAAAAAAAAAAAAACGAATCTAGGACTGGATGGTATGTCCAGATTCGTAGTACTAGGATGTGTCACATCCAATACTAGGTTGGTTTTTTATGGAACGGAGGGAGTAAGTAGTTAACACAGGCAGCTCTGTTTTGGACCTTTATGTAGGACTGTCTGACCTACTTAATTTATCTGACAGGTGAATTTATTTATCTGACAGGTGAATTTATTATTGACACTCCTCAGAAGCTAAAAGCTAAGTTGGAAATGGTAATAAGCTACTTTCTTTCACATAATTGTTCCACTAATAAGGGCCTCTTCATTCTGTATGAATATCTATGGTATTATTTTATTTCTATTAGGCCCTATGTTATCGTGTCTATCTTGTACAATACTTTGTAACGATGAAATTCACCTGTCATTGTTATCTAAAAGTCTACTAGAGTTGTTGAATCGTGTTGTAGTTCCACATCCTTTTTTAGATCATTCACATTCATATTGTTAATGTGTAGGTTGTCTGTAATGTATGTTCCTGTACTTGACAACCATTATGTCTATTACAATTTACAACCCATGTATGTTGAAAGATGTTCATGCTATTAGCTTTCTTGCTCTTTGAAAGGTTGAAGCCCTTGGTGAGATTGAGATTGCAACCAAGCTTCTGGAGGATGATTCAACCGACCAGGTATGTTGTTATGAAAATACTGCGATGTAGTGATATGGAACTATGGACCTGTGGGTTCTGTTCATTTGAAAATCTTTGTTTATATTAGAATCTTCAAGTTTGTAGTTGGTGTGATTATATTAGCGTTCCAGTATGCTCATCCTAGGACCGTTTTTATCATTGTTTAAGTAACTAAAATATTCCTCGTAATTTTACAACCTTGCACTGTTGGAACATAATGTGGCATGTTTCCATATGTAGGATGATCCATTATATGCTCGATACATGCAACTTAGCTGTGACTTTACACCTTTGGAAGTTGGTTCTGAAGAATACTCTATGGTAAGATTGCTACCAAGAATTTATATGTTCAATAATTTTTGGACATTACTTGCCAGTGACAAGGTTCATCAAGATAGTATTATTTGTCATTTTTAATTTGAATATGGCAACATTCTTCTCATTTCTTTCTTGGCTAGGAAAGAGGTAATTTCTGTGAGTTTGTTATGAACAGAAACTAATGTAGAATGAGTTTTTCATTATGTCTATCTACCCTTTATTTATGTTATTGTTCATGTTTGTCATGCTTTGACCTTGTTCGAAAATTATGCTGTCCAGATAAAAACATATTTGGCAAATACCCATGGAAAAACGCACACAAGCTATACTGTTGACGTAGTGCAAATATTTAAGGTGTCAAGGCATGGTGAAATGGAACGGTTTCAGAAAGTGAGTGGATCTTCCTGATCTACTAAGCCAACCAAAATAGCTGTACTCTAGTTGTGGAATGAGTAATTTTTGAAATGTTCTTGCAGTTTGCTACTGCAGGCAATAGGATGCTTTTATGGCATGGTTCTCGGTTGACTAACTGGGCCGGCATTCTGTCTCAAGGTAATTTATCTATCTGAAAAATTGTATTTATATGTAGAGAACTTTCATTATATGTATAGAAGATAACTTAGCTCCAGCTTTCTTCATGAGTTATGAATACGATCTACTTATTTGCTCTTCCTGTAGTTGTGATAAATAACCATTTAAGTTATTCTTTTGAAGGAAATACAATATCAATGTTATCTTCATCGGCGCTGATATTGATGCGTCATTTTCATCTATTTGCATTTAATAGGAGCTTCCCTGCACAATTGTAACTTCCCTTTCTGTTGCTGAAACATTTACTTAGTATGTAAAACTGATAAGGAATTTGCTTGTTTCCTTAGAGATGCCAAATTATTGTGTGCTATTTGGAACTCCTTAAATGTTGGAACAACTTAATACTATTACACTTCTCCAGGTTTGCGAATTGCTCCTCCTGAAGCACCTGTTACTGGCTACATGTTTGGGAAAGGAGTATACTTTGCTGATATGTTTTCTAAGAGTGCAAATTATTGCTATGCTTCAGAAGCCTGCAGGTCCGGTGTGCTGCTTCTATGTGAGGTATGTGTGCTGTGTTTGCGTTAAGGTATTATAAGTTGATGAAGGCATGTTGTGCACTCCTAAGCCTCCCCCTTTTTGGTTCATTGATTGTATCATTTACCTTATTACATCTATTATTCATTCTCAAGAGTTTGGGCTATTCAGTTCTCCCTGCTTCCATTTTGAGTGTGAGTTGTCTACTGAGCTTGTTCTTGTGTTGCTAATGTTTGTTTCAACTTGCATCTCACAGGTTGCACTCGGTGAGATGAATGAGCTACTAAATGCAGATTATGATGCCAATAACCTGCCAAAGGGAAAGCTAAGGTCAGTTTCTAACGTGATTCTTTTAATAAGCCCCTGATGTTCGCTTGCTGAATTGGAAAGTACACTGTTTTTCTTCCGAGGATGATTATACATAAGTAATTCATGGATTCGTGGAATTAACTTGTTTTTTAAATGGAAGCAACAATGCAGCCTATACACTTGCAGGTGTACACAACTGCATGGCTTTGGGAAAAATAGCTTAAATGATTAAAAAAAACATAAGCTAGATCAAGTTAAGTACACAAGGGTAATTTGTTTATGCCGTTTCAAGTGTGTAAACCTAATGACAATCGGAACCCCCTTATGACTGAGACTTTCATCTATTTCATTTCGGACTATGTAAAATGATTTATACAAACTAATAAAAAAGTGTTGTGTTGGTGCTGCTACTTGATATGACATGAATTTCTGGTTGCAACTGTCTCGACACAGCACGAAAGGAGTTGGCCAAACAGAACCGAACACAGCAGAGTCGAAGATCACGGATGATGGTGTGGTTGTTCCACTTGGAAAACCTAAGGCAGAGCCTTCCAAAAGGGTATGTTTCGTCAAAACCAATCCTACCAGCAATACGTTCGAGCTATGATTTAAGTGGTTACCCATCTTCTGTTTGACTGCAGGGTAGCTTGCTGTACAATGAGTACATAGTTTATAACGTAGATCAGATAAGGATGCGGTACGTTCTCCATGTCTCCTTCAACTTCAAGAAACGGTAGACAAAAGTTGTAGTCAGCACGGAGATGAAACCGTACCATCTCAGTACTTGTAAGGTTATGTCATTGGGTGGTACATATATTTGTGAACAACTGAGTCAGGCTGTTAGCCTTCCTAGCATTTTGATGTCGTGATGCTGTGACATGTGTGTATATATGAACCATCGCAATGCATTTTCTGTTTGATTAACCTTTTCTTGACATATACTTTGTGCATTCAAATTTTGTAAAGAATTACTCACTGGCGCAAGTAAATCTGACGTGGCCATGCTGCTGCTAGCTAGTGTGAAGTCTGTCGAAAGAAAAAGCTGCTTCACTGACGCAAATAAGGTGGTTAGAATAACTTATAATGTGAAAATAAGGAAGTAGTACTTACCGGCGCAAGTAAATCTGACGTGGCCATGCTGCTGCTAGTGTGAAGTCTGTCGAAAGAAAAAGCTGCTTCACTGACGCAAGTAAATATTGTCAATTTGCTGTTGTGTGTATTGGTATATCCTTGCTACTCTTGGTACCAAGGTGGGTGTAATTAAATTCAGTAACTTGAAAGCTAAGCATATCGCCGTAGCAACTTAGGCCCTGTTTAGTTCTAAAATAAAAATTTTCATGCTGTCACATCGAATGTTTGAACACATGTATAGAGTATTAAATGTAGGAAAAAAAATCAATTACATAGATTGCATGTAAATTATGAGATGAATCTTTTAAGTCTAATTGTGTTATGATTTGACAATATGGTGCTACAGTAAACATTTGCTAATGATGAATTAATTAGGCTTAATAAATTCGTCCAGTAGGTTACAAGCGAAACCTGTAATTTGTTTGGTTATTGGATTAATGTCCCGTTCATTTCTCCAACAAGAGTTGGATGAAGATAAAGATTCTCGTGGCACGCTTTTCAAACTGCTAAACTGTACGTTTCGTGCGAAAACTTTTTATATGAAAGTTGCTCTAATATATCATATTAATCTATTTTTAAAGTTTGTAATAATTAAAACTCAATCAATCAAACGTTAATATCACCTCGTTTTGCGTAAAAAAAACTCAATCTTCATCTTCATGAGAAAAGAACACCACCATATGTGTTCTTTATATATGTGTCCGTATATCCGATGCGACATGCTAAAACTTTTCACCCCTGGAACTAAATAGGACCTAACTTTCCTATGACAATTGTGATTCCAATTTGGACGCTTTAGCATTATACTTCCATCTTATTCGTGGAAAATTAACATTAGGCTGTACTTCATGCATTTTAAATCCTGTGTGTTGCTTCTATGTCATTCAAAGTGTTTTTCTAATCATGGTTTCATTTGAAGTTTACAACGTTTTGTACTAACAAAGATTCCTCACAATAAGTGTCAGCATAATAGCAAGACCAAAGGTCATAAGCAAACTTAACCTCCTCCCCTAAAGTTGGGACTGATTGGGTTAGTCACGTCGTCAATTGGAGAAACAGAAGAAGGAAAGAACTTTCCAAGAAGGAAAATCTTCTACCCTAGTATAGGACAGAGGAGTATCCAAACCCTCAAATGCCGTCTCCATCTGACTGTCATTGATCTATTGCGTGATTGTGTTATTCCATATTTAAATTTAAAAGAAAAATACTTCCTCAATCCCAAAATATAGCTTTATAGGGAGTATATGATTTTACCATATAAATTCAAAGTTTTTTATTTGGAACACTAAATTTTTAATTCAAAATAGGCTTGATAATTTGCATGATAAGTTTTAAAAAAAACTTTCAACCTCAGAGATAATTTGGTCATTGCTAAAATATTTGGCAAAAGTTAGCTATGTTACCAAAGTTGCATTTAGATATTCAATTAAGCCAATTCTTTACATGATGATTCAACTATGCTAAATAATTTAACAAATCAAATATCTTGCTAAATTTTTTAGGTTAGTTGATAAATTCTAGTATCAACCAAACAAGTCCTTATTGTACACTTCTACCGTCGAAAGCCAAACGGACCCATTGTTTAGCTTATTCGGGGAATAAGCGAAACAACATATTTATAAGTGAAAAATAATTTGTAAATAAAACTTTTATATACGTGTTCTTAGCGATTTAAAAGCAAAAGCTAAAAAATAATCTTCGATGAAAAATTTCAAAATCAACTCTAAATTTAAGGTCAAAAATTTAAATTTTGGCTGATAAACATAATTATAAGCGAATAGACGGAGCCAACATCTTCCAGGTGGAGCAGGTCCAAACGCTCAAACCGGAAGTAAGGGCCTGTTCACTTTGATGCTATTTTCAACCTTACCAAATTTTAGTAAAGTTGCCAAAAAAGTGGCTACATTTAGTTTGCTATCAAATTTTTGTAACTATATAAGAAATCCTGCCAGTTGCCAAAATTTTGGTATAGTACCAAAATTTGGTAAGGTTTTTTTTGGCATCAAAGTAAACAGGCCCTAAGTCTATCCCTCCACTCACTGTCAGTTTGGACCCACCATCCATCTGAAACGGTGGACCAACCAACATCCCCCGCTCCCCATGACCCCACCTGCAGCCACTCACTCCCAACATAACACAATCCACTCCACGTCCTCCTTCAGACGCCGTCGCCTCCGCTTCCTCCGCTTCCTTACCCCCTCCCAACACTCACAGACATGTGGGCCCTACCCCCCTTCCCGCATTCCGTTCCTGCGCGTGGACCCCACCTGCAGCCACCCACCCTCCACCTCCCCCCCCCCCCCCCCTCCCCCCCCCCCCCCCCCCCCCCCCCCCCCCCCCCCCCCCCCCCCCCCCCCCCCCCCCCCCCCCGCGACACCTCCCCTGCTACTAGCACCCCCGACTTTTTTTTTCTTTCCTTCGCTCTTTTCGCTGTGTTCCCAACTCGGCAACTGCTTCTTCCTCCTCCTCCCCCTCCCAGATCTCGATGCTGCGGAGGCAGCCCGGCGACGCGCCGGCGTCGGCGCGGCGTCGGAGGCCGACCTCGCGCAGCTCTCACCCGCCATCGCCGCCGGGGAGGACCGGGCCCGTTCGTGCGGCGGGCGTTCGCGTGCGGCGCCCCGAGCCGCTGCTCGCCTCGCTCCGGGCGGCGGCGCGGGACCGGGAGGCCGAGATCGAGGAGCTCTGCCGCGCCCACTTCCACGACTTCATCCGCGCCGTCGACGACCTCCGCTCCCTCCTCGCCGACGCCGACGCGCTCAAGGGCTCCCTCTCGGCCTCCCACGCCGCGCTCCTCTCCTCCGCCGCGCCGCTGCTCGCCTCGCTCGAGTCCTTCCTCGCCGCGCGCGGGCTCGCCGGAACTCTCCTCCGCGCTTCGCATCCTCTCGACGCTGCGTCCGCCTCCTGGCGCTCGCCAACCGCGCCAACGCGCACCTGCAGGGCGGCAACCACAACCTGTACCTCGCCCTGCGCGCCGTCGATGCCATTGACCGCGACCTCGCCTCCGGCCCCGAGCCGCTGCCGCTCCCCACCCTCCGCCGCATGTTGCTCAGCCTCGTCCCCGCGGTGCGCGCCCACGCCGAGCGCGAGATCTCCAGGGAGTTCTCCGATTGGATGGTTAGCATCCGCGCCGCGTCGCGGCACCTTGGCCAGGTAGCCATTGGCCGCTCAGCTGCCGCCAGGCAGCGCCAGGAGGAGCTCCGATCCAAGCACCGCCCGCTGGAGGAGTGCATAACGCTGGACGACGATGGCGTCGGCGACCTTGATGACTTCGCAGCTGCCGCCGCAACAGCAGACGTTGCAGATGGTGCCGCTGCAGCATCATTCGACCTCACGCCACTCTACCGCGCGATGCATATACACCATACCCTGGCACTTGGCGAGCGGTTCAAGAAGTATTACCTGGAGAACAGGAAGCTTCAGCTGACATCGGACTTCGATGTGATTGCAGCAACACCGTTCCTCGAGTCTCACCAGGTGTTCTTCTCGCAGATTGCTGGTTTCTTCATTGTCGAGGACCGTGTGTTTCGGACAGGGGGTGGGCTCACGTCCCGGCCTGATGTAGATGCATTGTGGGATTCTGCTGTTGCAAAGATGGTCTCTGTAATGGAGGACAACTTCTCTCGCATGCAGACAGCAAATCACTTGCTTCTGATAACTGATTATGCTGCTTTACTTTCTGCCACGATGAGGCGGTATGGTTATCCAGTTGGGATGCTGCTTGATGTGCTGGCTAGGCACAGGGACAAGTACCATGACTTGCTACTTGCTGATTGCCGTAGGCAGGTGGTAGAGGCACTGGCTGCAGATAAGTTTGATCAGATGCTGATGAGGAAAGAGTATGAATACTCAATGAACGTGCTTGCATTTGGGATCCAAAGCTCGGATATCACCCCAGCGTTCCCGTATGTTGCTCCATTCTCATGCACTGTGCCAGATATTTGCCGCATAGTTCGGTCATTCATCGAGGATTCTGTAAGCTTCATGGCACATGGGGGTGGTGGGGACACTTATGCAGCCGTGAAGAAGTACCTTGGTCGGATTCTCTCGGAGGTGGTTGATGCATCGATACAAAAGCTCGTGGATTCTGGTGGTGGTCTGAGTGTGTCCCAGGCAATGCAAGTTGCTGCAAATATGTCTGTTATGGAGCGTGCGTGTGAGTTTTTCACAGGCCATGCAGCGCAACTGTGTGGTGTGCCACTTCGTGCAGTGGAGCGTGGGCGGCGTGACTTCCCACTTCGCAAGTCCCGTGATGCTGCAGAGGCACTTTTACTACGGCTTCTACGTTCCAAGGTTGATGAGTTTATGGGGCAATCTGATGGTGTCACTTGGATGGCTGATGATCCACCAGCTGGTGGAAATGAGTATGCAAACGAGGTCATTATCTATCTCGAGACGCTCACTTCAACTGCACAGCAGATCCTCCCTCTTCCGGTGCTCCGCCGAGTCCTTGTGGCAGTGCTTGCCCACATCTCTGAGAGGATTGTCGGGCTCTTCTTGAATGACTCAGTCAAGCGGTTTAATGCTAGTGCAGTCACCGGAATTGATACCGATCTCAAAATGTTCGAGGCGTTTGGGGAGAGCATGTCCAGCTTGTTTGTGGACTCTGATCAAGAGTCTGCAGCAAATGAAATGAAGGCTGCACTTGTGGAGGCGAGACAGCTAGTGAATCTTCTTATGAGCAACAGCCCAGAGAATTTCCTTAATCCAGTGATCCGTGAGAAGAGCTATAACAAGCTTGATTACAAAAAGGTGGCAGCCATATCAGAGAAGTTTCGGGATTCCTCAGAGAGCTATTTCTCAACATTTGGAACTAGGGGTGCTAGGCAAAATCCGAAGAAGAAATCTCTTGATACTCTTATCAAAAGGCTCAGAGAAGCCAGCTAGAGTTGCTAGTCCTCTCCTCTGCAGTAAGATAATATATGTTCTTTGCCTTTCACCTTCTCATGTTTTCATGTAATTTAGCCTGTATTTGGTGTGCATTATTCATATTAAAATCACCATTTTTCAATATACTGTAATTTTGCTAATGTTAGAGTGCCTGCTTCATATGTGTTGATATTGCAGTGTTAATTCTTTAACTCATTTACTGTATAATCAAGATATATTATTATCATTTTTTACCTTCCATTATTCATAGTAACCATGTTGCATCAATGAGATGAAAGTGCTTGCTATGATCAATATGCATATTTTTACCTTGGAAAGTAGGAAACATTTTCTTCTTTGCCCTCCAGTTCTTTGGCATAGCTAACATTTCCTCTGTTTGTAACTTCTGATAAACTTATGATAGCTGAAGTTAAAGTTTGGTTATATAATTTTTCGTTTGTAGCTTAATGCTTCTTGGAAGTTAGAATATATCATATGTAGTTATGGCAATATAATTCTATAACTAGTAATCTATTGTCAACTTTCTGCTGTGACATGGTAATAGTATTATCAGTTTGAAGATGTATATTGCTTATGACATATTACAGGACAGGGTGAGTAATTATATGCCTTTGCAAAGAATGCACCTCTAAGGTGCCTTTTGCTTCCAACATTAAATTCCTTTTTATCGTCTTCTATATGGGTATTGAGGTCCAAACAACTTCTTACTGTTATGATCAACAAATAAGTGAAGTGAACTTTATCTGGCAATGTTTAAGAAAATAATTTCACAGATGGTACTAATTTCTTTTAGTTGCGTTTCATTAGGGGTTTTGGCCCCCGAACATTTTTATTATTATTATGGTCAACAAACAGTGTGGACTGCGTGAGTGTATTGACATGTGGTTGAGAGTTGATACTAGCAATGAATGAACAGCGCTAATATGTTACCAAGGGAATATTTTATACAGTAGCCTTATATGTTACTAGAAGGCAACCAATAACTTTGTGTTGATTTTTTAAATTTCTGAACAAATCTAAATAGATGCATATAAAGTTGTCCAGTCAAGCTAGAGACACTTATTTGGTTTATGTTTTTGCTTATTGAAATTTCACCTGTACTGCCTCATAATCAAGTCTAGACAATTCCCTTGCAACGTGTACCAACATTTCAAGCGCTATCAGCCATGCGAGACTATGTGAAACATAATTTTGCATGGTTAATCTCCATGATAGGTTTTACAAAACTTGGACGGATTTAGAGTATGTTTAGTTTATACAAGACGGTAATGTTCTGTACTTTGTCTTCTCTTCCCTAATTCATTGTTGGAAAACTATTAGTGAAGACACCTAGATATGTAATGCATGGCTACTAAGTTGCCATGCACCACAAGGCGGGCCAAGGGGACCTAGAGGGGTGTCAGGATGCCTGGACGCCATGCTGTCTGCCTGGGTGACGCTTAGACAGTGGCACAATGTAGCCAAATCAACCCTTAACATATCACAGCGATAATAAAAAACAATGATAGATGGGTTTCTACTCGTTCATTCATCCCAAACTTTCTACATAGTTCAAAAGCCCATCTAGGATGTGACCAGAGCCCATTGAATCCTCTTGTAAATTAATTCTCTTCTCTGATTCTCCAACAGCCAGTTGCCCACAGTACAGAGCAAAGAAGGAAGAAGAGTAGAGCCTGGAGGAAGAACAAGCAGAGGAGTAAGAAGAGCAGAGCTGAGGGACTGGACAAAGAAGAGCAGAGCAGGGGAAGAGGACAAAGAGTCAAAGAGAGGCATATAGGGGCAGGGGGCAAAGAAGATAAGAGCAGAGGTGGAGGAGATACGGAGATAACTGGAGGTTAGGTGCTTTTCCCTCCAGATCTGGAGCAGGAAGGGTATGGTGGTCGACGAACGAAGCTGCAGGGGTCCTGTGGTGGCTGGCTGGTTTGAGGAACTTAGGAGCCTGGTTGCCATGGTGAATTGGTTATGCCTTCATAAAATAGATGGTATAATACTATATATTGCTTAACTACCCATATTCTGTAGTCTAACAGAGGGTAATCTGTCCATCGATAACTGATTATAGTTATAGACTCATAGGACTGGTGTAGATGTTCTGAAGCTTATCATGTGAATTGGGTAATTAACATTGCATGGTCATCAAGTCTCTCCTTAATATTTATTTGAACTAAACAAATTTAGTTAGTTAAGACCTGCTAGTTATTAATCCCTTGGTTGCTGGCCACATTGGGAAGTCAAGTATGGTGATTCTGCTTGAAAGGTCATACAAGATATAGCCTATGCCCCTCAACATCATAATATTTTTACATCCCCATGGCCCTCGTTCATTTGTTGTTTTATTGTGTCTTATCGTGTAAACTGTCCTTCAACTATTGTGACACAATACTGTTTATGTTTCTAAATTTCTGTAGGGTGAAACGAAACGTTATCTGATTCCGATGAGTTCTTTACTCTTTACAAGTGAGTTTCATTCTTTGGGTAGAGGCACATGGTCATGGTACTAATACTACCTATTTATTCCTTAAAATGGGGGTGTTTACCTTGCCAGTGCATGAATACATCAGTTTATTGAGCATGTCTTGGAAGATTCCATTGCATATCGGCTTTATTGTTGATCAATTACTGTCTTCGTGAAAAAAATATTTGTGTGCATAACTGCATATATTTTTATTACATTAGGAGCTGCATAACAATGCTTAAAAATAGAAATATTCACGCTTAAATATGCTGGAACTTGGAAGAGCTATCAAGTTGCTACGTAGCGACTTTTTTGTTTGATGATTCATCACCGACACTAATATTTACACTAATTATTGTGTTATTTTTATTTTTACCAGTTGATGTATATTTACCACCGTCTCTGATGCAACTTCCTTCTCACTCTTACTAATGTGTGGTTGCATGGTTTTTGTTGACCTTATGTGGAAATGTTTAATCTGTAATTCAGGCTTTGCTGTGATAAATCATCAGTCCAACAGTTCAAAATAGGACTAACCTGCGCACCAGCTTACCTGCAAAATCATCAATGCAATTTGACAATTGTTCTGTTGATCAATGTTCTGTTCGTTGCCACTGTCCTGTATTCACAAAATCTAACATTCTTTAGATGCCTTCCTTAGGACATGTACGCATTTAAAAGTTTAAACAGAAAATGGCACAGTTGTTGGTCCCAACTTGAAGAGCCTCTAGTTGGCGTTGGGGACCAAAATTTGCAACATCATGATCGTTGGTCAGTTCAGCACTTATCTTGGTTAAGCTAGTGCAAACTAGATAACGTTTGATGAAATGCCATAATCAAGCAATGATAAACACTACATATATCAAGAGGTACAGAAACAAGACAAAGCACCAATAAATGATGACCACTTTGATTATCTAGAAAACAGCTCGCTTCTATATTCATAAACATTATGCGAGAAATATGCAAACCATATCCATAGCTGCCTTTGAGGCTTTTCATCAATACAACACAGAGAGAACATGACTTCAAACGACAAACATAAAGTGATAAGCAACCAGAAAGCATGAAACACACAAATATGGCTTGTAGAGTTGTAGTTCAGCATACAAACTCAAACTTATTTAAATAGGGAACAAACATCATGCCAAACAGGCAAACAGCCAAATGGTATTAAACTGAATGATCGTTTAGCATGACGAGCCTTCATCTGCATCGCACCATGCACTTGTTAAGCTCCAAGCTTCCAAGAATTACAATTAGTCTGCGTAAGTTAAGAAATATTTGTTAGTAATGAAAAACATATTTTACACCTCTGGCAATCTGGCCTATGTAAAGAATGATATAAGTAGTTAGCTTAATGTGTGGCTGTGCATTAAATTATGGAACGTTGAAATCCATCCCTAGTTAAATGATAAATAAAATGAAACTAATAATTATTTAGCTACATATATATCTGAATATGATGCTATTTAAGAGGGAAACATATCCCGCGCATAAGCTTCCGATGTACATTCCGTGCACACCAACTAATAAATATCATCGAAAATTCTAGAAAATGGTATATGCAGTTGATATAGTTTCAATTGTACAACGTGTTGGTAGGAAAAAAAGAACATAATGGTCATAACAGGAGACATAAAGTTGTCCAAAACACACCAAACTTTAAATGCTTACAATCTCTTGGCATATATAGAATTAAAATAATGTTCTATCAAACAACTGATGAAGCGAAAATGAGGTGTTTTCCACTCAAAAGATATCCAGCCGAATATTTGCCACTCTTATAATTTTAATTAACTAGAAAAATACTCGTGCGTTGCATTTCTTATACGATTTCTTCTGTATTTCCAAAATCGAACGAACTTAAAAATCAACTCAAATAAGGATTCGTGTTTCCAAAAACGAACGAATTGAAAATCCGACTCATACACGGATGACGTACCAAAGTACTGGCAAAAACATCTTTAGTTTTTATATTTTAATTAATTTAATATTCCTTACCATATTTTGTACTTTTTCCCTAATATCTGCAGAGATGATGATTTTACCCCAACCCATCTAAATGGTCATAAATTATTAAGTAATGAAAATAGTGGGAAACATCCAATAATTGGATATGTTTGGAGTGGCATTAGTACTACTAATACAACCTTTACAGTGGAAATCTCAGAGTGTCGTCATTCTTTATAGTGGGAACATCCAATTTTCTGATCAACGAAATACTTCCTCCGTTTTATAATGTAAGTCATTCTAGCATTGCCCATATTCATATATATGTTAATGAATCTAGACATATATATGAATTTAGATTCATTAACATCTATATGAATATGATCAATGATAGAATGACTTACATTATGAAACGGAGAGAGTACCAAGGAATCCTATATAAGTTCATCTCACTAAAGTGTAGTTAATGCTATTTCTCTCTTTTCTTATTAAACCACATCACCCTAATTATTTCTAGCCTTTGGATGATAGATCTATGGTTCAAATTTTCTCTTCTTTCTTCTCTCGTAAAACCATGCAATCTCAATTATTTGTAGACTCAAAATTCATAAGTATCAATTTATTTCAGTTTCAATAATTATATTGCATCTTATTTATTGTACATATATTATACAACTTAATTTTCTGTAGCAACATGACGGGGTATTCATCTAGTTTATATCACTTCAAGTGCATCGAAACTACATCACTTTAAGGATATATATTCTACTTACCGCCGATGAGTTCATTGGAATGTAGAAGGCATGGATTTTGATTTCATAAATCCTCCCGGTACTATCTACCTGGACTATCTTGTGTTCGACAATACCCTCTGCGGCAACAAATTCTCCAGTCCCTCCAAGAATAGCCCACTGATCATCTTGTGGAGTAGTCCCCATCACCTGAAGCATGGACCCGTTGAACCTAAAGTGCACACCCACACATTCATATATATGCAAAATTAGATTATCTGGAAAGAATATTTCATTGAAAATGAAAAATATTTGTGTCAGTAACTGCCATATGTAGCTAGAAAAAAAAATTCCAACTAACTTGCATGCATTACATATTGTTTGCAAGGAACTATATATGCATGTAATTGTCATATTAGAAAAGAAAGAGCACATTAATTACCTGGTATCCTCGAACAAGAAGTTCATGGATGTGTACCACTTTTCCCTTATATGACCTGATTGGAAGTGCATACCTTGCGCACGTCCGACGACACTTGCATTCGGCCCAGGACCATCGAGTATAGTCCAATCGTTGATGGCAGTTAAACCAAAAAATAGAGGCGCCTGCTAGCTTCCATTTACCACTACTAATTGGTTAGGGTTTGGTCCAGAAATAGTTTGATTTATGTATAGATGCATGTAAAGCTCATTGTGCATGAGTGTGCATAGAAGAGGAGCGATTGCATAGTAGGCCATGGCTACACCTCTCAGTGGGAGAAGTGTAATGGAGCTGAGGATATATACTACTTAGATCTTGATTCCGTTGTGTGTTTTGAGGACGAGGGAAGGGTCTATTTATACTAGCTCGTAGAATGCTACAAACAGTGGCCTAATTTTGACAAATTGATCCTTCTATAGAATTTATTTCAAGAATTAATAGACCGTATCAGAAACTAGTTTCAAAAATTAGTGGCACAAATTAGCAAGTTAAGAGGAGCTCAGCGCCGCATGTCAATTTGTCAAAATTATAGGTGACATGCTATGAGAATACACACACTCATACTCCGGTGGACATATAGTTTTGTTATTGACCATTTTAAGGGGAAAATAACAAGGACGAAAGAAGGATAACAATGCCAGCTTGTTGCCGTGCAACAAGAGGAAAAGAAGAAAAGAAAAGGAAAGAAAAGAAAAGAAAACAAAAAGGAAATATACATATTCCACCTAGTTGTAACAAAAAAACAAAAGAAAATCTGTTATATACCAATGAACAAAGCCCAAGTTCACAATATACCTCACCAGTAAAGTCGTGTTCCAATGTACACGATCGATGAACTTGTTTTTTACCCCCTAATTTATACTGTTGGCACTATTATTTTGTTGGTGAGGCACACAAAACGACCAAATTTCCCATAGGTTTAGAAATAATTTGAAGTGGGTAGTTTCACTTGGGGGGTGCCTAATACACGCATGTGTGCTGGCGGAGGAAGTGGCGTAGACACGAACAGCCTGTGTGTCCCCCCTCGAGCCTAGTGCTAATCTCTAATAGATAGCGTTAATCGTTTTGTTTAATGCTAGCCTCTTTTTTTTTGAGAAAAATGATAAATAAATAGTTGGTTTGAAAATTTTAAAATATGAATTGATATTTTGAAAGTTGACCTAAAAGTTTTCAAATTTTACTTAAACAATTTAAAATTTTACTTAATCAATACTTATATTGATAGTTTCAAATTTAAAGCTAAAACTTTTAAGATTTGGGTAGAGTTTTTTGTTTAAAACAACAACTGATTTTTGAAAATTTAAGTTTAAAGTTTTCCAGTATGATTGAATGTTTTTAATTTTGTGTTGAATGTTTTCAAATATGAGTTGAAAGTTTTAAAGTTTGATTTGAATGTTTTGAAATATGTGTAGGAAGTTTTATATTTTGGTAGAGTTTATAAATTTATAAATTTTATTTGGCAAAGAAAAAGAATGTTAAAAACTGTTTTCAAAAACAAAAAAATTACACATGCTAATAAAACTATTTTTTTTTAAAAATGCATAACTCAGAAGTAATAACACAAAATTATAATTGTACGGTAATCTTTAAAAATGACGGTAATCAGTATCGTACTCCGTAACACGTGTGCTAATTACGAAAAAGACAAATACTTTTAAAATGAAAAAAAAGGTATGTGCATTGACTGGCCTTTCGTGTGACTTAATCTACTCGCGCGTTTGCGCTAAATAGGATTGCTAGTTTCAGCTTCTACATAAACGTAGCCACTAGACCATAAGGATTAATTTCTTTCCTATTATTGTATGCCTTTTTTATATTTATTATTCCCTCTATGCCGAAATATAAGGTATTTTTTTTTTGATGAGACAATTCCTAATACATCTAGATATGGAGTCTCTCTAGATTCATATATAGCACGAGTATTATTTTAAATATACTTTTTGTGATGACCATGAAATAGCTTTCAATAGCAAGTGTGTACTTATGAAGTTCATGGAACAAAGCGATAAACTCTTCAAACTAAATAACATACTGGTAAGTTTGGAATGATCGTTTGATTGAACTGTAGAAAAAAACACAGAAATTTGAGAAGAGATAAATTCTCGAAGGATTTTTTCCATGAGGTTCTAGCTCACGTTAAATTTCCTCTGAAATTTATATGGAAAGATACATTCTATAGGAATTTCATAAGATTCATTGCTTTGATTTAAATGGCTATATAGAAAAAAAAATCATATACAGTAGGAATGAAATCCTCTAAAATTTGACTGAATTTCCTTTGAATCAAATAGGGCTAAAATTATTCCCTTCAGTTTTATATGGTACTAAATTGTTTGGTTCACTTTGATACATTTCAAATAGCTTTCCGTCTATTTTGCATCCTTTCGTTAAATAAAAGGAACTAACCCTTCATCAACCTGTAATTGGGCAATGTCTTCCTTTGTCAAATAAAACATAATGCTTTCCTAAAAACTAATAAAGTAAAGTGTAATGGTTAATTATCCTGTTTAGAAATACCATCCTGTACGAATGTGCCTAGGCTGCGGCTGCGTCGCAATTGCTAAAATCCAAGCAGAGACACAAGGTAGCTGCGGGCTGCAGTAGCCACAACGCAGGACCCGCTGTGGAACAACCCCAGATGTGAAAGCACCTAGTAATCAATATTGAGCAGTGCTATACTCCCTCCGTCCTAAAAAAACAAACCCTGGTTTCCGTGCTCAATGTTTGACCGTTCGTCTTATTTAAAATAATTATGAAAAAAATTAAAAAGACAAGTCATGCATAAAGTATTAATCATGTTTTATCATCTAACAACAATAAAAATACGAATTATAAAAAAATTTCATATAAGACGGACAATCAAAGTTGGACACGCAAATCCAGGGTTTATCTTTTTCTGGGACGGAGGGAGTACTTACGATGAATATCTTACAATCAGTGTAGCGATGCTTTCCAATCTCTGATGCATGCAGCAAATATATGGTCTAAAATGTTTCCATGGCCCAATCAATTATCATGCATTATTGGATCGTTTCCGATAAACAATATCTGGAGCACCAAGTTCATGCCAGTCATATTGTATTGTATTCTGTATTACAATCATATATTTTTGTAATTTGTAGTCTTCTGTTCATATGAAAAGTACAAAACCCCTCTCGAGTCTCGACTCGTGACCTTTCTTGATAGTTCACGCATTTCCCTGTTGGGCCCACAAGCAGGAGAATACCATTTTCCCCGACTATTCTACATAATTAAATCTATAGGAAACTTGTTAGTTTTGGTCACGGTTAGCCGCATAGGTAGCCGGCCTTGGTTTGACAGAATAAACCATTCAATAACAAACAAATCTGGAGAGGCTCTATGCGACTTGGTTTAGTCATAGTAATAATTGTTATATGTCACAAGAGTAAAGTACTTAACAACGTGAGAGTGAATTTTTTAGGATTTAACGGTATTGTGCTTTAGGCGACGTACCCGTCAACAGTGAGGCGCCTGAGGCAACTTTGTCAATTTCAAGGATTTGCTGGCTTAGTCTTCGAAGATGCACATAGGGGTAGGGTTTGCGTGCATACATTCATAGGGGCGAGTGTGCACACTCCTGGGACTATATATTTTGTCCTAACGACCAAAATACTCCTGGGATGAGAACTTCCAAATTTTGGTAAAAGATTCTGCATTTCAGATTGTAAAACTTCTAAAATTTGAGATGCGCAGCTTCTCTTCTAGTTTACAATATGATATTTCGGATTTTTTTGTCGAATTTTGAAAAATTTCACTTTAGGGATATTTTGGTCATTAGTATAAAATTTTATAGTACTAACGGAGACTAACCGAACAACGACACTATATTATGTTAAGCAAAATATGGTAGCATATTGTAGTACTCGATAAGTTCAGTGGCATATTGTAGAATAGGAACAAAGTTAGTAACACACAATGGATTCTCTCTTAGGGCACTCGCAATGGTTATCTATAGGCTCTCTATAAGAGATCCATGTCAACATATTTTCCTACTTGGAAGAGATTAAATGAAGAGAGAGAGCAAAGCTATCTACTAACATGGAGATAGTCTATAGAGAAAAACGAGGCAATGGATTAGAGAGCTATAGATATCCATGTAGACATACCATTGAAGTGGTTTACTATTAATCTAGTCTATTGCTGAGATGTACATATTTTATAGATAGCACCTTACTTTACCATTACGGGTGCTCTAACTATAACTCTCTGACCTCATTTAATTCTATTGATTGTATTTTGAATTTTGAACATGATTTAATGATTTTGATCATGATGAAAGACACGCAGTCATACACCACGACTCTATCGCCTAGCTACAAGCTTAAAATGCTAGTGTTGTCTGCCTAGGCAACCGCAAAGCGCAAACCATGTCGACATGATTTACATAATGTCTGCCAAATGAACATTTTCGATTTGCCAAAGTGACTTGACTTACGGTGCAAAGTGATGAAAGTTTAGGGAGCTTACAAAGTAATTTATACTCCATCAGTCATAAAATATAACAAGGCATAACCCAGTAGTATAACGAATATATGCTACCTATTCGAGAGAGCTTAAAATTATGAGAATCTGTTGGTCAGCTTTTGACTTTCAGCTTATTTTCTAGATTCTACAACTACAAATTCTCAGAATCCCAATGAAAATTTAAATTGTTTGGAAGTTGAAGATTCTATGAGAAACTGAAGCTACCCTGATCATTCCCATAATTTGAGATGGAGAGAGAGAGCATATGCTTAATAAAAGCATTTCCAACAGCCTTTCCATCCCACTCTCCAAGCCAAATTTAGCAACTTTGAACAAAAGTGCACTCCAACAGAATGGCCATTCCACATGCCAAAAAAATAGCACTAGCCAAACATGGGCTCGAGCTGGCCAAATTTGACCAGCCGTTGGCTATCCTCATGCCACTGGCCATCTGTGGGCCCTACCGTTTCTTGTCGATCGGTGTCTCGGTGAGCCTGTGAGGCGCCGCTGGAGGAGATTGAAATCAAGGTAAAAAATCCCTAATTTCATACTTGGGAAAATCTCTGTTGAAACATGTCCTAGTTCTTCAGTTAAACCGCTTCGAATTTCCATCTGTGGAGCTGACTCAGAAACCTGTTGTGACGTCAGCTAAAAAATTGTTGTCATCCGTACGAAATGGAATTAGTTTGGAAGCACATTAAGTCGTCATCGGTAGCTACAGATTTGGGTGGAAATCCAAAATCCACCAAACAGCAACATATCGTGGAGAAACCTTGTGTTTGATGGTGCTTCTATTGGTGTCCGTTCTGTCGGGTCTCAGTTTTGGTACTTTGGTTACAGCTTGTGTTGCTGTTGTAAGGGGCAGCATTGTTTGGCATCTGTTTTCCCTGTCCTTTTGTCTTTGGTAACCAGTAAAACCTCGTGGACTTGTTTGTATTTTTATTAAAAGCTGGGTAATTGAAAAGTGTACCTTGTGTCTACAAGTTGGTACGAAGCAGCTAGCTGCTAGCTCCTGGTTCTAAAGAAAAAAAGGCTGCATTCACTGTTCTGGGCTTGTTTGCATTGTTGCCATTTTGAACCTTACCATAAAATTTTGGCAATCCTAAAAAGTCGGCAAAGTGTGGGTGTTTGGTTTGTGGCTAAAATTTGTGGAATGTTATAGATGATGCATTATTTGTTCTTAAAATATTAGCATCGCCAATTTTTTTTTTTGGCAACAATAGAAATGCATGCCAATTCCCTTGCAATTGCCAAATTTTTGGTATGGTTTGTTTGGGCTATAATCCAAACACCTACATTCCCAAGCACTGAAGAAACATGGATGACTCATGATCTGTCATGTGTTTCATCTGTAACAACACAGAGAAGATAGGACCATATGTACCATGCAGAAATTAGCATAGGTGCAGAATTAAACACCACTGATCAGATCAGTCCTGACTTTGTATAATCTTTTCAAAACTAAAGTACATTACTAAATTATTTGACGGACACCATGTTACCACCCACTTATCTTCAGAGAGCAAGTATCCAAGCCAGCATCTCAGATTGAAGGAAAGGAGATGGAGTCTATCCCTGTGCCGAGCGTTCAGTCAATGGTGGCGGCTGACGGTGGTGCCCATGTGCCACCCAGATACCTCCGCCTGAGAGACGAGGCAGTTGCTACTGATGGAGAGACAGAGATCCCTGTCATTGACTTCCAGAGGCTGCAACTCGGCCATGATGAGGAGATGGCACGTCTTGACAGGGCCTGCCAGGACTGGGGCTTTTTCAAGGTTAATTAGGAGTTGTACTTCTTCTGAATACACATTCTGCTAATCTGATGCTGCCAACTGATGATTGAACTGGTTGCCTTCTTTTGCTTGCAGCTAATAAATCACAGCGTCCCAGAAGATGTGGTTGATGGGATGAAGGCCAACGCCCGGGGATTCTTTGAGCTGCCAGCGGAAACCAAGCAGCAGTTTGCTCAGGAGCGAGGGCAGCTTGATGGTTATGGCCAGCTGTTTGTTGTCTCGGAAGATCAGAAGCTCGACTGGGCTGACATTCTCTTCCTCAATACGCTGCCAGTGCAGAACAGAAATTTCAGATTCTGGCCTAACAAACTTGCTAACTTCAGGTAAGTACGTACTCCGATTTGATCTGATGGCGATGCTTATTTTGCTACATGAACTGCAAACCTGTGTGTGATTAATTTAGATCGGCACTGGACAAATACTCTGCTGCTGTGAAGAGTATAGTGGATTTCCTCTTGGTTACAGTGGCGAACAACTTGGGAGTGGATCCAGAGGTGATTGCGAACAAATGTGGCACTGATGGGATCCAGGCGGTGAGGATGAACTACTACCCTCCATGTGTTCAGGCGGACAAAGTCATCGGCTTCTCTCCTCACTCTGACTCTGATCTATTGACCCTTGTCCTCCAAGTGAATGAGGTGGATGGCCTGCAGATCAAGAGAAACGGGACCTGGTTTCCTGTCAGGCCTTTGGAAGGCGCTTTTATTGTTAACGTGGGAGACATTCTTCAGGTAGTTGCATAATATACATTTCTTTACTCAACGCTGCCTGCTAGTTGTTTGGTCTAAACTGAAACTAAAACGACATCGTCTGCTGTTGCTGATGAATTTCCCATGCATCCATGCACAGATATTCACAAACGGGAGGTACAAAAGTGCTGAGCACCGAGCTGTTGTCGACACGAAGAAAGAGCGGCTGTCTATAGCAGCCTTCCATTCTCCAAGTGTCCATGCTGTCATTGGTCCTCTGATGGAGATGGTGGCGCATGAAGATGAGGCTGTTTACAAGAGCATAGGCCATGATGAGTTTATGAAGCTCTTCTTCTCCTCCAAGCTGGAGGGGAAGAGCTTCTTGGACAGGATGAAGAAGCTCTGAATCAAAGCTGAGAGTAAGATCAGTGACAGATAATCAGATCGAGTGATCGACAAGCATCCTGTTGTGCTTGCTGGCATTCGATGAGGTATTGCTTGGGGGCAAAGGATGCAAGGGGTCCAACTCCAAGGTAAGTACTTAGAACCCATTGTAGTCTCTATTCATATCATTGTATCATCCTTGAGAGAGTACTTAGAACCCATTGTAGCCATCCGTGTGCTTGTTGAAATGCCTGCAACTCTGTAACAGTGGAAGATTCAGGCATACAAAAATTTCAGACAAATGTTCGTAAGATATCTGTAGGGATCAGATAGAATTGTTGATGGTCTTCAGATTGTTTTTTTTTGGCCAATGATATTCATACCTCAAATATATTTGATATGACCTAAATCAAATTAAAACTCAACAGATGTTAGTATTAGATCAGTTTTCGGTGATATTTGCATGGCAATTTTCGGTGATGTTTGCATGGCATACTGCAATTGCACTTCAGCTGAGGCAAAGTTAAATTGAATTTTGATGATGCTATTCAACGTTTACAAATGCTTATGTGTTTACAACTATTTCGATCCTACACATATGGTGTTACTGAAATAGATTCAAATCTTTAAGTGGTGATTTATAAAGTTTTATCTGATCATCAGTTTTACTATTTTGATTACAACTTGGAACCTTTTCTTTTGGCACTGGAGTGCTTACATTAAAAATAGGGAAGTAACTGCATATATTTTCATATGACTGGAGTTTTTTATTTTACCAGTGTCAGTGATATTCATGATAGATATTGGCTTGCAAACATCATCAACCGTGCATACCTTTTGGATATCTTTTCCTCCATTTTTTTATGCAGTATATTCTTGCGCATGGAAGTTGTAAACACCCCTGCAAAAATAGATATAATTTACTCTATTCTTTCTCGTCATGTGCCTATGGTCAACAGTACTAAGATTTTTCCTCGATTTTAGTATAGCATAGCTATGCACTCTTGATTTTCACAGATTTGGTTGTCTGGCATGAGTGTATAATGACAAAACTGCTCCGAAGAATATGATTACTTGTTTGGCTGCCATCTTAGGTGTAGATATCTGCGAATGATTTTGGTGTGCTGCCATCTTAGGAGTAGATATCTACGAATGATTTTGGTGTTTGCCATACAATCTGATTATTTTCTAATTGCAAGCTCTCTATAATTCGCTCCCCAAAGGGAGTCTATTATTAGTCTTTAAATTCATTGTATATGCTTTGCAATTTAGATTGTCCAATTTATAGTATTATAGTTGATTGACATCATTTGGAGGTTTTTGAAGTAACCATTGTTGTATTCATAAATACATTTACAGAACAACACTGCACATGTTTATTGTGTTTTCACGTTATTCCATGTTATATTATATATGTATTTGAGACCCGTTGCAAAACCAAAAAGACTAAACACTATTACAAAACCCCTAATAGGGAACACCCTTATATGGGTTGGTTCATCTAAAACCGGCACATATAAGGCTTTCTATGCTTTTTCAACCCCCTCATGCGGGTTTAAAAATAAAAAAACCGACACTTATAATACCTTATAGGTGTTGGTTTATTAAAAAAACTGACACTAATATAATATAAGTGCTAGTTTATTAAACTAGCACTTTCATGTAGGATAAAAGTGCTCTTTTTTTTTTTAAAAAAAAGACGGTCACTTTTAGGGATGGTGCCAAGCGGAACACAAATCACTCCACTCTTAAGTCTTCCTCAGTCCCAACTTTATCTCCTCTCAGTCTCTCTCTCTCTCTCTCTCCAATACTTAGTCCCTTCCTCCTAGCCTATCACTCCAGAATATCCCATCCACTATCTTCCAACCTTACGAAGTTGGTGAGCGATGCAATGGTGATGGCCCGCCTCTCCTTGGCAACGTGATGGCGGCGGCTCCACTACCTTGGCGATGGCCCACCCCTCCTCAATGATGCCACGACACTGTCAGGTCCTCCTCCCGCCACCTCTGACCATGGCCTTGACCCCTGTGCCGAATTTAATGGCGATGCCAGTGGCATCGACGATCCAAGGGGCTCGAGCTTAGGGGGTATCGGACTCCACCACACGAAGGGGGCCGCTGCAACCTTTTTAGTCCAGTGGCCAAGTCGGTGGATCCGACATCATGGAGGTCAAGGGCAGCCGGATCTAGAAGCCCCTGACCTTAGGTAACAACTACGAGGATGGTGACGTGATGGTGATGGCTCCATGGAAAAGGGCTTCGAGGGCATAGTGTGGGAGGAATCCTCCTTCAATTGAGGCCTCCCTTGCTATGGGGATTTGCTGGTGACAAGCAGGGTTGGCAATGGGGCGGGTTTGGCCAGAATTCCCTCGCCCTTGCTCCCCGACTTCTCCACCTGGCCCTGGCCCTGCAGAGATGGTCGGGTGAAAAACATCACCCGTCCCCACCTCGGTAGGGGACCTGGCGGGTGAGTGGGCCCCCGCAACACCCGGCTAGGCCACTGGGGTGACGACTGACAGGCGAGGAGCAGCGACGAGGGACAACGACAGGTGGTTGTGGACTGGGCGTCACTACCACCGCCGCCGGTGCACTGCGCCTTGCCACCGACGACGGTGCATCCTCCCTGGCTGCCGCAACCGCGGATGCACCGTCCTTGGCCGTCGCCGTCATCAGCGACGCATCCGCCGCCGCCACCGTCGTTTGTGCATGGCTGCCGTCGCAGCCCGCGCGTGGCCACCGGTGGAGTGATGGCTAGGTTGGGTGGGAAGGGAAATGAGGATAGGGGTAGGGAAGTACAGATGAGGAATTTGGGTTAGTCTAAATGACCTTTTTGGGCTCGTAATCTGCTAGTATTAATAGTGTACTAAACATCCTTCGAGGACCAGTGGGTGGCTGTCCTCACCCGCCCCCGCTCATGACCGGGGCCCCGACCCCAACTCCCCGCGGGTAGAAATCAGCCCCCACCCCTGCCCTCGTAGGGGCGGGCGCCCGGCCCAACGGGGGAAATTGCCACCCCTAGTGACAATGCTGAGGACCCTGACTGCTCGTCCTCATTGCGCAACTACTTCATCTCCTAGTGCTCCCTTTTATGTTTTGCGTTGGAACTTCTCTTTTTTTTTTTTTGTTGGGAAAGGGAAATGTGCAGGAGTTCGTGATCTTAGGACCATTGAGTTTTTGTTGAATCGAAACATGGACTCTTGTGTGCAATGTAGCTAGCTTATTGTTGTTTATGTAGGGCCTCATATGTGATGAAGTTCTTGATTTGTTTTTCCATGAAATGTAATGGATGTTCTTGATTTGGTTGTTTAATTTCTTCCATGGCTTCTCGATCTATGTCTTGGATGTGGATCTCCAGGGATGTTGGGCTTGAAGCACTGGCTTCCTTTTTTTTTTTTGCACGTTGTAGGCCACATAGGTGCTAATTTTAAAACAGGCAAACAAAAACATGGCTCATCAGTGTTGCTTGTGTGATGCCGGTTGCAAAAACATACACGTACATATACTTGCAGACTAGCATCTATCTATGTTTCTGTAGTAGTGAAATGAGCTGGGAGTATTACACTATCAATCTAAAATATGATGGTTTCATTCACACAAATGCTTAGTACATGGTTGTGCAACCAGAACTTTTGGATGGGTCCAACTTGTCACTCTCCCCTCCCCTCCTCCCTGTTCATCCTTCTTCCTCCGTGAGCTTCAGTGTTTTCTGTCCTTTCCAGGCTTCTTCGTCGTCCCTAATGTCCATCTCCATTGCACATGTTCTCATGAGCTAGGGCAATATGCCACTTTGTAAAAAAAAAAAAGAAGAAGAAGAAAACCTTAACTCACGGTCAATATATGATTAGCTTGGAACACATAAATACCGTAGGATTTTGCAGGTGAATTAAAAAAAAATACATATCCTAGGTGTTCTTTCTTTTTTTTTTCAGCATGAAGAAGTAACTAGTTTAATTTGAAGATCATAATGTTCAAATTTTTTCAGAATTCCATTTGAAACAGTTCAAATATGAAATAAACGAAAAAAAATAAATGCCTGAGAAAAGACACATATATATTTTCTTTAAATTCATGGCTCATGTACAACACACGCACACACCGTGGCACACGCTCAAATATGTGAACCTCGTAAAATTTCTACGGAAGCACAGCTACATTTGTATAAACGTGATCACCGACATTACTACTTTATTAGTACAATAGCTTTTTGCTGTTGCTGTCTAAGCAGACCAATTAATTTTGGAACACACATAAAATTAAAGAATTTTCAGGTGTTTCAGTGAACAAGTGATCACAAATATTTCCTCAATAGTTTTCCGAACTATTATGGGACAGACACCATAAATATCGACTACAGTGTAGTCACTACAGTACCATCCACACAAAATCGAAACCGTCGGCATCTGGCAGTGAAGGAACGAAAACAGACGGCCATGGCGTCTCTCCCGGTGCCAAGCGTGCAGGCCATGGTGGCGGCCACCGGCGGCGACCATGTCCCACCCAGATACCTCCGCCCCACGGACGCCGACGAGCCGGTCGCCGCTGACGACGGCGAGGCGGCGATCCCCGTCGTCGACTTCCGGAGGCTGCAGCTCGGCGACGGCGACGAGCTGGCTCGCCTCCACATTGCCTGCCAGGACTGGGGCTTCTTCCAGGTTAATTTGATACTAGTACCATTAGCATGCAGCTTCGTTCTACACATTGACTTCATCCTGTGTTCTTCCCCCAGTTTTTCCCCAGAAAGTTTCCACTTAAAAATCCCCATCAAAAGTTGGTCGAAACATAACCAAAGCTATCAAAATTTGATAACGCCAAAGTATGCCATAATTTGGCAATACTAAATTTGCTAAGGTTGATTTTGGTAACAATGCGAACAAAGCTATTTTTTTTCTTTTGGTTGAAAATATGAATATAATATTTATTGCGTTGTAGAATAAAAGTATTGCAATTCAAAATCCATCCTATGAGTATCTTTACGGTGCTCTCTAGTGATAGGATTCTGCTACTAGCATTATGACCAGTAGAAATATTAAAAAACTGGTGATTTATGAATTCTACTACCAATAATTGAGTTGGTTGTATAAATAAATATTATTTATTAGAATAGAACATATAAATAATCTAGATTGATGGAACTAATACCAGTAGAGCACATTATATACTAATTTTTGTCATAAGTTTGGTAACAGCACAACAATATTTTCTAGACTATATATTGCAGTTGCACTACCAAACTACCAAAGGTAGTAAGGTATACTATTAGGATTTAAATAATGAACAAAATCATCCTAACTGTCTGTGCGGTCAGGCGGACAAAGTGGTCGGCATCTCTCCTCACTCTGACGCTGATCTGGTGACCATCCTCCTCCAAGCGAATGAGGTGGATGGCCTGCAGATCAGGAGAGCCGGGCCTTGGCTTCCCGTCAGGCCTCTGGAGGGCGCTCTCATCGTCAATGTGGGAGACATTCTTCAGGTATGGCTTTCTTTAATCAGGCTGGCCCTAACATTACGGACTTTCGGAGACCCATGATGAGACTGAAGTAGACAATTTCAACCCTACTAAATTGGACTCTTCCAGCTAGCTTCATAACGTGGTGCACTAGCTAATCTGGGTTCGAAGCCTCACCATCAAAATCTGGTTTAAACATATCCAACGCTACCAAAATTTGTTAACACTGAAATATGCCATAATTTGGCATTACTAAATTTGCTATAAGGTTGATTTTGGCAAGGCGAACAAGCCTATTTTTTTTTTCCTTTTGGTTGGAACTATGAATCTAATATTTATTGCGTTGTATAGAATAAAAGTATTGCAATTCAAAATCCATCCTACGAGTTTCTTTACAGTGCTATCTAATAGTATTCTACTACTAGCATTGTGACCAGTAGAGATATTAACAAACCGCTGATTTATGAATTCTATTACCAATAATTGGTAGTATAAATAAATATTATTTATTGGCAAAAGAACATATAAATAACACCCACCTGACAACTTTTTATACCCAATGGTGGAGGACGGGAAAAAAAACTAAGTGTGGCACATGGTAAGAATGAATACACAACAAGCAGTGGCGGACACACCCATTAGACAGGGTGGGTCGGCTGGCCCAGCTATGGTCCGTGATTCCCCACACCCCCAAATCTCATTTTAGTTCTATTTCTAACACATTAGTCATCAGTCTACTATTGAATAATCAGATAAAATCAAGTATTTTCAGTAGGAACAAAAACATTTATGAAAATTCATGTATAAGTAGTACCATTTTGACCGTTTCTAATTTTGGCCATACATAAAATTCAATTTTCTTTCTATTTCTTTAGCGTATAATACAATCTACAATAAATAGTTAAATTGATAAATATATATTAAAAATACATTTTACTCACTTCAACTATTTCGGCGAAGCACTTAAACACCTAAATAATTTTTCATCTCGTTTTATACCCCAAAAGTATTGAAAGTGGTTCCCCTTATTGTCTAACAACATTTCTCATTTTTCTTTTTTATTTCTCTACATACAAGTCATATATGTTTGTTCAACTACCCATCTTTGTTGTTAACTTTTTCGATGTTTATGCCGTGCGCTGTTGTGCCAATGCCGTGAACCAACGAATATGGTTTGTTTGCGTTGTGCCATCATCTAATTAGGGCTTGCTCTGCCGTCCCATTTGTATTTTAAACCTGTATCCGCCCACTGACAACAAGAGAGTAAGCATTGGATGTTTCTAGCACCTGGTTACCTGCTAGCTGCTGCCGCTCAGCCTAACAAATTGCTGTTGATGCTCTGCCCAGCTAGCTGTCGTCGCCGCCGCAGCACCCAACTGCTTGCTGCCGCCCCCAGTCCACCGCCCAGTAGCTTGCTGTCGTCACACCCTCGCACGCACGCCGCGCACCATTGCCGTCCGGATCGTCACACACCTGCGCCAACTACCGATGAGACAAGAGATGAGGGAAAGGGAAATTAGCCAGCAAAGGTTCTTCATTCTTCAGCTAGTCAACATTATATTTTGACCCACATAAACAAAAAGCCCAATATCCAATGGGCCTACTTGGTGCGGGTGTTCAGCCTGGTGCGGCCAGCAGCTGATGCGCCTTGGCATCGAACGCACTCACGCGTCTCGGCAGAAATATCGCCCTGGGATTTGGGGGACTCGCGGGCTGATCGAGGTATGGCGCGCGCCTACCCTCGTCCTACCGAGTCCTCCGCCGCTGCTTATACTGTGAATGCAATTTACTCTATAAATAATCTAGATTGATTCAACTACCAGTGGAGCACATTATAAAACATGTCATTTCATACTATTTTTTTTTCGTAAGTTTGATAACAGCATAACAATATTTTCTAGACTACATATTGCAGTTGCACTACCAAACTACCAAAGGTAGTAAGGTATACTATTAGGATTTAAATAATGAACAAAATCATCCTAACTGTCTGATTTGATCCAAGGTGAAACTGAAACTGGCGTCCTTTCTGTGTCGTCCATGGGGTTTGTCCATGTTTGCATGCACAGGTCTTCACTAATGGGAGGTACAAGAGCGTGGAGCACCGGGTTATTGTGGATGGGAAGAAAGAGCGGCTGTCGATGGCGACCTTCCATTCTCCAAGCAAAAACGCCATTGTAGCTCCTCTGAGCGAGATGGTGGCGCATGAAGACGATGCTGTTTATACAAGCATGGACCATGACGAACTTCTGAAGCTCTTCTTCGCCATGAAGCTGGAGGGGAAGAGCTTCTTGAACCCGATAAAGAAGCTGAAGAACAGCGGCTGACCAAAGGAGTGGAAAGGAGACTTGCTCTGCTTGCAACATGTGTCTGTCCAAAACAGGACATGTCCTTCACTTTTTTAAACACGTAGTTATCAAATTGTTTGAAAAATTAAATAAGATTTGTACAGTATATATCTATTGTCCAAGTTGTTTTAGTAGACAGTCAAATGATTCTTTAAATACTCAATGTAATATTTGTGGTAGAGGATGAGACTTTACTAAAATCAGTAGGATGTTGATGTGTAACATGTGTTTCACTTATTGTTCGATGCAACATCTTCAAATAAGGAGTAAAATATAATTGTCTAAACAATTAGTTCCACATCCATGTAAAGACAGTGAAATATTAAAATACATGTAACATTTGAAACAAAGCTCGTGCAACATCCAAAACAAATTGTTCAACATTCCTAGTAAAGAGAGTAGCACAAGTGGGCGAGTTGTATATTTGTTTGAGCCTGCGACTGCGAAGGTGGTAAAAGGTCTGTAGATACTGGTTTTAGCATTTCCGGTATATATAATGCCGTCCCTTTTGTGCATTTTATGTAGCAGTGTGACTTAATTGTAGGGAAATTTTGATTATTTAATTTGACATACCTTCAAAATTTTATTTCTACTTTTTCATTTTTTTTCATGCCACTAATACCATGTCGGCAATTTAGTAAGATCCCATTAAACCCCATAATTTACTCTTACTTTTTAGGTACAGTTTTAGTTCCTTCTTAAGTGCACGGTATGTGTATTTTATGAAACTAATGAGACTAAATAATTAGTGCAGAAAATTTTGACATAAATTTTGAAAATAAAAAAAATACAATACATTAAAACTTTTATTTGAAATTTTAATAGGACAATGGATTTTTTAACGAGAGCATTCATAAAAAAAATATCGTGAGCATTGCTAGTCCTATCTTTGTATAAATGCTCCTTATTTTTTATGACTTTTTAAAAATAATAAAATAAATTCATATTTTTTATTTCATTATCTAAAAATAAATTATATCATAAATAATATATAGCACAACAAACCCATAACTATAATATTCTCACGCGACAAACTTTTACATTTTCAATAATGTAATTCATAAATTTCTATGTTCATCCAAATGGTAAAATGGTCATTTTGTAGAAATTAGCATTCAACTAACGGGAGGGCCATGAAAGGGATCAAAATGATTTTTTTTTGGGTGGGGGTATACAAGGAACTAAACAGAATTTAGGGGTATATAAAGGTTTAGCTAAAATTTTAGGGTTATATAAGCGATTTTTCTCTTTCTTTTATGTACCTTGTGTGTACTCTCCCTTTGATAAATGCAATATAAAGTAGTGTGTGCGAGTATACGTCTTCGATATAATCGAAAACAACAAAGTACTTTCTCCTTTTTAAAAAATATATGATGCTATTGATATTTGGACTTAAAAAATTAGTGTTAATATGAAAAATATAAGTCATGCATTACATTTGATGATAAAAACAAGACACAACGAAATAAATGATAGTTACACAGTTCTTGTAATAAGAGTAATGCACAAACATCATGTTCTTGCTAGATTTAATTGGGTAATTGGCCTATTTAAATTAAATTAAATAAATCCTAAGGCCCATTAAATACAAAGAAAAATGTGTGTGTAGTCCCACAAGGGAAATTAACAGCTAGATGAATCAATTGAACTGGTGAAAAAAGGTTTACACCAATTGTGAAGATGGAAAAAGACAAGAGGTAAGTCACATGCGCGCGCGACACGCTGGGCGGCCTAGGCCTAGTTTTTCCGTTTAGTCTATATGGCTGTTGTTGGAGTAATCGAACTGCTTACAATTGATGGTTGGTTTTTGGAATAAATGATGAGCTAGGTTTTCATTGCACAACTAACTAATAATTGTTGACGTAATCTTAAGTGACCCTTGCCCTTCGTCTTTGCTTGTTACCCAAATTGGAGTAAACATGGAGTGTAAATTGATCGTTGTTAGAGCAAGTTTAATATTATAGCCAACTATTAGCTCCAATTCATCTATAGCCAATCTAATAGCTCATTCATACAATAGTTACATACCACACTATTAGTACCTGGACCCACCTGTCATACACACACTGTGCATTAGAGTTCGTGCTACAGCTGACTACAAATGTGTAGCCCGCTTCCCTTCTCTCTCCTCATTTATTTCCTTAAAATATGTTTGCAACTGGCTTATAGCCTGCTATTGTACCTGCTCTTATGCGAGTGATAAATTGTCCATTGGTCTTCCTCTTCCTGGCTTTTCCTCTTCGTATTCTTGAGTAATCCTACAAAAAGGATTGGTTACTCATCATGCTTACTCACCATGAGAGAGAGACACGAATCTCTGAATCGAACTACTATCATTGCTATGATCCTCCCATCCAAACAAGTGTGTGCACACGTGCTGGGAGAACAGTCCTTCAGAACCCCCGCCTCCCTGATTTTGTAGCGACAGGAGGTGAACCAGATTTTTCGGAAGGGCATCATGCGACTGCTTGCTGGTGTCTTTGAACGACTACATCGACTACTTCCTCCTCATCATGGCAGGTTCGTGAGAACGGAAATGGGAACAACAACGATTCTAGTGGCGGGAACGGCAACTGTAGCAGTTCTCCTTTCACTACAATTGCGGCACCCGATGTTATTCTCCTCTTATATTCCTTTTTGCTGATTCCGTTTTTATGCACATAGGAGTTAGATATGCTTGTTTCTATGGTGTAAGCCTTATTATTGAGGGTAATCAGTTTATGCATTGTTCATGACATCATGGTTTATGTTACGTCATCACGATTTATGTTGTTTATTTCCGAACTAAATATTATATTGACTATTTCTTTCAAAAGTTTTAATGTCAACAACGTTATATATTTAAAAACGAAATGCGATATATTTAAAAACAGAATGTGATATATTTAAAAGCGGAGGTTGTATTTGCTAGTAAGATAGTATACACAGTAGGAAACTCACTTTCGATCCTTACAACGCTAAACTAATGGTCGACAACTTGGCATAGTTCAGGGGTGGACCCTCCCTTGTGGCGTGCTATGGCATTGGTCATAGCTAGATCACGGCGCGAATACACCCCGCTGCTTCATGACCGTCCAGTGCTAGAGAGGCCATGGCTGCGTGCGCGAGGAGGCGACATGCAGCGGCGCGATGGAATGGGGGAGACGATGTTGGGCCGGATGGACTCAGCCTATCTATCCATTAGACATCAGGCATTTGTGGGCCATGAGTCACGACAGAGGTGAAAAGAAATATGATGCCCCAAATCCCGATTACTCTCTCCGTCTCAGAATATAAGAAGTTTTAGAGTTGAACATGGTTATTAAGTAAGTAGATAGAAGTGAATGGTGGAGGGCTGTGATTGGATGAGTAGTCGAGATAGGCATAAAATGTGAATGGTGGAGGGTTGTGATTGGTTAGGAAGAGAATATTGACGAATAAGTTACTATATTTTGGGATAAATTCTGATGGCTAAAAGTTGTTATATTTTAGGACGGATGGAGTATATTACACCTACGTACTGCTAATTTGCATTATTTGTAGTGAACTACTGGTTGATGGTCCAATTATTACTGCATTTTCTCTGTTTCCTACAAATAAGATCAGTGCAGTACGGATAAGGGTTATGGCTCATAAACATGTTCATGTTGTTTGGTGGTTTACAAATGGAAAAGTATGAATTGCCCCACTGAACTATCAAGGTCGATCGAATTACCTCTCTATACAAACCGGATAAATATCCCCCTCGGTTCAATCCAGAGTAGTTTTAGTCCTACATGGTATTCCAGTCATCAATTTTATTAAAAAAATTGTGTGGGCCCAACATGTAAGGCTCTCCTCCCTCTCTCATTCCCCTCTAACCTCTCGATCTCTCTCTACTTTATCTATCCTCAATCCCCATCCCGTCCTCTCTCTCCTCCATCCCCTTGCTGCAGCGAGTGGCGGCGGTTGGCCGGCAAGGCGCGCATGGCAGCGCGCGGGGGCGGGCCATGGGCGGCAGTGCGAGATGCGGAGGCAGAGGCCAGAGCTGGGTGGCGAGTGGCGGCGAGCACGGCTGGGTGGCTCCGGCCGGCGCCGAGCGATTTTGAGCGCGACGAGGAGGGGGAGCAGCAGAAACCGGCGAGGAGCCTCACCGCTGCCATTGCTCTCCACTGCCGCCGCGCGCTGCCGCCCCCGCATGCCGTGGTGCACCTGTGTCCGAGAGAGAGAGATTAGGAAGTGGTTAAGAGAGGTATGACATGTGGGTCCAATCAATTTTTTAAAAAGAAAATACTGACGGATCGCCATGCATACACCCACATAGACCTAAACCGCTCTGGATTGGGTCGAGGGGTGTAATTCGTCTAACTAGACAAGCAACCTTTTAATATAAGAATAATTGTTTTGCACTGAGTACTGAATATTCTGCAAGCATTATGCAGTTTCTAAAACGAATCATGCGATAAACCAAAGCAGATGAAACAGTACCGCATTTATAGAGAAAAAATGTTTTCCCTATGTAGTCCTACCTGTCTTCCAGTTGTAGTAATCTATTCTGAGTGTAAGAAGGACCCAAACTTCAGCAAAATCACCCTTCTATTTGTATTCATGCCTTACAGTTATAAAAGGTTTTCTTATTTTCTTTTTTTCTACCAATGCTTTCATACTTAGCTTCATTATAAAATCCATTTCTAACAAAGCTCACTAACAACATATACTAGCTCATTATAAACCAATCTTATAATAATTTTATGGAATTTGTAGACATGAATTTTGGACGTGGTAATTTTTGACTTAGTTATTTTAGACTTAGGAATTTTAGACTTACGAATTTTTGACTTAGGCATTTAGGAGTTTTTTAGATTTCTATGTGTTGATATATATAATATATATATATATATATATTATATATATATATATTATATATATGATTGATATGATATGTGTGTGTGTGGTGTTTTTGTGTGGTGTGTGTGGATGTGGATGGGGTTGTGAAATTGATATTGTAAATTTGGATGTGGCTATGAATGGGAATGAATTTGTGTGAATGTGAATGAATGTGGCTATGAATTTGTATATGTTGATGAATGTGAATGTGATTGTAGTTTCTATTATTGTGTGATTTGTATGTGAAATTGGTAGGTCCTACTATTTTTTTTCTTGCCAACATATAATGCTGGTTTCTTGTTACAAACGACACCTATAGTACTTGCCATGTGTCCAGGCCGTTCAACAACTGACACCTATATGATACTTATAAGCACCGGTTTTTTTAAATAACTGTCGCCTATACTTGCCACGTGTCATGTTAGTTTACAATCGCACATATAATTCTATATAGGTATCTGTTCTTGGTAAAAACTGATATTTCTTATAGGTGTTGGTTCAACAACCGACACAAGTGACCGAAGTCATTAGTACCGCCTACTGGTGCCGGTTGGAAAATCGACACCTAAGTGGGTTTCCTAGTAGTAGTGATACATAATTAATAATTTGCCACATCCCTTGGGTATTAATAAAAATCCCAAGGGTTGTTGAAAAAATATGAATGCTAGTTAGAAATAAGTGATGACGTATCTAGCATTCTTAGAAGAGACTTTTTACGGTCCTTGAGGAGGTACCACAAGGTACCATTCACATCCCACCGTTGGTTAGAAAGGGGTAAGATGGGTATCAGATATTTCCTCGCGGAGTCCGCCTTGCAGAGTCGCGTTAGGTTGCGCTCACGGAGGGAGACTACCTCGCTGGTGCGCGTGTCGCAGATGTGGTAGGAGACCATGGTGGAGGCAGAGGTGACAGAGGATGCGTGCCGAGAAGGAGGAGAAGGCCAGAGCAGTCGGCAGCGGTGACGTAGGGGTAGCATCCAAGGTACGTCGGGAGGGAGATGTGGGGCGGACGGTGGGATGGAGGCCCGCAGGACGTCGTTGCGGCGACGGAGATGTCGGCCCCACATTGGGGATTGCGGCCAGGATGGCCTAGGGGCTCCTGCGCCGGCGGCGGCATGACTGGATTTTTCGGAGGATTCAATTGGTTAACAGGTCCGTGTCTCCACGCCGTGTCCGAGATTGTGAATTCATGCCGCCGCATCGCTCGATGTGCATGCCGAGCCCTGCAGCGCCTACTTCGGAGCGAGGAGGCACCACCGGAGTTGAATCCATCAATTTGCTCTACTGGTGGCCACATATAGAAGGTTGTTTGCACCAGCCAAGGTGAGCAAGGAAGCAGCGCCTCGCTGTCGCCAATGGAGCACAGCACCATGCTTGCCGTTGCCCACGGCTGACTAGCATGCTTCGAAAAATCTAGACGCCTGAATCTTCTCCGAAGGGTGGGGCAAAATTTTTTCTTAAAAAAAATGAGCAAGAACATTGGACGACAATGAGTAGAACTTTGCGAAAATTTCACTGGCATATGCTAAATGGCGTAGTGGGAGGAGGGTGGTCATAAGAAAAGAAAACAGATCGGAGAGGAGAGAGGAGGCAGCCCTTGAGAAGCGATCGGGGAAGAGGGAGGAAGCGGCGGCGCCGTACGGAGGGGAAAGGAGGGTGGTCGGAGGTTCTCCCAAAGTTGCTGCCGTCAACCGATCTGCCTCTCCACAAGGCTGCCCACGAGCTCTACGATGCCTTCCCGCTGCCTCCATCAACCAGATTTGGCGCCTGGCGGCGGCGGCGGCCGGATTTGGCAGCGTGGAGGCGAGCGGTAGAACGGGCGCGCTGAGGGGAGCGGATGAGCTGGGAGCTGGGGCGTCCGTGCTTCGACGAATTGGGTCCAGTGCTCCAGATCAAGCATGCAAAATACCTTTATGCCCTTTACAAAGCTCGGTCACCTGGTGGGATCGAGGAGCGGTACCAGGAGGTACCGAGTATTCTCGTCCGTCTGATGACGCTAGATGGACGACCATGATTTTGTACCTGCCTTCGTCGAGGACGGTAAAAAACTCTTCTTAGAAGGTTTGTCCAGGATGAGATTCTTCTACATACTTGTAGAATGATTGGGATTTTAAAACGTATTGTCTATGACTCAGATTGGTTACAAACTATATAAATCAGTTTTGTTGTAGTGTTGTAACTTTGTGAAATGACTGCTTGGCAAAGCCCTGTCAGTAAGTTTAATATAACATCCACAGAAAGAAAAAAAAGAAAGAAAGGGTCTTTTTGAATATTTAGATTTGGAGGCTCTCTTTTTTAAAGCAAAGGGTTTCTTTTCAGATTTTACACATGGATAGAAAAAAATGGAATTTTGATTTATTTGTCTAATACTGAGGGCTTATCCGGTTTGGAGAACAAATAGAGGATTTCAATTCCTATGGATTAATTCCTATAAATACCATTCTGTTCATAGCAAGGAAGTATTAGAAAACTAAAGGAACTTTTCTTTCTTACAAGTTGTACAGAGGAAACATGAAAATTTTTCATTCACTTAAACCTGTTGAAAACATTACTACCTATGGATTATGCTCCTATTTTCTCCACATTTATTCCTATGAATTGAAATTCCTTTAAAATGAATAAGTCCAGAGTAATATCGAAGACCATATGGGGTCATACGAATAAGATCAACAACAATGAGCCTATAGAGACGGATCCAGGCAGTGGCGGACCCAGGATTTATACCCTGGGTGTGCCACAAATACAAGCACTACACATTGGTCTAAGAGCAATAATCACAAAATATAGGCAAACGCGAGCATTTTTATACACAAAATATGGAGCCCTGTACATGGCCTAGCAAAGCTAATCTGAATTTTCTGATGCCTTGCTAAAAGAAGACAATGCCCTGTGTTCCTCTTCGTATTAACTGATTTCAGAATTTTTAATTTTTCAACCACATCTCTAGCTCTCCTTTAAAAGAAAATTCAGGGAGACAAAGAAACTAAAAATAGTGAGAGACTAAAAGTCCAAGAGTATATCTGTATCTGAAGTTTTAGATAGATGATGCGAAGCTGGACCTGCTTGCTTGCCTTGGTTAATGTGGTTGCTGCTGGTGCATTCCTTGCGTTGCTCACAGACTCACCGGGCGCGCATCGACGTTGCTTCGCCATGTCTCTAAATGCTAGTGGCTGCGGCTCTCGTCTCCACCGTCGGCGCTCCACACTCGTCGTCCAGCCAATATCGGTGCTCTGGCCTGTTGACTGTCGTGTTCTTCGGTGTCACCCGCGGCCTCGCTGAATGTGGAACAACGCCTGATGCCTGACCCTAGCTACTTTCATACGATGCAAGTGGATACGCGAATGCGAGGTGAAGCGGGGAACTTGCACGATGCAAGCGCACAACACATAACAGGCATCTATGATGGGCTGGCTCATGCGTTCATACTCATTCAAACTTTTGCCCCAAACTAATACATGCTATATACTATAAGTTTTTCGTTTTTTTGGTGTGCCGGTGCATACCCGGCACACCCCCTGGGTCCGCCCCTGATCCAGGGAAACATATACCCAGATTTTTCCTATAGTCAATGATTTTTTTTTTTTTGCAAAATTCTAAGGTTGACAGCATCGCGCACGATAACATAAGGAGAAACGACAGTCACATCTTTGCATGGAACTGATGCTAAGAAACTTTGTTTGGAAACAAATTTAATTTTTTACTTGATTGTGTCAGCAAAAACTGCTCGCTCAGCTCTCGATAGAGGCTAACCTACATCTCTGAATATTTTTCAGACGTGAACAGTATACTGAAGAACTAAAACGAACAACAGAGTTTGGTGCTGCACGACAACGGATCTTTTTTTATTTCACTTCTATTATTCCCTCATCTTGTGAGGTTGTTACATGCATAACAAACACCGATTTCACCAGGTCCAAACGACAGAACCGCGCCAACCCGTGCGGGAAATGCTAATGGGCGGGTGATCGCTCCCCCGCGCCCAACGTCATTCCGCCCGCCCCTCCTATACTATTAGATACACTCCTCCTCCTCTCCTACTATAGTAATCACACAAAAATTTTTAAAAAAACAAAAAGTTAGAAAAATTTATGTATAGAATACTATAATATAAAAATTTAAATTCAAATTCAATTAAATCCGGTATGTAAACTTTTGGACTTATAAACTTTGGGTCTATAAACTTTAGGTGTATAAACTTTAGATGTATAGAAATACTATATATTGAAAATATTTGAATTCAAATTCAAATTTGAATCGGATATAATTCAAATTGAATCGGGTATGTAAACTTTTGACTTATAAACTTTGGGTCTATAAACTTTGGGTCTATAGACTTTAGATGCATAGAAATACTATATATAGAAAATATTTGAATTCAAATTCAAATTTGAATCGGATATAATAAATTCAAATTTGAAACAGGTAATTTGAATCGGATTATACATAATAATAATTTGAAACACTGTATCCTAAACTTTAGATGTGTAAACTTGAGGTGTATAAACTTTAGGTCTATAAACTAACTTTAGGTGTATAAACTTTAGATGTATAGAAATACTATATATAAAAAAATATTTGAATTCAAATTCAAATTTGGATCGGATATATAAACTTTTGACTTATAAACTTTGGGTCTCTAAACTTTAGATGTGTAAACTTGAGGTGTATAAACTTTAGGTGTATAAATTTACTAAAATAAGAAAGTAATACGGTGCCAAAAAAGGAAACCAGGTGGAGGGAGGGAGGGGGGAGGGGGGTAGCGAATCTGATCGCTACCCCCATTGGCGAGCGATCGATCGCCCATTAGGGCTACCCATCCCACACTCCAGATCCACTTCCATCACTACTAACAGAAAAAGGGGAAAAACTCAGCTGCCCAAGACTGAAACTTCCTGGGACAGCCGTTACAATGCATGCGGCATCCTATGCCTAAAAATTCAAAATTACTAACTGAAAGCAAACAAATTATTGCAAATGCACAAGATTATCTTCAGGCTAACAGATTGACAGTTAGCAAATCCCTAATTAAAATTAGTTCCCCGGGTATTATTAATTTTTTCTTGCACTAGTGTAGATCTGTTCAGCGGAACAAGCAGATTAATTTTTGTGGGTATGTGTCTTCCGTGTGTGTGCGATTCTCCCCTTCTTGTTTGGTTTTGAGCCGACGAGTGTAGGTTCATTATTTGTCCGAGGTTACGCTTCTGAGAATATATAGTTTGTTCTTATATTTATGCATATCGCAGCATATATGTACAACACAATGGCGTGCCACATGGATCAAGATTACATCAATCAAAGCTCGAAGATAGGGGAGCTAGATTTCTTGCACTGATCTGATCAAGCAATAAACATATTCACTACTCTCATAGGAAACATGAACGCACCTCAGCGAAGCAGTAACAATTATGGGCTTGCGAATGTAATATAAGTCCACTATGGGTAGTTGAGGGGTAACAACAAATATTAATTTCGTCTAAAAGTTCATGGATAACATGCATGCACCCTTTATTATTGATTAAAATAAGATAAACTGACGGGAACTTGCTGGTACAAATTTGCAAAGGAACAAAAAAGTAGGGTAGAAACGTAGCAAAACATGGTCTATGGGGTCTGCAGATCAATATAAGGTCTGCCGTTCCATTGACAACTTATTAATCTAGACAAAAGCATAAATTGAAATGATTTCAGCGGTGACTTCCATCATGCATGAAGAAATGGCCACTGGTGATGAAGAAAAATTGCATAACACCCATAATGCAGTTTAAAATAATCATGGTCCAAGCTTCCATGAGTTACAACCATATGCACCAACCTGCGCAAAGCATAGCAAAACAAGAAATAGATAGTTTAATTAGTGCATGCTTAGTTTCACATCTGCTGCATGCGTCAGTCATCTATACATATATGCATATAAGAACTGTGATTGCAGTTAATTGTCTCTCCTTGTATATGCAGGGACAAGAAAATGCATATATACTGAAAATAGAATATACATGGAGCATAGCATATTCATGTAAAACTACGTACACACAAATACATCGATCGATATAGGAAGCAACTTAATTATATTAATCAGACTTACCCCTGAGGATTGCATGGGAGTGTAGAATGCATGGATTTTAAGTTCGTAAGTCCTAGCTCCACCGGCTTCCTGGATTACATTATGCTCGACGATACCCTGTGCAGCAACAAATTCTCCAGTACCTCCAATTATGCTCCACTCGCCATCCTGAGGAATCGTCCCCATCACCTGGAGACTGGATCCGCTGAACCTGATACATACATATATATATATAAAATGATATGAATTCTTATATATATATTATGGTCGATAGAATATCGCACACAATTAATTGTTATACTACAATAGAATATCTCTACAATCGGCAATTACCTCGTATCCTCGAAGATTAAATTCATGGATGTATACCACTTTTCGCTTGTTTGACCTGACTGGAAATGTAATCCTTGTGCACGTCCAACAGTATTTGCCCCATCAGTTATGGGCCAATCATTGATGACAGTAATACCAAATCCTTGAGGCTGGCTTGAAGTTATCACTACTAATTGGTTAGTACTCTGTCCAGCATACACTTGGTTTATGTATAGGTGCATGTAAAGCTCATTCTGGACTAGGGCACAGAGAAGAGGAGCAATTGCGTAATAGGCCATATTATTCCCTGAGAGGTGTATAAACTTTAGGTGTATAAATTTACTAAAATAAGAAAGTAATACGGTGCCAAAAAAGGAAACCAGGTGGAGGGAGGGAGGGGGGAGGGGGGTAGCGAATCTGATCGCTACCCCCATTGGCGGGCGATCGATCGCCCATTAGGGCTACTCATCCCACACTCCAGATCCACTTCCATCACTACTAACAGAAAAAGGGGAAAAACTCAGCTGCCCAAGACTGAAACTTCCTGGGACAGCCGTTACAATGCATGCGGCATCCTATGCGTAAAAATTCAAAATTACTAACTGAAAGCAAACAAATTATTGCAAATGCACAAGATTATCTTCAGGCTAACAGATTGACAGTTAGCAAATCCCTAATTAAAATTAGTTCCCCGGGTATTATTAATTTTTTCTTGCACTAGTGTAGATCTGTTCAGCGGAACAAGCAGATTAATTTTTGTGGGTATGTGTCTTCCGTGTGTGTGCGATTCTCCCCTTCTTGTTTGGTTTTGAGCCGACGAGTGTAGGTTCATTATTTGTCCGAGATTACGCTTCTGAGAATATATAGTTTGTTCTTATATTTATGCATATCGCAGCATATATGTACAACACAATGGCGTGCCACATGGATCAAGATTACATCAATCAAAGCTCGAAGATAGGGGAGATAGAGTTCTTGCACTGATCTGATCAAGCAATAAACATATTCATTACTCTCATAGGAAACATGAACGCACCTCAGCGAAGCAGTAACAATTATGGGCTTGCGAATGTAATATAAGTCCACTATGGGTAGTTGAGGGGTAACAACAAATATTAATTTCGTCTAAAAGTTCATGGATAACATGCATGCACCCTTTATTATTGATTAAAATAAGATAAACTGACGGGAACTTGCTGGTACAAATTTGCAAAGGAACAAAAAAGTAGGGTAGAAACGTAGCAAAACATGGTCTATGGGGTCTGCAGATCAATATAAGGTCTGCCGTTCCATTGACAACTTATTAATCTAGACAAAAGCATAAATTGAAATGATTTCAGCGGTGACTTCCATCATGCATGAAGAAATGGCCACTGGTGATGAAGAAAAATTGCATAACACCCATAATGCAGTTTAAAATAATCATGGTCCAAGCTTCCATGAGTTACAACCATATGCACCAACCTGCGCAAAGCATAGCAAAACAAGAAATAGATAGTTTAATTAGTGCATGCTTAGTTTCACATCTGCTGCATGCGTCAGTCATCTATACATATATGCATATAAGAACTGTGATTGCAGTTAATTGTCTCTCCTTGTATATGCAGGGACAAGAAAATGCATATATACTGAAAATAGAATATACATGGAGCATAGCATATTCATGTAAAACTACGTACACACAAATACATCGATCGATATAGGAAGCAACTTAATTATATTAATCAGACTTACCCCTGAGGATTGCATGGGAGTGTAGAATGCATGGATTTTAAGTTCATAAGTCCAAGCTCCACCGGCTTCCTGGATTACATTATGCTCGACGATACCCTGTGCAGCAACAAATTCTCCAGTACCTCCAATTATGCTCCACTCGCCATCCTGAGGAATCGTCCCCATCACCTGGAGACTGGATCCGCTGAACCTGATACATACATATATATATATAAAATGATATGAATTCTTATATATATATTATGGTCGATAGAATATCGCACACAATTAATTGTTATACTACAATAGAATATCTCTACAATCGGCAATTACCTCGTATCCTCGAAGATTAAATTCATGGATGTATACCACTTTTCGCTTGTTTGACCTGACTGGAAATGTAATCCTTGTGCACGTCCAACAGTATTTGCCCCATCAGTTATGGGCCAATCATTGATGACAGTAATACCAAATCCTTGAGGCTGGCTTGAAGTTATCACTACTAATTGGTTAGTACTCTGTCCAGCATACACTTGGTTTATGTATAGGTGCATGTAAAGCTCATTCTGGACTAGGGCACAGAGAAGAGGAGCAATTGCGTAATAGGCCATATTATTCCCTGAGCTCAGTGTAATTCAGCTCAAATTAGCTAATTGCCTTTGGTGATTGTGTGTTCGAAGGGCTGGTATTTATAGAATGCAAGAAGTAGGGTAAAATGCTTCTTTGTGTGTGTATCAGTTTGAGAGAATTGATTTTTAATCTTATATTGTTTGGATCCGATCCTTTGGTTCAGTAGTGGTTGACATTGTGAAATAAATAGATAATTAATTCTGCCAGGTTATTGGCACATAGAGGAGAATCACAGTATTAATTACATGTCATTGAGCAGAAATTATTGTAATAATTGGGTCCAAGAAAGCTGGTGATAATTTAAAAGGACTCCACTACTTGCTTTGTATTATTATATATATTTCGCAGCATAGTACATACTAAAAAAAATCATATGTGATGCTGAACCGTTGACTGGTTAGACTTTACACATAGCATGTGACCTCACATGCATGCAGGATGGTGCGTTCACATCACATCTACATGTGTTTTAAATTTGTCGCAGCTTCTCCGTGCTTAGTTAAATATTGATTAAACTTGACCTACATATTGTTCGAATTTGGAGGTCCTTATATATGTGTATAGTCTCAGTTAATTATGTGTTTATTGTCAACTAACATGCATTTGCATGCAGCTTATATTATCACATTTCCAGTGGACTACTATACAGAACATATCCTGTATAAACAAGTTTTGCATATACACACCATGCAAACCAATTAACAAATGTTACAAAAAAATCTAGAAAAAATTTATGCATATATATATTGAAAATAGTATTAACCGACGTCTAAATTAATTCTTAACCTCAAATTCATCCACGAGTAGTGCTTCTTTGCTCCTCAGAGAAAAGACGCACAGAATATAATTAAAGTTCATGGGTGGTGTAGATTAAAAGTTGTTTAACATGCAGAGTAAATATCATTAGCGAGGGCCTATTTTATCCTGAGGTCGGCGATGGGACGCACATCTCCGACACGCGATTCCTCCGCCAAACAACGCCGCCGCGTCGGCTCTTTAATTTCGTCCGCCGTGCCACGCCCCTTCCTCCGCCTCACACTTCCTCCCATCGCCAGCCCTGCCGCTTGCGTCCCCCTGCATGCCGGCCGACTGTAAAAATGTACCTCTATACCTCTATGCCGTGTCGCCCCGCATTGCCTGCCTTCCTCTGCCGTGACACCACCAACTCTATCCCCTTCCTCCGCCATGGCCAGTGGTGTTAGAGACACATTTGTAATGAGTCGGTTTCCCTTATTATCTCCCGATTTATTTTTCTATAAGTCGGTTGTAGAGATAAAGATGCACCATTTCTATTTGTACTCGTTTTTTTATTAATATAATAAGGTGCACCATCTCTACATGTACTCATTTTCGTTATCTATTATATACTAAAAGTCCATTAGACTTCCTACAAACGCTCTTAAGCCGCCACGTGGCGCTCTAATAAATTAGAGAAAATCTAGAAATTCTAAAAAAAAAAGCAAAACATCTACCCCTTAATTTTCACTTAAATTGGTGGGTCCAATATTATACACCGTTAGATGAAATTGATCTTAACACAAACCAAATGCTATGGGTCCCACCTCTTCTTCTCCTACGCATATGTACGTATACGTACGTACGCTTCCTTCCTTCTTTTTTTTTCATTTGTTTTTCTTTTTTTCCATTTATATAATAGATATATATTTTTAAATAATCATGATTTTACAAAGAAAGAACTTACCATCGTAACTAAATTAGGTCTACAATATTTGAAAAATAAAATTTATACCATTATATGTTACCTATTAAATTAATAATGTAAGATAATTTCCACTTAAACCGGTATACTCATTACTTTGTACTATTATTTAAAAATAATGCACTATTTTAAATATAGTTTACACAATTATACTGTGCACCTATCAAATAAACAATTTAAGATCTATATATGTGCATTTAAACCGATGGACCCATTATTTAAATCATCGTATCTATTTTTTATTACATTAGACTCTTATCTCAATAATACACTGTTTCAAAATAAAGTCTACACCATTATATTGTGTACCCATTAAATTAACAATTTAAAATCTATATTAACTAATTTACACTTATACCAAAACCAATGGACCATCATTTAAATCATCGAATCTATTATTTGCAAATAAATAAAGCGTCCAAAGTTCTCTTTGGCCCGCTGCCAAAATACACGTATGCACCTTTGCCTTTCGCACACATGACAAGCGTCGTGTCTGAGACATCTAAGGTGATCACGACCGCTGCAGCGCTATTGCTTTCCCACGTATCAAATCATATATGGGGATCATAAATTTTGTTAATAACATGAAAAAGAAATTAAAGGTATGATGCAAAGAGAGAAGAATTAAAGCACCGTGGTTGTGTTTTTCCAACACTTAGCTCTGTTTAAGCTGAAACCGAGAATTGGTTACAGAATAATTATAATGTATTGTGTTATGTCGTATTGGATTTTGTACTATTTGTTGTACAGGTGAAAGAAATCATTATGTTATAAATATGAGCACAATATTAATGAATAACAATGGAACTCTTACTAAGACACAGGGTGTTATAAAGGAGTTTAAGGCCCTCTTTTTTTCCCAATTCCAAAGTTTGGATTTTCGTTTGCACACTTTCTAAGTTCTAAATGGTGTCTTTTTAAACGATAATTTAACTTTTTAGAAGCCAATTCATTCGTTTATACCCTCAGCTATCACATATATCAGATAATTCATCAATTTCAGTTGTCCTAAACCCTAAGTAGCACTTTTTTTTCATGCGAGTCATGGTGATTAGTTAATTGGGGATCAACCGATAATCAAAGTCGTAAGATGAATATGTAAGAGCTACTAGGAACAACTGTAAATAGGTATCAAAATTAATTGCTATTAATTAGACACATAATTAATCTTATATAAACATGGACGAAGCTAGAACAAATATTACCATATGCCCCATACATATATATTACATGGTTAATATTCTAATTACATGTGTTAAGTCCTTAAAATTCCTAAAAGTGCTCTCAAGCTGCCACATGGCGCTCTAATAATAATTCGAGAAAATATTAGAAATTCTATGGGAAAAAAACAAAGTATCTATTACTCCTCCGTTCCAGAAATATAGAAGTTTTAGGATTGGACATGGTTATTAAGAAAGTAGGTAGAAGTGAGTGGTGAAGTGTTGTGATTGGATGAGTAGTGGAGGTAGGTGATAAAAGTGAATGGTGGAGGGTTGTGATTGGTTGGAAAGAGAATATTGGTGGAGAGGTTGTTATATTTGGGACAAATCCTAAAGGCTAAAAGTTATTATATTTTGGGACGGAGGGAGTACTTGATTTTCACTTAAATCGGTGCGTCCAATATTATAAACTGTTATATTAAATTGATCTTAGAACAAACTAAATACTACGAGGTCTACTTCTCCTCCTGCGGCATAGGTACGCACCTACATACGTGGGTACGTACGCTTTCCCTCCCTTTTTTCATTTTCCCTTTCTTCTTTTTTTTCATGCATACGCTTCCCTCCCTTTCTTATTCTATCACGTGTCTTCACGAGACGATTTAATCACAAGAATTTTGAGTATCTTGCTCTCGCATTTTTCATTTGTGACCATACTACATGATATGTATATAGATGGACTGTATTAATAATTAACTAGCAATAGTTTCTTATTTACTCGAGAAAAAAACATGATTCAAAAGTCGTAAGTACTTAATCTATCTCCTACTAAAATTTTGTGAATGGTTTCTAAGATATGTTAAGAAAAATAAAACCCTCAAATTATTATGAAATAACATTATCCAAACTTTAGTTTGCCCTTAATCTATGAGATGAAATTTTTGAACAAACAATAATCTTAACTTTCAATAATATAAGTGCCCGCGCATGCGCGCGGGCCACCTTCCTATTATCTAATTATCGCGTTGACTCTCATATATTTTCATGGAATCAAACAATATCTACTTCCGCAATAAACCCTAACCCTAACTCCTCCGCCATATGGAATCAAACAGTATCTACTTCCGCCATAAACCTTAACCCTAACTCCTCCGCCGTACATGTGCCATTCTCTGCCACGTGCCGCGCCCCTTTCTTCCCACGCCATGGCCAACGATTCTCTCACCCATGTGGCTGCAGTCGATGCTACCTCCATCGCCGTCGCCGACGCCATGCGCAAGGCGTTCCATCTTTCCACCCGCTATGACGCGGATCTGTCTACGGCCACCAACATTGCCGACTCAGCGGCCACGATGGCCTCCAACGCCACAAGGAAGGCGTACTCATCGCCTTCAACGACAAGGTGTTGCTACCCATGCTCTCGCCGCCGGTCTCTTCAACTGCCCTGATGACGGTTGTCTCCACTTCTCCGGCAATGATCTCGTCTACGTCGGTGGCAAACCACTTCTTCCAGGCTCTCCTCCACCATTGCCACCAGCACCACTCAAGTCCCTCCATCCTTGCCGATGCTACCTGATCGTACCACGGGACCTTCACACTGTCCATGCCACTGGAGCTCGCGACCCTCTTCACCCCCACTCGTTTCTTCGGTGGCCCTACTGCTGCCCTTGGTGGATCTACTGCACCGCCACAACCATCTCTGTTCCAAACGTTCGCCGGGCCTCTCCCCATGCATGGTTGGCCTTACTTGGGCTGGAACACGCCATCGCCTCCTCCGTCTCATGGTAGTTCTCTCCCGGCGGCAGCTGTTCCCACACGAATAACCCCGACCGCAGAGCACTTCTACCATGTCGACCTTGACGATACACCACGACCAACCTCCATGCACAGGCAGTTGCTGTTCTGGACATCAAGGCCGTCATGCCCATCACCCTGGACATCAACTCTGGGAACTACACTAGGTGGCGTGGGCTTCTCCTCGTCACCCTCGACAAGTACGCCCTCGCCGACCACGTCCTCACCTACATCTACCGGCCGGATCACTCTGACTGGATGCGCAGGGATAGCGTCGTCCTCTTCTAGTTGTACGGCACGATCTCCACCGACTTGCTGGAGTCTGTCATGACGCACACCACCATGGCTCGACTCGTGTGGTGCAGCCTTGAACATCAGTTCCTCGGAAATAGCGAAACTCACGCTCTTAATCTCAAAGCCGAGCTAGTTCTACAACTTTTACCAAGGCGATTTGTCCGTTACCGACTATTGCCACCGTCTAAAGTCCATGGCTGCCAATCTAGGACATGTGTCGGCAAACCTGTCGGCTAATGCACCCTCACTCTTGCTGCTATTTGAGGTTTTAATGAAAAATTTGCACATTTGCAATCCGTTTTCACCATGCAGAAACTATTTCCGGCGTTCGCCGAAGTGTGATCGCAACTCCTATTGGATGAGCTCACCAAGGGTCGCTCCTGGGCGCCGCTACCGCTCTTGTCGCCACCACTAGAGGACGGGGCTACCCATTCCAGGGAGGCAGCCGCCGGTTCCAACCCAGCGCATGCTATCGGCTTTGGCAACAGTGGCAACAACAGCGGTTGCCAAGCCGTCAACCGTGGCCGGCATCTTAACAACTATAGCGGCATGCAATAGCCGCAACAGTTGGCTGCCTGGCAGCAGCGGACAGTCGCCCCTCTGCTCAACCCATGCAACGGTACCCTGCAAATGTGGCCAGTGTTATATTTCTTAACGACATTACTACAAATATAAATCCTAACAATGACGTAGAAATATTTAGGATATATTTATGTTACAGATATGATCCGCAAGCCCACGGATATAACATTGTAGCATTTTACCCGGAAGTATTTCAAGGTATCATATTTATTTAATCCCAAGAAAAGATATGATAACAGAATCCTATGCTAATAGTTTATATATTACTTGTATACATCAAGGTTTATGCAGGGGTTAATTAATTCAAAGGGTAGGATAAATGTGACACACAAAAGAAAGAACTAAGATACTCTCAATAAAATATAATCTAGGCTAAATGAAGAAAGAAATAAGAAAATAATCATTATTGTACTTCTAGTATACAAACATCTTTAGTTTACACTTGCTAGTATACAGTCATGCAACCAATACCCCTAACAGTGCTCTCATGGTGTTTCGAGAGACCACCCTTGATTGCTGAGTTCCTTACGACAACTTGACATGGTTATCCAACCGGGGCTAAATATAGAAAATGACCCTTCCCAAAAAATGTGTGTTAGGAATATATACTAACGTGGAGGAATACCCGTACTGATCGCTGTCACCATCAGCAGCCCACCTCTACTATCCCGCAACATTTATGCCCAGATAATGATACTTAATAATTTAAGCACCACGCTTGCATTACTAAATACTACTCAATATCCATGCATATGACATAGAGCAACCGAACACTCGGACATTAAACCTACACCAATGCACCTCTCTGGTAAGCTAGCTACAAGGGGATAGGTGAATGATTGGATGAAAATTTAATTCGAAGACACCATTCATTGGATATAAAGTTTCTATGCATAGTACTTATATGACATTGCAAGTATAGAAACTACTAGCTAGTTTCTAGGTTGGGGATGGCCTGAGTGTACGAGAGTTTTGGTCTTTTCGATGGGTATGGATTTTAGTCTCCTGATGAAATTGCCCCTCACTAATGAGGATTGATCTGCTAATCAATGTTTAATCTAGATCATCCATGAGCTTTGATATCCGTGCCTGGTTTTCCTTTTAGAAGCATAGAAACACATCAGGTCATCTCTGATCCCAACCCATTATATATTTGTCCACACTATCGAACTATTTGTTTAAGCGCTTTTAGTGAAATACATGTAGAACATAAAGGAAATTTTTTTTGACAAATCATGCTTAAAAATGTATACGCAAAGTGAGCATAGTTCAAACGTATGGGAAAAAAATTGACAAACTATACTAGAAAATGAATATGTAAAGTGAGCATAGCTCAACTTGCTAGTTTCCTTGTGATGGACCATGCATACTAGTTCGGGTTTAAGTACTATACTATACTTGATACAGATACAGATGTTCGTATTTACAGTTAATTATTTTTTCACCAGTAGACGATGTTCGTGTTGACAACGAGATGCATGCCTGTAGAGATTTTTGTCATTTTCAAGATATACCGGTCTAATTTTCAAAGGTTCTTAGATGGGTGCACGTGTGTGCTTTCATATGGGTGAGTGTATGCGTGCTACGAGCGTATGTGTTTATGCTATGTTTCTAAAAAAAAACTTAATAAAAGTATGCATCACTTGCTGAAATTGAGGGACTAACAAAAAGTGGTACTGCCCTAGGGCATTGCAAAAATGTCGCTCGTTATATATTGCTTCCATTAAAATCTAAAAGGATTTTTCATATGAGATAGCTGAGTTGTTGTAAAAATTCTATGAAATTTATTTGTTCAAAACGAGGCCTTAGCTTTTGGCAGACTAGAAAACTTAACTCTTGGCCTTGATATTTAATTCACCTGATCTGTAGCTCAGTATTTGTTGACGAGTGATCTTCCTAGTGGAGTAATTGCCAGATGTACTTTAGTAATTAACTTAATTAGTTGCAGCTTGCCAGACGGATCATGTCTTCCAAAGCGAAAGAGGTAATGGGGGCGAACGTGCGCCACTAGCGGATCTCACGAATAGGTAAGGGAACAGATATTTCTTTCTTCACAGGTACGCGTATTGTTCATCTCTTTCCGTTTTTTTCCGCTTCACTGTTTCCGTTTTTTCCGTTTCCACTTTTAAGGTGATTAAGTTTTCGTTTTTTTAGTTTCCTCTTTTACGTAACCCATAGTAGTGTTTTTCTGTTTTTTTCACACCGTTTTTTTTCCAGATTACCTTTTTTATTTGAACTATTTTTTGGAAACTTTCTACATGTAGACTTTTTTATACCCTTATATATAGACTTTTTATATAAAAATTTTTTATATATAGACTTTATGTATATAAAGTTTATGTATTTAAAAACTATATATATATATATATATATATATAGTTTTTAAATACATAAACTTTATATACATAAAGTCTATATATAAAAATTTTTTATATAAAAAGTCTATATATAAAAACGGTGTGAAAAAAACAGAAAAACACTACTATGGGTTACGTAAAAGAGGAAACTAAAAAAACGAAAACTTAATCACCTTAAAAGTGGAAACGGAAAAAACGGAAACAGTGAAGCGGAAAAAAACGGAAAGAGATGAACAATACGCGTACCTGTGAAGAAAGAAATATCTGTTCCGGCCCTTACCTATTCGTGAGATCCGCTAGTGGCGCACGTTCGCCCCCATTACCTCTTTCGCTTTGGAAGACATGATCCGTCTGGCAAGCTGCAACTAATTAAGTTAATTACTAAAGTACATCTGGCAATTACTCCACTAGGAAGATCACTCGTCAACAAATACTGAGCTACAGATCAGGTGAATTAAATATCAAGGCCAAGAGTTAAGTTTTCTAGTCTGCCAAAAGCTAAGGCCTCGTTTTGAACAAATAAATTTCATAGAATTTTTACAACAACTCAGCTATCTCATATGAAAAATCCTTTTAGATTTTAATGGAAGCAATATATAACGAGCGACATTTTTGCAATGCCCTAGGGCAGTACCACTTTTTGTTAGTCCCTCAATTTCAGCAAGTGATGCATACTTTTATTAAGTTTTTTTTTAGAAACATAGCATAAACACATACGCTCGTAGCACGCATACACTCACCCATATGAAAGCACACACGTGCACCCATCTAAGAACCTTTGAAAATTAGACCGGTATATCTTGAAAATGACAAAAATCTCTACAGGCATGCATCTCGTTGTCAACACGAACATCGTCTACTGGTGAAAAAATAATTAACTGTAAATACGAACATCTGTATCTGTATCAAGTATAGTATAGTACTTAAACCCGAACTAGTATGCATGGTCCATCACAAGGAAACTAGCAAGTTGAGCTATGCTCACTTTACATATTCATTTTCTAGTATAGTTTGTCAATTTTTTCCCATACGTTTGAACTATGCTCACTTTGCGTATACATTTTTAAGCATGATTTGTCAAAAAAAATTTCCTTTATGTTCTACATGTATTTCACTAAAAGCGCTTAAACAAATAGTTCGATAGTGTGGACAAATATATAATGGATTGGGATCAGAGATGACCTGATGTGTTTCTATGCTTCTAAAAGGAAAACCAGGCACGGATATCAAAGCTCATGGATGATCTAGATTAAACATTGATTAGCAGATCAATCCTCGTTAGTGAGGGGCAATTTCATCAGGAGACTAAAATCCATACCCATCGAAAAGACCAAAACTCTCGTACACTCAGGCCATCCCCAACCTAGAAACTAGCTGTAGTTTCTATACTTGCAATGTCATATAAGTACTATGCATAGAAACTTTATATCCAATGAATGGTGTCTTCGAATTAAATTCTCATCCAATCATTCACCTATCCCCTTGTAGCTAGCTTACCAGAGAGGTGCATTGGTGTAGGTTTTCTACTTCCGCCATAAACCTTAACCCTAACTCCTCCGCCGTACATGTGCCATTCTCTGCCACGTGCCGCGCCCCTTTCTTCCCCACGCCATGGCCAACGATTCTCTCACCCATGTGGCTGCAGTCGATGCTACCTCCATCGCCGTCGCCGACGCCATGCGCGAGGCGTTCCATCTTTCCACCCGCTATGACGCAGATCTGTCTACGGCCACCAACATTGCCGACTCAGCGGCCACGATGGCCTCCAACGCCACAAGGAAGGCGTACTCATCGCCTTCAATGACAAGGTGTTGCTACCCATGTCTTCGCCGCCCGTCTCTTCAACTGCCCTGATGACGGTTGTCTCCACTTCTTCGGCAATGATCTCGTCTACGTCGGTGGCAAACCACTTCTTCCAGGCTCTCCTCCACCATTGCCACCGGCACCACTCAAGTCCCTCCATCCTTGCCGATGCTACCTGATCGTACCACGGGACCTTCACTGTCCATGCCACTGGAGCTCGCGACCCTCTTCACCCCCGCTCGTTTCTTCGGTGGCCCTACTGCTGCCCTTGGTGGATCTACTGCACCGCCACAACCATCTCTGTTCCAAACGTTCGCCGGGCCTCTCCCCATGCATGGTTGGCCTTACTTGGGCTGGAACACACCATCGCCTCCTCCGTCTCATGGTAGTTCCTCCCCGGCGGCAGCTGTTCCCACACGAATGACACCGACCGCAGAGCACTTTTACCATGTCGACCTTGACAATTACACCACGACCAACCTCCATGCACAGGCAGTTGCTGTTCTGGACATCAAGGCCGTCATGCCCATCACCCTGGACATCATCTCTGGGAACTACACTAGGTGGCGTGGGCTTCTCCTCGTCACCCTCGACAAGTACGCCCTCGCCGACCACGTCCTCACCTACATCTACCGGCCGGATCACTCTGACTGGATGCGCAGGGATAGCGTCGTCCTCTTCTAGTTGTACGGCACGATCTCCACCGACTTGCTGGAGTTTGTCATGACGCACACCACCATGGCTCGACTCGTGTGGTGCAGCCTTGAACATCAGTTCCTCGGCAATAGCGAAACTCACGCTCTTAATCTCAAAGCCGAGTTCTACAACTTTTACCAAGGCGATTTGTCCGTTACCGACTATTGCCACCGTCTAAAGTCCATGGCTGCCAATCTAGGACATGTGTCGGCAAACCTGTCGGCTAATGCACCCTCACTCTTGCTGCTATTTGAGGTTTTAATGAAAAATTTGCACATTTGCAATCCGTTTTCACCATGCAGAAACTATTTCCGGCGTTCGCCGAAGTGTGATCGCAACTCCTATTGGATGAGCTCACCAAGGGTCGCTCCTGGGCGCCGCTACCGCTCTTGTCGCCACCACTAGAGGACGGGGCTACCCATTCCAGGGAGGCAGCCGCCGGTTCCAACCCAGCGCATGCTATCGGCTTTGGCAACAGTGGCAACAACAGCGGTTGCCAAGCCGTCAACCGTGGCCGGCATCTTAACAACTATAGCAGCATGCAATAGCCGCAACAGTTGGCTGCCTGGCAGCAGCGGACAGTCGCCCCTCTGCTCAACCCATGCAACGGTACCCTGCAAATGTGGCCAGTGTTATATTTCTTAACGACATTACTACAAATATAAATCCTAACAATGACGTAGAAATATTTAGGATATATTTATGTTACAGATATGATCCGCAAGCCCACGGATATAACATTGTAGCATTTCACCCGGAAGTATTCCAAGGTATCATATTTATTTAATCCTAAGAAAAGATATGATAACAGAATCCTATGCTAATAGTTTATATATTACTTGTATACATCAAGGTTTATGCAGGGGTTAATTAATTCAAAGGGTAGGATAAATGTGACACACAAAAGAAAGAACTAAGATACTCTCAATAAAATATAATCTAGGCTAAATGAAGAAAGAAATAAGAAAATAATCATTATTGTACTTCTAGTATACAAACATCTTTAGTTTACACTTGCTAGTATACAGTCATGCAACCAATACCCCTAACAGTGCTCTCATGGTGTTTCGAGAGACCACCCTGATTTGCTGAGTTCCTTACAACAACTTGACATGGTTATCAACCGGGCTAAATATATAAAGGACCCTTCAAAAAATGTGTGTTGGAATAATCTAACGTGGAGGAATACCCGTACTGATCGCTGTCACCATCACGCTGGCACCTCTACTATCCCGCAACATTTATGCCCCAGATAATGATACTTAATAATTTAAGCCCACGCTTGCATTATAAATACTATCAATATCCATGCATATGACATAGAGCACCGCAACCGAACACTCGGACATGAACTACACCCAATGACCTCTCTGGTAAGCTAGCTACAAGGGGATAGGTGAATGATTGGATGAGAATTTAATTCGAAGACACCATTCATTGGATATAAAGTTTCTATGCATAGTACTTATATGACATTGCAAGTATAGAATACTAGCTAGATTTCTAGGTTGGGGATGGCCTGAGTGTAGGAGAGTTTTGGTCTTTCGATGGGTATGGATTTTAGTCTCCTGATGAATTGCCCTCACTAATGAGGATTGATCTGCTAATCAATGTTTAATCTAGATCATCCATGAGCTTTGTATCCGTGCCTGGTTTTCCTTTTAGAAGCATAGAAACATCGTCAGGTCATCTCTGATCCCAACCCATATATATTTGTCCACACTATCGAACTATTTGTTTAAGCGCTTTTAGTGAATACATGTAGAACATAAGGAATTTTTTTTGACAAATCATGCTTAAAAATGTATACGCAAGTGAGCATAGTTCAAACGTATGGGAAAAAATTGACAAACTATACTAGAAAATGAATATGTAAGTGAGCATAGCTCAACTTGCTAGTTTCCTTGTGATGACCCATGTATAACTAGTTGGTTAAGTTATATACATACTTGATACAGTACAGATGTTCGTTATTTACAGTTAATTATTTTCCCATAGACGATGTTCTGTGTGACACGAGATGCATGCCTGTAGAGATTTTTGTCATTTTCAAGATATACCGGCTTATTCAAAGGTTCTTAGGATGGGTGCACGTGTGTGCTTTCATTTGCGGTGAGTGTGTCGCGTGCTACGAGCGTATGTGTTTATGCTGTGTTTCTAAAAAAACTTAATAAAAGTATGCATCACTTGCTGAAAATGAGGGACTTAACAAAAGTGAGTGTACTGACCCTAGGGCATTGCAAAAATGTCGCTCGTTATATATTGTTCCATTAAATCTTAAAAGGATTTTCATATGAGATAGCTGAGTGTTGTAAAAATTCTAGTGAAATTTATTTGTTCAAAACGAGGCCTTAGCTTTTGGCAGACTAGAAAACTTACTCTTGGCCTTGATATTTAATTCACCTGATCTGTAGCTCAGTATTGTTTGACGAGTGATCTTCCTAGTGGAGTAATTGCCAGATGTACTTTAGTAATTACTTAATTAGTTGCAGCTTGCAGACGGATCATGTCTTCCAAAGCGAAAGAGGTAATGGGGGCGAACGTGCGCCCTAGCGGATCTCACGATAGGTAGGGCCGGAACAGATATTTCTTTCTTCACAGGTACGCGTATTGTTCATCTCTTTTCCGTTTTTTTCCGCTTCACTGTTTCCGTTTTTTCCGTTTCCACTTTTAAGGTGATTAAGTTTCGTTTTTAGTTTTCCTCTTTACGTAACCCATAGTAGTGTTTTTCTGTTTTTTTCACACCGTTTTTTTTTTCCAGATTACCTTTTTTATTTGAACTATTTTTTGGAAACTTTCTACATGTAGATTTTTTTATACCTTATATATAGACTTTTTATATAAAATTTTTTTATATAGACTTTATGTATATAAAGTTTATGTATTTAAAAACTATATAATATAGCTTAATATATATATTTATATATATAAACTTTATATTCCATTAGTATATATTATATACTCCCTCCATCTATTATCTATTTTATAGTCATATTCTCTTGACACACAGACAGGATAAGTAATTCTACTTATCATCTATTTAAACATGCTACGTAGTATTCCTCGTAAACAAGCGAGTTCATTATATTTACATTCTCAATGCCCCTAGGCTAATCTTGTGTGAAGAATGGAGAATCACGCATTAAACCGAAGAAAGTTATTAAGATGATGGGTTGTTGGATTGAAATATGCCTAAAATAAATTTTCAGATTTAGAAATATGACTTTTAAAAGTAGATGGAGGAGTATGCAATTAGAAATTTCAGTGGATATTTTCTAAAAGAAAAGATCCAATCAAACAGACTTGGAAAAAAAATAAGCATTTACGGATAGAAAACGACAAAATAGTGCAAATCGTGATTAGACGTGTGACATGATTTAGTACGAAGAAAGGCTAACTGTTCGTGAGATTGTCTCCCACTAAGTTCGTCTAGACCTTCCCCGAAAATATTGAACCCTAAACTTAACCACCCTCCCATTAAGAGCATTGCTCCGCTTAGCAGGTACCAATGTCTCAGCCGGTACCAAACTTAGCCATTCATTCGGCTCGATCGGACGGTGGAAATATGAGGTTAACCGCCAGGTACATCTTTGCCATGGGGTAGTACTGAAATCATTAGAGTGGTGGAAGGGTATTGTTGTCTTTTCGCGTAGGGTTGCTCTTTGCAATCAATCAATCTCGATCTGCGTGGTGCAGGCGCGGCTACGCTGGAGCCTCGGACGGCTGGGCGGGAAGTGGTCTCGGGGCCGTCGCGGCGAAGGAGTCGTGGGAGCCTCTGGAGCGCGACTGATGTCGTGGGAGGCACCGACAAACAGGGGCGGCTGATTCGTTGGCGCTGGGCGGTGGAGGCGGTGGGGCGTGGAGGCGGCGCGACTGCGCGCTTCGTTTCTGCGCTCGGAGGAGAGAAAGAAGCGGTGCGAGGGGAGGAAAGAAAGAGCTCAGCTGGGAGGAAAGCGGCCACGTCGACTCGGGATTGATCCGCTATCTTTTTTTCTGTTTTCCAATCGTACTTCTCTCAAGATGGATGGCCAGTATTAGATTCGGTACTCCCAGTACTGTACCGCCGGTACAAGTGGAGACGGAGAAAATCTCTCATTACCATTAGTGTGGGGTGGCGAACAAGCTCGTACATTTACTTCTCATTTCAAAAGTAGTGTTATTCACATTTCCCATATTTATTATTATTATGATGTATATTAGTCTAGATTCATTACATCCATATGAATGTGGGAAATGCTAGAATGACTTACATTGTGAAACGGGAGTAGTAAGTATACGATCGATTTCTTCATGCATAAACCATATTAGTGTCATGATCAGTTGCTAGCACATACGCCCAAAACTTTATCGTATATCCATACAACATACATATATAAATAAATAACATGTTCACATACTTAGCGAGTGCAAATATCATATACAATTGTTGGGCGCGACTAGCCAATTATAAGAGTTTAAACACGATGGAATAAGAGTAGCAACAAAATAAAATACTAATAAATAACTTCTGTGGTATGTCTCATTAGCCAAACCACGTTTGCACTATGAGTCAGCAAAGAAATCGCAGAAATCTCTGATACAAGGCACAAAAGAATTCATCGTTTGATTTACCATCTTTCCTGGATTTGGTTTGCGAGATTTTTGGAGATCTATACAATTCATGTTTGGATTATACCCTCCACATAGTATAATCTCATATGTTTAGGAATTGGTTTTGGTGAGTGGTTTAATAAAAATCAAGGAACTTTTTTGATTAGAGCTTTTTTGCGTATGTTGACTCTCTGGCTTAGTTAAATGAAGTTGTTTTGATAGAGCACCTTCAAATCTTACTTGCAGGTTCTTTCAGGTAGCACATTGCTCAGAAATGGGCTCAACTACAAAGGCATGATGATCATATCAAGCTAGCTAATAAAAGATGCATGTCGTAAACTTGAGTGACGATCATGCAGCTATTTGTCAACTTCGAGTGGAGAATACCAATAGAATTCAGTAGTGTTGGGCCTTTACCTTGCTTGTTTTATTAGTTTGCTTTTACTTTTGGTTTTGTTATTTTGGATACTTACTCGACTGTGAGTTTGCTTTTTGTGTGAACCTTGTAATAATTGGCTGTAACTATTGAACAAAGACCGGAATGTTTTATTTTACTCCCTCCGTCCCATATATAAGATTTTAGTTTTTGTTTCACTGTTTGACCACTCGTCTTATTCAAAAAATTTTGGAAATTATTTTTTTTTGACTTACTTATTATCCAAAGTAATTTAAGCACAACTTTTTATTTTTTATATTTGCACAAATTTTTGAATAAGACGAGTGATCAAGCAGTGCAAGCAAAAACTCAATATCCCTTATATTATACGACGGAGAGGAAGTATTATTAAAAAAAACAAAGAATTCATCATACACCTCATCTCCATCTAAATTTAGAAACAACACCGCAGTATATGTGTTTTGTTGCGGTTGACGGGGGGGGGGAGTGATGAATACGCAATGCCACAGTAACGCGGTTGTCTAAACCAGCCACCTCAACGTTGCAAAAAATAGTGCTCCACTTACCACAACATTTTTCTTTCCAAAAATAGAATAAACATACGCACGCACCACTGTAATAAACAATCACACACGAAATTTTACTCTTGTCACAAAAGAAAAAGGGTTAATTGGATCCATGCCACTGCAACTTTACGATTAAAAAGCCGTCACTAATATTCGTCATATCGACTCTATACCACTGAAAATTTTTAAAATTGAAACTATTCCACTCCCATCAGTTTTTCCATCTCCTCTCAAAAACCATCTCCGTATCCGTCTCCCTCTTCCTTCTCCCTTCTTCGTTTTCCCCGTTTCCGACGTCGAGCATGGCAAGGGCGGTGGCGGCGCCTGTCCATCTCGGCTCCGTGGGACGTGCTGACCAGCAACTTCGCGCCCGTGGATGAGCTGCCGGCCGTGGATATCGCCACTAATCCCTCTCAGTGATTAATAAAAATTAACTAATCTCATCAACGCAGGGGATACTACAAGTGCAGCACGCTCTGTAGGTGCCCGGCGAGGAAGCATGTGGAGCGCGACCCCGCCGACCCGTCGATGCTCATCGTCACCATGGAGGGCTAGCACAGCCACAGCCCCGCCGTTTGCTAGGACCCGCTGGCAGGACCCATGTGGCGGAGGAGGAGTCAGGGGATTTAGCGATTTCATTGTCTCAAGTCGGGATTCCGACCGGGTGTTACGGTCGTTAGCGATCAGTTTCGACCGTCAATATTACCAAAATAGAAGAGAACTAATTATGCTTGCAATGCATATCTATATTAGAATAATAATATTTCACTAGTATTTGGTTCACTAACCTTGTGCAGAGAATAACCATAAAGTGGAGGAGAATCGACATCGAATCAGACGATAAATCAATCGGACGATGTCGAGAATCAGACTTATATATTAATGGGCCAAGAACTCAGAATTGACACGATGAACTGGACCAAAATTCACAAGTCTGCACAAATGAGCAACAGAGGAGGCCACCTGTCGAGTTTGGGTCAGGTGGACCCAGCCCATGGGTCAGTACAACATTATGTTCATGTTATACTGATTGTACTGCTAGCTTATCTGGGAGATGCTTTGGTACAGGTATAGTGCTTGCTTATGCAATTACTCTAGGTCATGATGATGATATTACAGTAGTATCTGGTAGTTTAGGCGTGGTGTCTAGATTACGGGATATCATTATTTGGGGTTATATGCTGCGCATGAGAGGTGGACCGCTGATGGTGACAGCTCAGTACGGGTATTCCTCCGCGCGTGTATATAGTCCTAAGTTAATTTCCTGGTGAGGGTATTCCTCCGTATTTAGCCTCGGTTGTATGGTCATGACGAGCTGTTGTAAGGAACTCGGCAGTCAGTGGTGGCTTCTCGAAGTACCAGGAGGGCATCAGATAGAGGGTATTAGCTAGGATGTCAGATAATTAGGATGTATGTATACTATGTATACTAGAAGTATAGGAATATATTCTTTTTCTATTTTTCTTTCCACTTAGCTTAGATATTTTAGAATGAGAATGAGTAGCTTCCTGCTTGTGTGTCAATCTACCCTTGGATTAACTTAACCCCTGCTTAGACTATGATTATTACAAGTAACATATAAATTATTAGTTAGGTTCTCTCTACTATGATCTTCCCACGGGATTAAATAAATACGATACCCTTGGAATACTCTCGGGTGAAATGCTATAATGGTATATCCGTGTGCTTGCGGATTAACTCTATGACCATAATGTACCAGGAGTATTTCTACGCCATTGCTGAGAATTATATTTCTAGTAATGTCGTTAAGAAATACCAGCACCGGGGTCAGATGGGGAAGAAGACGGGCTGCCGCGGCGGCGGCGGCGGCGGCCGGCGACCGCTCGCCATTCAACCCCGTCGTGGTTCGAGGTGCCGGTCTTCAACATCATGCACTCGGTGAACGGGTGGGAGGACGCCGGCGGCGAGGAGCTGGTGCTGGTGGCGCCGTCCATCTCCATCACTGCGCTCCCAGCGCTCCCTCGACGACCTCCCCACCGACGCGCATCCTCACCGTCGTCCGCCGCGCGCTCCGGCACCTCCGCGACCTCCTCCGCTCCCTCAACCACTTCCCCGCTGGCGTCGCCGTCTTTCTCTCCGACCTCCTCAGCCGCGGGCGATCGCCGCGGCCGCCATGACCTCCTCAGCCCGTGGGCGCTCACGGGAGATGAGGAAGGAGGGAGGGGATGTGGATGGAAACGGGCGCCGCCGCTGCCGCCGTCCTTGCCGTGCTCGACGCCGGGCGAGCTTGGCCACCGGAAGAAGGGAGAATGAAGAGGGAGATGGAGATGGAAGATGGAGACAGCGTTTGAGAGGAGACGGAAAAAGGGATGGGAGTGGTATGATTCCAATTTTAGAAATTTCTAGTGGCATGTAGCCGATATAATGAATATTAGTGGCATTTTTTTAATTTCTCAAAGTTGCAGTGGCATGGATCCAATTAACCCAAAGAAAAAACACATTCAACTAACAAAAAATCTAGGTTTCATACAGAAGAAATAAAACAATCAATAAAAACCATGTAGAATAGTTATTTTAATTTTTTAAAGAGTTGCTTCTATTTTTTAAAGAGTCACTTTGTTCTCATACATAATTTCCTCTAAATTTTATTCTCATTCTTAAATCAGTACGGTAGATATTTCTAGAAGAGTTACTTCTATTTTTCACAGTTTACTTAGGGCTCCATCTCCAAAATTTAGCTCCAGGAGTTGGTTCTGGAGTAGAGTTATGGAGCTTCCTAAACTCAGCTCTCTAGTTCATTTTGTGAGAGAGCTCTACCCAGCTCCGCCCCTCTTTTAGATAGAGTTGAAACTGTTTGGCTGAGCTCCAGCTCCAAGAGAGATAGGGTCTGTTTGGTAGAGTTCCAACTCCCAGATCCAAGTAGCTGTAAACTCCAACTCTGGTGGGACATAGCTCCTGCAGGAGTTCAAGGTGGCCCTCAAAGTTTTTGGCTAGCTTCATCAACTCCAGAAATCATGAAAGAGAGAATATTGAGGAGACGACAATACTACCCTTGTGGTTTTGCTGTTTACTTATTGCTGATGTACGATTAATATCAATTGATTATAAGGCATAAATATGATTTTCAAATTTCTCACCAATATATCAATGCCAATTTTCTGTAACAATTTTCAACACCACAAGTATGTAAAGCAAAAAAGAATATACACATTACTAGTATATGCTCTGTCACGATCCCTTGATATTTCAGCAGCAGAACATTGAGAGGTCTTTTGTTCACAATATACAATTAGCTGCCAGCTGGGTATCTTTAGGCAACAAAAGGTTCTTCTAGATAGAGGATGACATAAATTCTTTTCTGCTGTCCTGTACAATTGGCATGACTTTGCTGCATGAAAAACAAGCAACACTCTGAATAAGTGGTGAATGAATCCAATAGAAAAAAGAACCTGCGGTGTCAAACTAAAATACAAATACATCTATTGGTCTGGGATGAAAGCAGGGGAGTTCTGAATCAGTGGTGAATGAATCCAATAGAAAAAAGAACCTGCGGTGTCAAACTAAAATACAAATACATCTATTGGTCTGGGATGAAAGCAGGGGAGTAGAATGACTAGCCATCAAGTGGAGCTCAAATATTCTCTAAACTTTTGAAGACATTCTAGTGGCAAACAACTCATAACTTGCGTTTTTTTCTGACCCAACTGCATATGTTTTACTTATGGACATATAAACAGTCCAGCCAAATTCAGACTTCAATCAATTCATCCTAGAGATCTATCTGACATTTGACAACCTTTATTGGTCAATCTCATGCTAGAGATCTGTAATAGAGGTTCATTGCAAGCATAACATATGGCATATCACAGATCCAAAACTGAAAGGCAACACATTCGTCATTTTCAATCAGAAACTGAAACTGAAATACATTTTGAAACTGAAATGCAAATACATTCTGAATAGAGGTTACTAGTTCTCATATGATACATTCAGACACTCACATCACACTTGCGCTTATATATATGCAGCACGCATAAATACATCCATATATGCATCACAATGAACTTTAGACAACTGTATGCATCCATATATACATCCATAGTTATCGTATGATTAAGTACATCCAAACATCCATATATGCATCCATAGTTAATTTTCTTGTTTCATTTTCTACCGTACATATCTGGAAACCTTGCACACAGATTTGGAAACATTCGCACCGATGTGAGAACCTTGCAAGTATGCACAATCAATCCACAGAGTAGTAAACCAAATCACTAGGGTTTGGAAAATACCTTGCACACAGATCTGGAACCTTGCAAGCCACCGCCGTCGTCGTGCTCTGATTCCGCCGCAGTCGCCGTGCTGCATCACAACAAACAGCGTTGGTTAAAAAAAAAGTCAAGACTTCCTTGGAAAAAAATCAACAATTCAACACGGTCTACATTCTAAGTAGGACTCTAAAACCAGAGTAAATACAAAATATATAGAGACACAAAAGCTCAAAATGTGAAAACAAAACAGTGCCACACCGGCGTCAGTCACACTATATCACATACAATTGTCGGTGCCACGCTAGAATTTGTCAATCGAATCTGATAAAAATTGAAAATCTAAGAGCTCTCCAACAAAAGTTTCTAATTTATTAAAAGCTACAAACATTTTTTTTTACTAAACATGAATTCCTCTACTACTTAAAAAGAAAAAAATGTTTTCGCCGTTCGATAATCCGAGCGACACCCAGATCGTTCGTGCGCTCCCCATTCTTTTTGCCGTCCCGTGTAAGCTGCGTTCATATATCGATTTAGATTATGTTTGCACGGAAAGGCGAGACTGCGCAGATTTTTCCCCTATATAATAATGCATGCACCTGCCAGCGACACTTGTCCGCAGATCGATTGATCGACCGTGAAGAAGATCAGATCATGATGATGGGTAAAGCGGCGGCGGCGGCAACAACAACGATGATCAGTGGAGTGGTGGTGTAAGTATTGGTGGAGTCGGATGGACGTTGACACTCTGCAGCTATGACAGCATGATGGCTTTATCATGTTGCAGATTTGTTGCTTTATTTATCCAAAACCACCTTCGCGGGTAGTATGAACGATTTTACAAAGTTTAAGGGGTTAGAAGTCCGGTTTTAAAGTTTAGGATACTAGATGGACTTTGATCCAAAGTTTAGGGGGGGTCTTTGGACTTTTTCCTTTGTAATAATACACCTTTGGACTTCCAAGATTCGACACAACAATTGGTTGATCCGTTATAAAAAAAATGCTGGTAAGTTAATGCAGGTTCTAAAAATCAAAATAAACTAAAAGTTGCAGTACGTTTGTACTAGAGTTTGAATTTTTCTACCTTGTGTAAGTTTAGTCTATGCGTTGTGCTTGTATACATCTTACATAGTGAAAACAACAAGCTTTCTTACACAAGAACGTGCCACATCATCAAAAACATATCCACCATTGAATAAAGAGTTTAGATAAATAATAACAATGGCGCTAGAATAAAGAGTTTCATAATTAGCTTACCACTAGAGTAAATGTTCTACACATTGATTTTAGCTCATCAGATCCTTGCACGGATCCGGCAACCTCGGGTCCTTGGATTGACGACGGCGATGGGGTCACGGCGGGAGAGCTTCGGCGTGGATCATGGGGTGAGGATCACCGATAGTGTCCCCCCGCCCTCCCAGGTCTGGTGGCGGCAGTTCCGGGTGGTGGGCCTTGGAGCGGTGGATCCGGATCTGGTGACGAAGGCAGCCGGGTCACGGCCCACCACTGGGAGAGCTCTGGTGCGGGCTGCGGGCGAAGGATCCATCAATGGAGCTTGGGGGAGAGGGGCAAGCTGTATCGTGGCTAGGTATGGATGGCAAAGTTCCTCCCACAGCCGCCGGTAGGCTTTGGATGGCGCTCGTCAGCCTCGCTGTGCCTACGCACTAGTTGTCGTCCACCTCGTCATTGTCGCGCCCGGAAAAATACCTTTTCCAGGACGCTAGTGTATTAATCCCCGTCCCAGGAAAAGCCGGGGTACACCACACAAACAGGATATAAAAGACACATCTTTATTATATCGATAATATTTACATTATTACAAAGGCACTTCAGGCCTAACAAACAAAAATAAACAGCAGCGGACTAGCGAGCCTACAGCTCCATCTTCACAGGTGCTCAACTGGGGTATAAGCCAGGACTCCACCTAAGACTTCTTCTCCAAAGCTTCTCTTACTGAAGGGGGAAAAGATTGAGCAAGAATGAGTACAACCACAGTACTCAGCAAATCACACCGGGAGATGCATGATTAATGCAAGGGGGTACAAGGGGATAATAATATCGGGGTTAAGTTTTGCAGTAAACAGCATTTAAAAGTCACTTAGTTGCCCAAAACTATTTTGTAAAGACGATTCTAGAGCTACACAATGTTATTATTCAAGGCCGTGAACCCACACGAACCTGCCTTAATTCAAGGCCTACGATGATTCAGACCGAACTGGCAACCCGACCCTGGGTCCCAGCTCGTCCCAAGCCAACCCAGGCCAACCATTCCACATTTTAGTTATTAAGCAGGTTTTAAGAATTTAAAACACTAACTTGGGTACATTGCTAGGCTTGCCCATAACCGAGGGCGCGGCTATTCGAATAGGTCATACTCTGATCAGAGGTGTACATCTTTACCCACAAGATACGTCTTCCTCACGTGTAACCACGTGCCACATACCACCACGGCATATGGACGGAAAACATGACATAGTTTCCAACCCATCCTAGCCACAGACAAGAGTACCGACCCAACCCACCTACGGCCGGAACCCCCGAACAGGCAGGCAGAATTGAGCCCCTAGCAGCAGGACAACAGCCCTGTGCCATGACATCTCGACTACCGGGCCGCAGCTCGTGTAGCCTTCATTTGTCCTAGAGATGTCCATCGACCCCCGACTTCGTCCATCTCCATCCGTGTACTTTTGTTTATAACCAGACTGAGCCACAAACTAAGCCTTACCCACTAGACATGTGGAAGTACGGTAGTGCTTTGCAACAAAGGCCCGAAGACCGGTCCTTATGTGGCCGAGGTGCCACTATCAAAACCATGCACCCCGAGCCCAGCCTAAAACCATTTTGAGAGTTTTGAATAGAGGGAGAGGTGTGCATCCAATTCCACAATAACCCAACCATTCCATAGTGTACAAGTGATATGAATATTCCCAAAGTATAGAATTATAAAACCACCTAATGTTGCCTAAATAAACAGCGAAGCATCTACCTAAGTTCATACTAGTGGAACCATGAATAGAGTACCCACTAGTTGGGGTTTTATTTATTCTAGGGTGAACAAGGTAATAATAACAAGAGCAATAATAATAAGGTCATAACAAGGGTAAATAGGCATGGCTAAATAAAACAGTGATAACGCGGGAATTTAAATAAAGCGATAATGCAATAATTTAAATCAAAGTAATTTCACAAAGTGGGATCCAATATGTTCAAAGAATGATGTGACTTGCCTTGCTCGCTTTCCCAAACGTCGGCTTCAACCTCCACGAAGAGCGGATCTTCCGAAGCTGCAGCGTCTACACGACCAACGGAAAAGAAAAGGGCTTTTACTCTAATAAACTCCATATAACAAGCAGGAACAAAGCACAAAAATGGGTTCTTGACTTCTTAAGGAAAAATTAGAGACTTGAACGGTCCAATTCCGAGTTCAAATGGCCAAGTTATGGCCATTTGAAGTTTATATGCTCTTTAAATGAATACTTACGAATTTCTTCATTTAAATTTTAACTTAAAAGGAATTTATTGCGTCAGCCGGGGGAGAGGGCGCGCGGACCGGGTCCACGGGAGTGGGACCCACGCGGCAGTCTCACGGTCCACGGTGGACCGGGTGCACCCGGCTCACACCGGCCGGCGCCGTGGGCCCCACGCGTCAGCCACACCCGAGGGCGCGGTGATGAACCCTGAGTTCCTCTCGACACTCAAGGCTGTTGTTGGCCCGATCTTTCGGTGAGTTGTGATAACTACGATTTGGGAGAAGCGTTGACGATCACCACGAGTTAATACAAAACCATGGGGGAGGGAAAATAGATGACGGTTTCTGAACCCCCTAAACCGGCATCTAATTAGGGTTACAAGCAGAGCTTACAGAGCACACATCGTTGATTAGCCCGAATCGGCTCTTCTATCAGCAGTTGAAAATAGCTATCCTTCGTATATTCATTGCTCAGTCCTTAATCCCAGACATGGTCCGATCCCTCATTTCACTCTTCTTGCAGTTCCTATGCCGAGGCTCGAGATCTGCACATGAGGCGTGGATTCGAACTGTGAGTGTTCGAGGCGCGAGCCCAGAGGGCGGTGTTGTAGGCTGCTCGCTTAGGCAAGGCGTCACGCCGACATAGGTCCGAGGTTATGCGAAGACAGGAGAAGCTCAAGTGGACACGTGAGAGACGATACGCTGCATGAGAACCGGGCAGTGACGAACACTACTCAAACAAAGAACCATGACGCAAGAGTTACTAATGATGAGCGCCACTGCGCATTTAGTGAGCATGTACGAACAGAAAGTGCGAACACTGTGTGGTTTGGAGGAAAGAAATTTGCGTGTCTGATAATAAGGAGTTGAAGGATACTATCATGAAAGAAGCTCCATGAAACTTTGTATTCCATTCACCCCGGAAGCATCAGATGTATCAAGACCTAAAGCAACAATTCTGGTGGGCCAGTATGCGACGTGAGATAGCAGAATACGTGGCTCTATGTGATGTATGTCAGCGAGTTAAGGCGGAACATCAGAAGCCAGCCAGTCTGTTGCAACCGTTGAAGATTCCAGAGTGGAAATGGGAAGAAATAGGAATGGATTTTATAACCGGTCTACCCAGAACGTCGTCAGGACATGATTCTATTGGGTAGTGGTTGACAGATTGACTAAAGTCGCTCATTTCATACCGGTCAAAACAACTACACGGGGAATAAGCTTGCAGAGTTATATATGGCCAGAGTGGTATGTTTGCATGGTGTTCCCAAGAAGATAGTGTCAGATAGAGGTAGTCAGTTTACTTCAAAGTTTTGGCAGAAACTACAAGTAGAGATGGGTAACCCGTTTGAATTTCAGAGACCGCTTATCACCCTCAAACTGACGGACAGACGCGAAAGAGTAAATCAAATTTTAGAGACATGTTGAGAGCCTCTGTTCTAGATTTTTGGTAGAAGTTGGGATAAGAATTTGCCGTACGCAGAATTCTCTTATAACAATAGTTATCAAGCTAGTTTGCAAATGGCTCCGTATGAAGCATTGTATGGCAAGCGAAAGTGGCGTACGCCGCTCCTTTGGGATCAAACCGTGAGGTCGCAAGTTTTTGGGACAGACATATTACGAGAGGCAGAGAAAAAGTGAAGATTATTCAAGAAAGGTTGCGCGTGGCCCAGTCGCGTCAGAAGAGCTATGCGACAATCGTCGCAGAGATTTGGCTTTCGAAGAAGGGGATTATGTATACCTACGGGTTACGCCGCTACGAGGAGTTCATCGTTTTCAGACCAAAGGGAAGTTGGCACGCGCTTGTTTTGTGGGACATTTTAAGATCGTGAGTCGAAGAGGTGAAGTAGCTTATCAGCTAGAGTTGCCTCCGTCAATGGCGGGAATACATGAGTGTTCCCATGTGTCGCAGTTGAGAAGTGTTTGCGTGTTCCTACGGAGGAAGCGGATCCTGAACGTATAGAGCTCCAAGAAGATCTAACTTATGTTGAGAAGCCAGTCAGAATCCTGGAAGTAAGTGAGAGGAATACTAGGAATCGAGTTATACGGTTCTGTAAGGTTCAGTGGAGCAATCATTCAGAAGAAGAAGCACATTGGGAACGAGAAGATGAATTGAAGTCACTCATCCTCATCTCTTCGCCAGTTCTTCTAGATCTCGAGGACGAGATTCCGTTTAAGGGGGGTAGGTTTGTCATGCCCTAAAATCGCCTAAATAAAAAATGCATATTTTAAATCATTTTTAGAAATTATTTTAAAAGCCTACAAGCTAAACTCTAATAATCTAAGAAAATTTTCAACATAAAAATAAGCTAGATAAAATTTTATTAAATACTTTACTCTCTTCCTCTATTTTTCTAGATTTTTCTGGAAATTATTTGAGCAAGGGAAGTATTTTTAATAAATGAAACATCATTTCACAAATTATTCTAATTAAAAAGCTTCAAAACCCCTCCCTAAAGCCGTTGTGCCCGTTTTCGGCCCAACATCCCTCCTCTCCCGCGCGGCCGAGTCGGCCCAAAGCCGGCCAACCCGCTGCCCGCCGCCCCTCCTCCTCCCAGCCACCGACAGGTGGGCCCCACCTGTCGAAGCTTCTTCAAGCTCCGGCCGGCCAGCCGAGCCGGCCGAGCCCCCGACCGCGCCGCCTTCCACCACCGATTCCGCCCAAAATCGGCCACCCCGAGTTCGAGATGTTTGAGGGGTTTTAATCCCACATCCTCCTCTATCTTTACCCCAAAAAAATGGAGCAAATCGTTGAGTATCTTGCCCGAATCGAACTCGTTTTCGAATTTACTTCCAAAACCGAGTTTCGTTTTTCCCGGATCGATTCCTTGCGGGAGGAGTCCGATCTCTTCAATCCAAGGCTATAAATAGGACCCTCTAGTCCTCCTCTTTCGTTTTGCCCCCTTTTTCCCGTACTCTCCCGTGCCCCGTAGCGTCGCCGCTTCGAGCTCCAACCCCGCCCCCGCCGACGGCCGGACTCCGGCCGAGTCGTGCCGCCGCATCCGCCGTCGTCGCGGGTTGCCGTCGTCTCCTTTGCGTTCGCACGAGGGTAAGGAAGCCCGGCCGCCTCCTCCCTTCGCCGCCGACCGTCGTTGCGCCGTCGCCGCCGGTCAACCGAGCCGCCGCCGCCGCCCGTTCGTCGCCGGTCGTCGTCGGTCGTCGTTTGGCACGTGGGTGAGTACCATCGGGTTCGTCTCGTCGTTCTCTTCGTGTAGGTGCCCTCCAAAATCCCGGCCGACCGCCCTAGCTCCGCCGAGGTCGTCATCCGAGCCGGCCACATTGATGATGTCATGATGACATCATCATCTCCTATTTTCCAATTTATATTTTTAATAGATTAATTAGATTAAAACTTCGAAAATCATAACTAAATAACCGTAGTTCCGTTTCAGTGGTTCAAGTTGCTAAATTTTTCTAAAATCGAGATCTACATGTTAAAAATATCCACCTGTACTGTTTATGCTTGTTTTTGTACTGTTTGTTGATTTTTTGTTTATTTGCTTTAGTTTCCGACGTTCCGGAGGAGAGCGTTTCAGTTGTGGAAAGTTCAGAGGTTTTTGTGGAAGCCCAAGGCAAGTCACACAGATCCCAAACAACCCTTTGAGCATGTTGAACCCCGTTTAAAGCTATTGTTTTTATTTTAACTTATGCATTATTTTTGAATGTCATCGGGTGGTGATCCTTTCCAATTAATTATTGGCCGAAGATGACTTTGTTTTCCTATGGGTTATAATTTGATTAGCATGAACCTTATATATTGGATTGGTTCAGCTAAATGTTATATGTATGTTTGCTTAGCCATGCTTAGAAACTTTAGCTAACTAAAGGGGATTGAAGATATATTATATTATATTATTCTTATTAATTATGGTTATATTTAATGGTAGCTCACGATGGTTTAATCGTGTGATGTTATTTAATTGATAATTAAAACCTGGTTAAGGTGGGTTGTGAGCATATGGTTTTGATGGTTGTGCTCATGACAATTAAGGACCGGTTCGCGAGCTACTGTTGTGAAACATTTACCGTGCCAACCACAAGCCAGCGTGGGCAACGGCTTTATCTTTTTGTATAGCATGATTCATTATAGTGTGCCAGACTGTGAAGCGGCGAGAAGTCCGGGGGCTCGCTGGGGAGTCCATTGCCTCTGGTTTTGGAGGGGGAGATTATGATCCAGGAACGGTGCACTGTGGTGAGTTGTGTTGTGCGAGGGGTAATGTCACAGTTCCTTTCCGAGGTACCGTGGTGGTACTAAGGCGCGTGTGGACATGTTGTGGGATTGTGTCTTGTGGGTACAGTGGTACATCTCTGATCAGAGTAAAACTATTTGAATAGCCGTACCCGCGGTTATGGGTGAGTTGAGCAATGTTTTTCGTGATTAGTCCCATATTATTCACTAATGGTAATTGTGATACATTAATTTGACTCCTGGTTTGTAATGGTATATTCCTGGTATGGAGGTTTGATTTGTACAACCGGGGTTGGTTGTTCAAATGAGGTTGGGCCTATGCAACACGGTGTGTTGTATGGTGTTTATTTAATATTGATTAATTATTCAACTGTTTTTACTATTTTCTTAATATTTATTAAATGCTGTTTATGCAAATGAGCTATACTATGACATCCTTTGTTTCCTGTGCACTTGTATATTTGCTGTGTGGCTTGTTGAGTATGTCATATGCTCATTCTTGCAATATTCATTCATCAGAGGAGGAGTATTTCAGTGAAGGTGATGATCTAGAGGATTAGGCTTGTTCCTGGTTGAGATGCCTGTGGAGTGGAGTCGCCATGGCTGTTCGTAGTTTGCTTTAGTTTTTTTTTCCGCTGCGTAGAATGTTATTCTTTGAGAGGAACTATCCACCTCTGTAATAATTTATTATTTACGAATATTAACTAGTTATTTATTTGTACTCTATTATCAATTTGTTATTGTGTGCCTCGGCTGATTCCTAGACGAGGGTTTAACACACATGTAAGCGTTTGGAATTTTGGATAGAAATTCCGGGCGTGACAAGGGAGGAGTGGAAGGAGTGGGCGGGGAGGAGGAGGGGAGACCGGGAGAGGAGGGAAAGAGAGGGAGACTTTGGCTGGGCTCGGCCCAAAGGAGGAAGGAGGGATTATTTTTAGTTTTTTCTTTTTAGTAAACTTTGTTAATTGTTGTTGTTGCATAATAAATATTCCGTTGCTCTGAAAATTTCAAGTAAAATTTGAGGGCTCCTTTTAGACCAAGGAGAATTTAAGAAAAATTCTTTTTAGAGAATTTTTCTTGTACGCATTTTAATATTTTTCAATTTCTTTTGAATTTAATTAATTCTATTTTCCTTTTAGAGAATGATTTTTAATTCGGGATGAATTTATCAGGACGTGACAGTCATCTTCGCCAGTTTGTTGATTTGTTGCTTTTCAACTTGTATTGTGGATTTGTTGTGTATGAGCTTGGGAATTTACAATCTATGAATTGTATTGAAGTTGAAATGGTTGATTTTGTGCATAGGCTTGGGAATCTATCGGTTTGTGATCCAATCCCGGAATTTAATGAATTGGAAGCTGTGATTTGTGTTTGTTTTTCTCTTTTTTTTTCTTCTGAAAAAAGGTTCACTGGCAAGTCTCTAAGGCTAACACCTGTGATAATCAGATTTCACTGGTGGTGCCTCTAAAGAGACCCCTGCCAAAATCCTTTTTCTTTTCTAGCGGCATGTTCCGGCTACGAAAATCATTGATTGCTAGCGGTTGGCATTGCTGTCAGAGAAAATCGATTTTGGCTGCCAGGAAAAATGGTTTTTGTATTAGTGGATATTATGATTTTGTTTTGCTAACATATCGTTGTTAATATTTCTTACTATCACAGATAAGTCCGCGAGCCCATGGAATACCGCTAGCACTTTCCCTTAGAGTATACCCTTTCCCTTAGAGTATTCCAAGGGTATTGAATATGAGGAACATGTGTATATTATCTATGACCAGGATTTCATGCAAGGACACTAACCTAAGATAAATTGGCTAGAGAGGATTTCTTTGTCTTTTAGTTAGTTAATTAAGTTAAAGATAAAACTCTATCGTATGTTTCGGGCACCAGCATGCCCCTGGTTTGCCAAGCTAAGTCTGGCCTTGAGCTCTATGATGTACCCGAATGTGGGAGAATACGAAGGACAGACATAGTTCTCACCACCTGCCGCCTACCTCACTTTCCGTGGAGCACACAACAAACGAAGGTAATTTCTAACCTAGACACCACGCCTTA
>CM020185.1:12608886-12648759 GCA_009805545.1 Oryza longistaminata | reverse complement strand
ACCACGCCTAAGTTATTAATTACTACTTTACTCCTTTATCCAGAGTCCTAGTACTAGAGCACTCAGTTGCACACTAAGCGATAAACCCGCACTGATGAGAATATATCTCACTTAAATAAACTAATTAAAGAACATAAAGAAACTCGAACACTTACTTTGATAAAGGAAGCTTCTGCCGAGTTACAAGCGAGAGAAGAAGGCCGACAGTTCTAGCTTTCTCCAAAACTCCATTGGAAGAATGCTGACACTCCGGCACTCTACCATAAAATTCTGGGAGGAACTCCAATATTTCGGGGAACTCCTTCCGGAGCTTTCCTTCACTCTGTACCAAACTAACAAACTAAATATGAAACTATAAGTGACTTTGTACTCTACTTGAGCTCAAAGTTGTGTGTGTTGAAGTGTGGATGGAGACCTCCTTTTGTAGCTACTAATGACGGTTGGAATGGCGGTTAACCCCTCACAACCGTCATTGGGAGTCCATCACGACCCTTCATGTGTAAGGTGGAGATGAGGTGGGCCAGGAGTGGTTCGCCGAACCAGGGGTTTGGCTGACCCTTGGGCCCCACCTTTCTCCACTGGCTTTCTCTAGTAGCTTATATGTGAGCCCTTATGACAAGGATGGTTTGGCCCCATTTTAAGTCGGTTTCGGTTGACTTGTGAGCCTTCCAATCCTTGTACTGGCGCATGATTGGCTAGAGGTTCATTTTTGTCTCATGTCGGGGGAATTTCTTCCTTAAATAACCTGCATACATATATTAACCAAAGTTAGTGGAAGTGGTTAGTAGTAAACTCCTACCACTAAGTTTTGATAGTACATTTGATATGTTTTATGCAGGAGTTGATGGTTAAAGTTTGCACTTAACGACCATCAATAATCGCATTTATCATACTTCTACATAAATTTGATACATTTTTTGCTGCTTCAAAGCTGTTTGCTCTTTTGGTATACACTCAGATTGCAATTTTTTTAATTATACGGCAGACGCACACGCAGCACACCACTACCCCCGCAACACCACCCTCACACACTCGCAAATGCGCCCATAACATATGCTCAAAGAGACGGAAACCAGGGGCATATCCCTAATCTTGATTGCACATTTTTGCATGAACTACTCTTGATAAAGGGAAAGGGACATATCCTGCCTATTTTCTAAATACGCGTTATTCAAATGCTAATAAAGCAACATGGATCATATAAATGTTTTTTACCTTAATTTTGAGGATCTATGAAAACAACATCCAGTAGAGAAAATAAGAATCTCTCCTCTATTTCTACGTGTTGATGGAACATCGAAGTATCAAACACTACATCACCAACAAATACTACATCCAGTAGAGGTGAATCTGCACTGTGGACCTGAGCGGCAGAGCACAAAGCAGGGGTCCAAATCCAAGGAACTCCGAACGATTCTGCCCCAGCCAACATGATTGCCATAGTTTGTAGCCGTGTACCCAACCAACATTGGTGTCCCAGTATTATCTAAAAAAACATTGGTGTCCCAGTGTCTCCCATGCCCAGTCAGGCGCCATGGAATACTTGCTGCTCATGTTCTCATGGTATCAACTAAACTATACAAGAATAAGCTCATGAAATGCTCATCCTGGCTTACATATATATACATATACGTATACATACATACATCTTTGTGTCACTCATGTCCCTAGAGAACTGCAAGAATTTTCTGCTTGTTTTCACCTAAGCGTACCGTCGCAGCTTGGCAGTGATGTGCTTTTAACCCTTTCTTTTGTTTCAAGATGTTACTGCACTGATCATTAGTGTGGTGTGGGGGCGGGGGGGGGGGGGGGGGGGGGAGGTGGGGGTGCGGCGGTAAAATATCGTACTGGAAAAAGAAGAGGATTTATCATGCATGTGGGTCTGAAAGCAATGGATGGTTTTAAATTAGAAAAGATCGATTCATATATATTATTGGGTGTAAGAGCGTCACCAATAGTATCTTAATATCACACTATACTAAAAAATATTTTTTCATGGAGGCCAAAATAGGTTTTCATAAGAGACCAGCGGCACTGCCAATGATAATACAATATTTCCGGTATCGTTTGCCAACTAGCTGCAAGAACCACCGGATTGGGAAATAAAAGAAGGGGGAGGAGGGGAAGCGGAAGGGGAGGATGGACGGGGGAGGGGGGGGGTGTGTGCGCACTTCGTTGACGATGACGACACTGCCGCCGCTACAAGAATTGTCACCCCTTCCGCCTCCACCGCGTCCTCCTCTGCCTCCGCGCCGAGCCGCTGCACCGCCGCCGCCGCCACCACGAACCGCCAGGAAGCCAAGCCTAGAGGGAGAGTGAAGGGAGGAAGTCTGGATAAGGGAGAGAGAGGATATATTTAAATAAACCTAATAGGTGGCCATTCTAACCCTAATAGATGCCGGTTTAGGGTTCAAAACCGTCATCTATCTCCCTCCCCCATGTAATTTTGTACTCTCTTTATTAAATTTCTTTCTTAAATTTTTTACATTTTATTTTTTAAATTTGCATTTGTCTATAAAATAAGCCTATTGCTTAATATATATACCTTCTCCTATATTTTTAAACAAAAGTATAAAGGGCAAAAATAAATAAATAATAGAGCGCACATAATATGTTCCAAATTTTGATGATTTAAATCAAACAGTAATTGCACAAATCAGTACATTAATTTACAAATTAATTGAAACCATAACTAGTAGCCCTTCTTGATGATCGGTCCGTACATACAAGGCTTCTTTATCTTCTTGATCTGTTTCCTCGCTTTCCGATTCGACATCAGTTGTGCGTGGCGGTTGCTCGTCGGGTTGATCGTAGTCCTCTTCATCAACAATATTATCCATTCCAATAATATTCCGTTGCCTAAGAATACAACATGACATGGCCTGGTAGATTTCGCAAATGATGGGTGCTGGTATTTCTTAACGACATTACTAGAAATATAATTCCCAGCAATGGCGCAGAAACACTCTTGGTATATAATGGTTACAAAGTTTATCCGCAAGTGCACGGATATACCATTGTAGCATTTCACCCGAGAGTATTCCAAGGGTATCGTATTTATTTAATCCCATGGGAAGATCATGGTAGAGAGAATTTGACTAATAATTTATATGTTACTTGTAATAATCATAGTCTAAGCAGGGGTTAAGATAATTCAAGGGTAGAGTGACACATAAGCAGGAAGCTACTCATTCTCATATAAAATATCTAAGCTAAGTGGAAAGAAAAGAGAAAGAGAATCTATTCCTATACTTCTAGTATACATAGTGTACATACATTCTAGTAATCTGATATACTAGCTAATACCCTCTATCCGATGCCCTCTTGGTACTTCGAGAAGCCACCCCTGGCTGCCGAGTTCCTTACGACAGCCCGTCATGACCATACAACCGGGGCTAAATACGGAGGAATACCCTCCCCAGGAAATTAACTTAGGACTATATACACGCGCGGAGGAATACCCGTACTAAGCTGTCACCATCAGCGGCCCACCTCTCATCCACAGCATATAACCCCAAATAATGATATCCCATAATCTAGACACCATGCCTAAACTACTAGATACTACTCTAATATTATCGTCATGATATAGAGTAATTGCATAAGCAAACATTATACCCGCACCAAAGCATCTCCCAGATAAGCTAGTAGTATAATCAGTATAGCATGAACATAATATAAAGTTGGTACTTATATACTCGGAAAGTATTTCAATACCGTAAATGTATAAAGAAGAATATTCTAAATAAGATACAGAGCTTACAAAAGAGGAAAGGAAAGCTACTAGAGCCATACTCGAACTCTTCCGAAGGTTTCCGGACTCCGATTTCTACTCTATTCCTATTCCAATAGCTTAAGACTACTAAACTAACTTGAGAGAATATGAGAGAGCTCTTGCTTGAGCTGTGTGTTGAAGTGAAGAGAGTGAACTCCTTTTATAGGTAGGTAATGACGGTTGTGACGGTTGAAATGGTCGGTAATACCCTCCAACCTTCATTGGGGATCAATCCCAAGCGTCCATCAAAACCCTGCATCCATCGGCGCTGCGGGAGGTTCGGCCGAACCAGGGGCCAGCCCAACCAGCCCAAGTTTCGGCTTGTGGCCTCCTCCGTTGCTTCACATCGTAGACTTGTGAATTTTGGCCCAATTCATCGTGTCAATTCTGAGTTCTTGGCCCATTTATACATAAGTCTGATTCTCAACATCGTCTGATTGATCGATCGTCTGATTCGATGTCGATTCTCCTCTATTTAATGATCATTCTCTGCAAAAGGTTAGTGAACCAAAGACTAGTGGAATATAATTATTCTAACATGTATATGCATTGCAAGCATAACTAGTTCTCCTCTATTTTGGTAATATTGACGGTCGAAACTGATCACTAACGACCGTCAACAATGGGTCCTTGACATAGAATATCTACTTAAGAGATTTCGCTAGCACGAATGGCTCGTCTTCATAGCCAACATCATTCAGGTCGACGATGATAACCCCATGCTTATCATCCTTCATGCCTCTAGTAATTCTGACCCACTTGCATTTGAATAGAGGGACTTTGAGGGCTCCGTAATCTAGTTCCCAGATTGACTCCATGAAACTATAATATGTCTGCTTGTTGCCGCCGTCATGGTAGGCATCGATATGTACGCCAATGTTCTGATTTGTACTCTTGTTGTCCTAGGCCTTGGTGTAAAAAGTATAACCATTCATGTCATAGCCTTGGTACGTGTGGATTGTGTTGGAGTTGGTCACTATCGTTGTCTGCAGTTGTCAGGTACTCCATCAACCTTTTCCCAATTTGAAGTTTATGCTTCTTCATGAACCATGCCTCGGATTTCCTAGGATTGTCTATGCGGATTTCATCCAAGTGCATGTCCACGTATGGAGCCACCAAAGCCGATTGCCATAACACTGCAAAATGGGCTTGTCTTATGTTTTCTCGCTTGGGGGCGACAATTATTTTGTGGCCTAATGTTCCTTTTCCAAACATCTTGCCCTCGTGACGGTGCATAGCTACACCGATGGGTTGCAAATCCATGTAATCTCTACAGAATTCAATGACCTACTCTGTTCCATAACCCTCATGATGTTGCCTTCTGGTCTCGATCTGTTCCGGACATATTTCTTTGTGATGCCCATAAACCTCTCGAAAGCCCACATGCTATGCAGTTACATTGGCCCCAGGATCTTTACTTGTTCCACAAGATGAGCAATGAGATGCACCATGATATCAAAAAATGAGAGAAGGAACAACATGTCAAGATGGCAAAGAGTGAGAATCACGTCCTCCTGAACCTTGTCCAATGAAGCTGGATCGATAACCTTTTGGTTAATCGCTTTGAAGAACTAGCACAACTTGATGATTGGGTCTCGGACCTTATTTGGAAGGATACCTCTGATTACTACCGGTAGCAGTTGCGTCGTAAGCACATGGCAGTCATTTGACTTCATTCTAACCAACCTCTTATTTTTTATGTTAACCAATTTCTTAATGTTCGCACAGTAATCAGATGGGACTTTGACACCCTACAGACATTCCAACATACTCGTTTTTTCTGCACCACTAAGAGTGTAGCATGCTGGAGGGAGGTAGTAGCGGCCATTTCCTTTATCCTGAGGATGCAGCTCTTTCATGATATTCATATCTTGAAAATCTCCCTTTGCTTGCAAGGTGTCCTTCGTCTTGCCCGGTGTGTTCAACAATATCCCGAGCATGCTTTCGCACACATTCTTCTCCACGTGCATCACATCAATTGCATGATGAATATTTAAGTTTTCCCAATATGGCAGGTCCCAAAAAACATACTTCTTTTTCCAAAGAGGGGTCTCACCGCTTTGATGTGGATCCACTTGTGCTTCCACTCCCTTTACCAGATACAACTTTGAGATCCTTCACCTCTGCCAAGACGTCACTGCCGGTTGTGAACTTTAGATGTGCTTCCTCTTCCCCCGTGCCAACGAAAGCTCAGTATGGGTAATCCTGCTTGAGGAACCTTCTATGGTGCAGGTACACGGTCTTCTGGCAGTGATTCAGCCACTTGCCTCCTATTTTAGCCATGCACCTAACACATGCTTTCATGCCCTTCACCGTCTGGCCCGACGTGTTTCCAAGTGTTGGGTAGTCTTGTATTATCCCCAACAGAATCGCCCGACATGTGAAGTATTGTCGTCCATAGTGTCACAAATCCTCTACCAGCGGCTTGAAGTACACATTGATATCTTTGCTAGGTTGTTTAGGACCTTAAATAAGAAGTGGCATCATGATGTACTTACGCTTCAAACAGAGCCAGGAAGGGAAGTTGTAAATAATAACAACCATTGGCCATGCGCAACGACGACTGCTCATGTTACCAAAAGGGTTCGTGCCGTCTGTGCTGAGCGCAATCCTCACATTCCTGATGTCATATGAAAATTTACCTCTGTACTTCCTGTCTATCTTTCTCCATTGAGACCCATCCGCTGGGTGTCATATCATTCCATCTGTTTTACAGTCTTCGTGGTGCCAACGCATCAGCTTGCCATGTTTCCTGTTGGCGTACATACGTTCCAAACGAGGGATGACTGGAAAATACCATACAACCTTCATCGGCACTCTTTTCTTCTTCGTTGTACCATTGCTTCTACAATCATCATCCCCGTATCCATACTTTATATCGAGAAGCCTTGCATACCGGACATTGATCAAGATCTGCAAAATCACCCCGGTAAAGAATGCAATCATTCCGACAAGCGTGAATTTTTTGTATCTCAAGACCAAGGGGACATATAACTTTTTTCGCTTGGTATGTTGTTTCAGGCAAGACATCGTCCGTAGGAAGAATTTCTTTCAGCAGCTCTAGCAACTCAGTGAAGCTCTTATCGGACCATCCATTGCTTGTCTTCATGTGAAGTAGAGATAGGACCACCTGGAGCTTGGTGTGCTCCGCCTTACATCCATTGTAAAGTGGAGTTTTTGAGTCCTCCACCATGGTTTTGAACTTGCGATATTCCCTATCATCAGTGTCAGCCCTCTCCCCGCCGCGCAACATCTGATCTAGCTCAGCTTCACCGTGATCGACAAATGTTTGGTCCTCCTGCTCACAGCCGACATCCTCATTTGGCGCGTCAAAGCAGCCTGCACTTCCCTCGCCTTGCTCCTCTATGCCATGGAAGTTGTCCATAAAACCTCTTGTGAGAAGATGTGCATGACCTCGTTGCACCGGAAGTTGCAATCAAAGCATGGACACCATAGATAATCCGACACATCAACTGAGTTTGTGCTCGTCGCCGTGGCAACGAGGGTCGTTACTCCCCTGATATACTCGATAGAGTCATGATCCACTGTACTTATCCATCCTAGATCCATTACAAATGCAGATGGGTACCTACGAATATTACTTAATGTCAATTAGTCTGGATCATACAAAGAAAAGATAAGCAACATCTACGGCACCAAAGATACAGCTTGAGATGGGTCAAGGTGGCTCCGACAGCAGCGACACTTGGTGACCGCGGGGGAGCTCAAGGTGTCTCTAGCTTAGAAAGATGATAAAAGAAGAGGAGGAAAAAAAATTCCATGTCATTGTACACGTGGCGTGCCGTGTAGGCAAGACCACGGTTAAACGAGGCTTTAGACCGGGATGATACAATAAACTAAGTTTAGGGATCTCGATGTGCGCTTTACAAGTTCGTGTACCTAAGTGAAACCTCATGACAAGTTTAAGGACCGTTGGTGCATTTTACTCTAATATAAAACAAAGAGAATAATAATTTATCGTTTATTACAAACCGCGCAGAAAAAAAAGATGATTTCATAATGTACATGCACATTGGAATAAATACAATAAGGAAATGACCATTTTACCCCTAAGATAAAATTGAGATTTTTTGGCACAAACCTATGCCACATTAAATATTTCTACTTTTTATCAATGCGAAAAAATATCGAATATATCATGCCATGACTACACATTTAATTTCCATAGTGGTAAAATTAATATGGCATAGATGGAAGAAAACATTAATTCAAATTTAGCATGGCATCTGATAAATCTAAACATAAAAAGAATTATCCCTAAAACACACTTAATTGTTTCGTAGCACATGGTAATACAAATCAACAAGCAAGATTGAATCGGGTGACAAATAATGAATATTTACCTTCTAGACTTCAATCTTCAACCGAAACCAAAAAAAAAAAAGAACAAAGCCACAGCTCTCCTCTAGCTGATCAGGCAAGAATGAGAGGCGCCGCTCTTTTCTTGCTCGATCACCTCAAGTGGGATGGGTGGTTATATGCACTCGGCTAATAGGTTCCGGTTGGGGAGCAAAAACCGGCACCAATGTATGCTAAAGACAGGTGCCGTTTTTCCATGTGGGCCCTGCCAACGGTTAGTTATTTTAAAGGTGCCGGTTTCGAATGAGAACCGGCATATATTTCTTTTGTCCACAAAGATGCCGGTTATAGGGTGGGCCCCGTAGTTGGGATGGGAACTAAAAAGATGCCGGTTTTAGTTCTATATCTGACAAGGGTAACAGGTGCCGGTTTTGTTTAAAAACCGTCACCTTTTAGGTGATAAAGGTGACGGTTCTTTTGGTTTTGGCAGGCTGCTGGTGGGGGGGGTGAGAGCGGGCGTGTGGGTGGGAAAGCGACTATAGATGGCTGTTTTACTATAGATGGCTGTTTTACCACTTCCGCCGTCTATAGTGCCGACTTATATTAGCATTTCCGTGGTAGTGCACGAAAAATCAATTCAACAACCTAGAACCAATTTATATATTGTAGTTGATCAGATTGAGATAGCAGATCGATAAAATACAGGAAACTGTGATCCAAACCCTAGATAAATTATATATATTCTTCCACCCATGTTGAGCAAACACGATCAGAAGAAATGATTCCAATAGGAACCAAGATACGTACCAATGAAAACTCACGATCACGCACGTACTGACCGCGCTGACAGCGGCGGCATCGATGGCAACCGAACAGAATGACCAGTTCTCCTAAATCAAGTCATGCTTGAATGCTGTGATCAATTAATAGTTCACCAGCCGCTAGTTGCCGGCGGTTCTCCCTAGCCGCTGACGCCGTAGCCGCATCATCGGCCGCTGCAACGACATCGCATAAAGTAGAATCGTGTCAATGGAGAAGACTTGCCAAGCGTATATGGAACAAACTCTGTGTTGGACCGGCTCTCTTCTGATTGACTGGTTCCGGATTACTCCTGCACGTCGGGTAAATTACAGCTAAACAGAATTGGAGGGTTGGGATCTTCTATTTTTCTTGGTTAACCAACGTGGAAATTTCTAATGAGGAAAAGAAAGCATAAAAAGAAACCTGCATATACCCGGCGTTTAACAATTTTCGCATGCAGTGACAAAAGGCAAGCAGCCCTTGCAAAGATTCCCATTAGCAAAGTCGCCTGCAGCCAACAATTCACAAACGAACCTTTGCTGTTAGCCGCCTCTTTCTCCACCTAATTAATCCACGGTCATGACTAGGTCATCATCAGCACCTGAACAACAATAATTAATTATTACCAAGAATCATGCATGTGTCAAAGGCTTCAAGGGACTGACTATATATAAACCAATGATCTGTGCTCGAGTAAATCGCAAGTTGTTCAAGATCAACACAGGAGATATATACATAGCTGTTGGATAGCTAGTGCGAACTGAATTATGGCGCCCATGAAGGTTTACGGGTGGCTGGTGTCGCCGTGGATGGCGAAGGTGCTAGTGTGCCTGGAGGAGGCCGGCGTCGAGTACGAGGTCGTCCCGTTGAGCTTGACCAACGGCGACCACCGCCGGCCGGAGCACCTCGCCCGGAACGTACGTACGCATTGTCATTAATTCTCTGTTCCTTTCAACTACTTTGCCCTCTTGATGTTTTTTTCCCTGAAGAAATTAAGAAAAATGCAGTTGAATGGTTAACTGACATGTCAATTATTCTTCAGCCATTCGGTCAGATTCCAGTGCTGGAGGACGGTGACCTGACACTCTACCGTAAGCAACCAATTGTGTTTTTCTTTATTTGTACGGCTAAATTTTGCGATAACGAATGAAGTAAATCATCTCCGTTTTTTTTTTCATCAGAATCACACGCGATCGCTAGGTACGTTCTTGGCAAGCACAAGCCGGAGCTCCTGGGGCTCGGCGAAGGCGGCAGCGACGAGTCGGCAATGGTGGACATGTGGGTGGAGGTGGAGACCCACCAGTACGAGGCCGCCGTGAAGCCCATCGTGTGGCACTGCCTCGTCCACCAGCACGTCGGCCTGGAGCGCGACCAGGGCGTCGTGGACGAGAGCGTGGAGAAGCTGAGGGCGGTGCTGGAGGTGTACGAGGCTAGGCTGTCGTCGGCCGGCAGGTACTACCTCGCCGGCGGCGGCGACCGCGTCAGCCTCGCCGACCTCAGCCACGTCCCGCTGATGCACTACTTCACGGCGACGGAGTACGGCGGCGTGCTGGGCGAGTACCCGCGCGTGAAGGCGTGGTGGGAGGCGCTGCTGGCGCGGCCGTCGGTGAAGAAGGTGATCGCCGGCATGCCCACCGATTTCGGGTTCGGAAGTGGGAACTTGCCGTAGTGCATTAGTTGGCCTGATCGTCTGCTACACTAGCTATATGCTTAATTATGCAAAAGTAATTTTTATTTATTCTTTAATTCCAATAAAATGGAGTATATATCTCCGTGAGAAAAGCATGTACTCTACTACCTCCATCGAGTCATTGGAAGAATTGTAATGTTTCTATCATATTTGCTTTGGTTTATTTGGTTATATCATCTTTAAACATCCAAAACCTTTGTATGTTCCAAAAGATGAAACTACGGTCACAACTAATAGTGTTCGACTACAGATGTTATACTCCCTCCAGTCCTATAAAATTTTCTAGTTGATGCTAAAACGGTCTCCGGAATATAATGCAACATTAAGCCACTGACCACTGATTTTTTGTTACAATGTATTTATATCTTTGGACAGTTGTTACAGTATATTCGTGGAAACCAACGATGTTGTAGTTTTCCCGAACTAGCTATCACTTCATCTAACAAATCCAAATAATTAAGAAGGTATAGAACTTTAATGTTTAGATCCAATAATTTACATTCAGTGCATCTCCAGCAACTGTATAAAATGTTTTTGATTGTTATTTTATGATGAACAATTGGCATATGAGATTATTGATTTTACTATTTGGAGAGTATTAGTGAAGTGATTTTGGAGATTATTGTTTTTCAAATGATGAACAGGGACTGTCAGATTTGAACCGGTGAGACTGGGTTGTGGTTGCCGGTTAGACCAGCGGTATGTGTGTAGTCAGACAGGCCAGCCCGTGGTCTGACCGGCCGGCTCTGTATAGGTTTCGGTTTCGGGTTATTTCTTTAGATAGTCATGGGTAATTTATGTTTATGGCTTCTAGATGAATACTATGCGTATGTAATACTATTATGTGCTAACAATGAGTCAAGTTGGAGAGATCTTGTGCTCGGTTATAGTTTCTTGGTAGATGCATGCGTACGTGAGTCTTGATGCCTCGGGAGAGTGTTGCCGATGATTGATCTTGAGTCAACTTGGGAGAAGATGATGCCCAGCCGATCAGGATATCATGTGGCTTGCTTAGGCTAAAGATCAGCACACATGGTTGATGAAGATTCCATATGGCATATAATGGATATATTGTGTGTGTCTGGGATGTGGAGTCGAATTTGGAAGGAGTCCAAATTTGGTACAATTGGAGTTTGTAAAGTTTGTTACTTGTAAGGAAGGTTTCCTAGGGGATTATGACTTCTTGTACAATGTTGGTTCATGGCTTTAGGCTGGCTACCTCGGGTATATACTGAGATGGAGGTGTGGCGTATCGATTTTTGGAAAGCATTGAGTTTAGAGAAAAGTTAGGATTTCGAGTTTATTCGAGATTTTTGGGAGGAGTGCTGCTGTTGCACATTGTAAACACGAATAGAAGCAATAAAGTTTCAATATACTTTGAGAGAGCTTCCAATTTGTGTTTGCTCGAATGTGGTGGTCCAACTGGTGGAACACTGGCTGTCAGACCGACGGCATCGCACCGGTCAAACCCGCGGCTACATGGCGTAGGCAACTTCGACATATCGGGAGGTCAGACCGGAGCGACTACACCGGTCAGACCAGAGGTCGTCGAGTAGCCAGACTGACATCCATCGATTTGGGGTTGTCGCTGGGAGAGAGGATCGGGAGAGAGAAGCGGGAAATGGGAAGGGCGTCACCGCCCGTCGCACACGGTATGGAGGGGCGCGGCCACTGCCGTTCGCGCGCCGCCGCTGCTCGGTCGTCGTCGGGAGAGAGGATCGGGAGAGAGAAGGGGAAAATGTGAGGGTTAAGGTTTTCCACCATCCGCATCTTCAGCGGCGGGGTGGCGATCCAAGTCGTCTAGCAGATCGGACGGCTCAGATCGCCTCCGCGTCGGGCCGCATGATTGCTGGGCTGCGTAGGCTTGGTGGGCCGAGGGCAAGCCGGCGGGTCCAACAGAACACAATCAGAGGAGGAGCTGGAGGAGGCAAATTAAACTTTCTGTGCGGACTGAGATAGTAAATGGATTGAAAATGGCCTCCAGAGAAATTAGGATTTTATTTACAATAATGCTAAAATAATATTTTTATTATCAAAATTAGCGATTAAGCTCTGAAAATTAAAAAAAAATTCAAAGAGTGTTATTATTTCACCACCGCGGTGGGAAAATGCACTGACGCCGTCGCTCATGGCGGGAGAGAGAAGGGGCATTGTTTATGTCTAGAACTATATATAAATATATAACTGAGTAATGATTATCATAACATTAGTTTTCTTTTCCCGTTGCTTTTTTCTAGTTGAGATAAAGTGATTTTCATGTTTTGATCCTTTTACTTTGAATATGCTCCATTGTGGCTTGGCTTGAAGAATATAAAAGGGTCAAGTTAATAAAGCATGCTTATGGTCCTTTACAACAGAGGACCAATATTGTTTTGCTAGTAGATTAGTTTGTTTTGTTAGTACACGAATGGTGAAAAAAAGTACACGAATTTTTTACCGAAGGCCTAAGCCCACCTTTGGTAATGCTGCCCTCAATCGTCAATACCAAAATGTTAACTATGGTGTTGCTGCCATCTGTCGCGCAGATTCCTTTTGTTGAGACAAACATTACAACAATTCATCCCAACTGCCTTCGCTCGTGTATGGTGATGATTGTTACTGCTTAAAGGTAATCACTATTCTTATTAGGCTAATTGCAATATCAAATGCAGCTGCATACAATTTTGGATGAAATGATACTTGGGGGACAAGTGATTGAAACAAGTTCAGAGCAAATAATGAGATCTGTAGAAGAGATTGCAAGGTTCTTACTTCCTGCTGCCTTCCCCTTGCACATGTTGCGTGCATGTTTACATGTAATCCTAACAGTATTCGTTTCTTGACACAGGCTGCAGGAGAAACAGTCAAACACAACCAGCCTCATACCGAAGTCGATTTCAGAGCGTTTCAGCCGATGAGCCGTGTCATGGACAGAAACTTTGAAGGCTTGAGCAGAAAATCAGATTGCATTTTTCTCCAGTCGCGTTGCAATTCTCTCAAGTCTCGAGCATCTACCATTTGACATGAACATGAGAGCTTGTAGCCATCGTAACATGAGAGCTTGTAGCCATCGTGAATATCTCTGTGCATCACGCATGAAATTGTAAGATGTGACCTGAAACGTGAATTGTTCTGTACTATCTGGCTTGCTTGCCGATTGCAAGATCAGGCATTGTGTCTCCTAGACAAGAAAAGTTTGTTTTGCAAAGGCCGTTGTGTTGTCTTCTGAATTCGATGCCTGATGCATTTATCATACATTGTCTTCTCTTATGAAAAATTCTACGGGATGTTTCGGTAGCTAGACAGTTTTATCACTGGGACGAGTTGAGTTGTCTTTCTTCTCTTACACGACATATATCCTTCTCTGCTGCCCCAACTCCAAACCTTCTTTGATATCTTAGCTAGACGAACTAGATTATAGCCAAACTATTACAGAAGCGTGATTAGAAATGGTACATTTGCACCAAACTATATTAAAATTGCTCAATTTTAAGCATAAAATCCTTCAAGATGTGCAGGCATGGCGTTAGGCTTGGGATGTGTCAGGTAGTATTGTCAATGAGCCACAGTATAGTAAAGCTAGAGAGACCTATTTCATGATGCTGACGATGCTTGACACATAAGACCAATTGCTCATGCCATTTGGAGTTCTCATTTTGATCTACCTGCTGTGGAAGCATGTACTTGAGGAGGTACAAGATAATCCTAGCTACTTCAAGCTCAAATCAAGCTCGACCATGCTTACAAGGTTTGTGCCTTAGCTTGATAAGGCTTCCTAAGACCATATAGTGGACTGAGCTAAGTTCAGCTCCATAAGGATTAATTGTAGTTTATGTCAGCATAATTGTGTATATTATAGGCTATACAATTAATATTGTTCGAGTTTTAATTTTACTCAATGAAAGCCTTCATCATATTTTTCAATTTGTGGTGAATTTCTTTGGAAACTAAACCATTACTTTGTTTTCAAATTATTATTGTAAAGGGCTTCGAGAAGGAGTTTTATTCGTTCTTTGAGAAAAACATAAATCGGATAGATTCGACGCCACAATGCCACAGTCGTTATCCATGTTCTCGTCCTCATCCCTGTCTCTGTCCAGGTCACTCTCCATCTTCTTCTCTAGTCATTCCTCAATATATAGCAGCTGTCGGGATATGCCATATGATATAGCGTGAAAATTTGTTTCACCAATGGTGCTTTTCAACCACACTAGTACAGATCCTTCCATCTGTGACGGCCCATAACAAGACTGGAATTTGCGGGCCGTCACAAGGAAGTAATCTCATGGTCGCACAGCCATAGTATATCGGCATAAAAATAAAGCCCGTCCCGGATGACACTTATCTGTGACGGGCTATAGTTGAGGCCCGATTGAGATGAGGGTTCCATATCTCTATCGGGCCCTAAAAGAAGCCCGTCACAGATGAGGGTCATCTGTGACGGGCTCCAACTAGAGGCCCGATTGAGATAAGTTTAGTGCCCGTCAAAGATGACACTCATTTTTTACGGCCTTTTATTAAGGCCCGATAGAGATTACTTGTATACCCGTCACGGTTGATTGTTTTAGGGCCGTTACAGATATTTGTTGCACAGTATAAATACCCCCCACCACCTAGTGTAACTGTATCCCACTGTTCACTATTTTGGTGGGAGGCTGTAGGGGGCGATTTTTTGTCCTTTTTCGAAGGAAAACAGAAATTAAATTCCTGTAGGTGATCAAAATGGATCAATCAAGTGAGTAATATTAATCATTAATTGAGCAATTTCATCAGTAAATACTTTTGCAATAATGATCTTATAATATGTGCCTCTAATTTATTTTTTTATTTTGTAGCAATTGATCGAAGTTGGATGTATGCGAAAAATTGGAAACGTCATTCTACGGAGTACAGAAAGGGCGTAATAAATTTTATGAATGCCGCGGAGGAGGATCGGATAAGAAGAAACAGTGATTACATGTGTTGTCCATGTACAGATTGCAAGAATGAGAATATGTTTGATAGCGGAGAGGACGTACACGGTCATCTGATACAACGAGGATTCATGGAGGGCTATACATGTTGGGTGAAGCATGGAGAGCAAGAATCAGGAAGTGGAGCAGCAGCAGACAGAAGTGGTGCGCATAATCAGGAAGATGAAGATGAGCATGACATGTTTATACCTTCTCCATTGGGCGGTGAAATGGTTGATGTAGATCACGATCTGCTGCAAGACATGTTACGTGACATTGAGAACCCAGCCCAGAATGAGAGAGATGGAATGAAGTTCAGCAGGTTGGTAAGTGATTCCGAGACGCCTCTGTACGCTGGATGCAAAGCAAAACACACTAAGTTGTCAGTTACCTTGGACCTAATGAAACTGAAGGCAAGTAGTGGATGGACAGACAAGAGTTTCACAGATCTTTTAGGAATTTTGAAGGCTATGCATCCTGTTGAGAACACATTGCCCGAGACGACATACGAAGCAAAGCAGGTTCTGTGTCCACTAGGGTTAGAGGTCCATAGAATTCACGCTTGTCCCAACGACTGCATATTGTACCACAAGCAATATGCGGACTTGGATGCTTGTCCTGTCTGCAAGGCTTCTCGATACAAGCGAAAGAAAAGTGCTGACGAAGGAAATAAGTCAAAGAGGGGTGGTCCGGCAAAGGTTGTGTGGTATCTACCTATCATTGATCGTTTCAAGAGAATATTTGCCAACCCGAACGAAGCGAAGTTAGTACGTTGGCACGCCACGGAGAGAAGGAATGACGGTATGCTTAGACACCCAGCGGATTCAATTGAATGGAGGAATATCGATCGAAAACACAAAGACTTTGCTACCGACCCTAGAAACATGAGGATATGTCTGTGTACGGATGGCATGAATCCTTTCGGTAACATGAGTAGTACTCACAGCACTTGGCCAGTTCTTATTGCGAACTATAACCTCCCACCATGGTTATGCTTTAAACGGAAATATATTATATTGTGCTTGTTAATCCAAGGTCCAAAGCAACCCAGCAATGGTATCGATGTATTCCTGGAGCCCGTTATCGACGATCTGGAGATTCTTTGGAAAGAAGGTGTGGAAACTTGGGATGCATATGGTCAGGAGAACTTCAAGCTAAGACTTCTATTGTTCTGCACCATTAATGACTACTAAACCCGAGGGGAGCATCATTGAAGGTTACACGACCGAGGAGGCTATTGAGTTCTGTGTCAATTACATGTCCGATGCCGATCCTATCGGAGTTCCCGCGTCTCGTCACGAGGGAAGGTTGTCAGGTGTTGGCACAATCGGAAGGAAAAGAATTAGGCCTGATCAAGCGTCGTACGCGCAGGCTCATTACGCTGTGCTCCAACATATGGCAGAAGTTGGCCCATACTTTGAGGAGCACTTAGCGAAAATCCGAGATGAGAACTTGGGGCGATCTGATGCATGGATTAACAGAGAACATAATTCTCGGTTCAACGAATGGTTCAAGAATCGTGTGACAATGTCCTCGGATGTCCCAAATGAGACAGTACAGTTGTTGGGGATGGGACCGTCTTGGACCGTAGACACATGGCAAGGATACGATATAAATGGATACACATTTTACACCGTCAAACAAGATGACAAAAGCAAAGTGCAAAACAGCGGCGTCCGTATAGATACATTCCAGGATCATGTTGGGTCACACACATACTACGACCGCATTGAGGAGATATGGGAGCTAAACTTCGTCAACTTTAAGGTTCCTTTGTTCCGCTGCCGTTGGGTGAATCTACGCACTGGTGTCAAAGCCGACAAGGAAGGTTTCACTTTAGTAGATCTATCTAAGGTGGGATACGCCGATGAACCATTTGTACTTGCGAAACAGGTCGAGCATATATTCTACATAAAAGACCCTTCAAACAAGAAGATGCACATCGTGAGGGATGGAAAGCGCCGAATTGTAGGAGTTGACAACGTCGTCGATGAAGAAGAATACAACCATAATCTTCATGTCATACACGAAGCCGGTGGCTGAAGAAATCACGAAAGATGGTATACATGGGTCACCGGAGGTGGCTCCCGCTACGTCACGCATTTAGAAGAAAGAAGAAAATTTTTAACGGTAAGAGAGAACTTCAGCCTGCTCCCAAAGATTTGTCCGGAGATGAGGTCCACAATATGGTCAAGGAAATAAGAAATGAGTTTGGGAAGAAAAGAAAACGTAGCAAGACAAAGGAGACGGGTATGTGGAAGAAAAAAATCCATATTTGGCGGCTACCTTACTGGAAAGATCTTGATGTCCGTCATTGCATTAATCTCATGCATGTAGAAAAGAATGTGTGTGAGAGTTTGGTTGGCCTGATGCTGAATATTCCTGGGAAGACAAAGGACGGTTTGAATGCGCGCCTTGATCTACAGGACATGAATATTCGCAGTGAACTCCAGCCCATACGAGATGCAGAGACAGGTAAAGTGTACCTCCCTCCAGCCTGCCACACACTGTCGAAGGATGAGAAGATCGCAATGTTATCATGCTTGAAGGATATTAAAGTTCCATCAGGCTATTCAGCGAGGATAAGTAAGTATGTTAAATTGGACGATCTAAAACTTGTTGGAATGAAGTCTCACGATTGCCACGTGCTAATCACACAAATCTTGCCAGTTGCTATCAGAGGCATTCTACCACCGAAAGTGCATCACACGATCCAACGTCTGTGCGCCTTCTTCAATGCAATTGGACAGAAGGTTATAGATCCAGAAGATCTAGATGGGCTGCAGACCGATATTGTGAATACCCTCTGTCATCTGGAGATGTTTTTCCCACCGTCTTTCTTTGATATAATGGTTCATCTCCCTGTTCATCTGGTGAAGCAAACAAAACTATGTGGCCCGGCTTTTCTAAGGGAAATGTGGCCGTTTGAAAGGTACATGGGAGTTCTGAAGTCGTATGTTCGTAACAGAGCTAAACCCGAGGGGAGCATCATTGAAGGTTACACGACCGAGGAGGCTATTGAGTTATGTGTCAATTACATGTCCGATGCTGATCCTATCGGAGTTCCCGCGTCTCGTCACGAGGGAAGGTTGTCAGGTGTTGGCACAATCGGAAGGAAAAGAATTAGGCCCGATCAAGCGTCGTACGCGCAGGCTCATTACGCTGTGCTCCAACATATGGCAGAAGTTGGCCCAAACTTTGAGGAGCACTTAGCAAAAATCCGAGATGAGAACTTGGGGCGATCTGATGCATGGATTAACAAAGAACATAATTCTCGGTTCAACGAATGGTTCAAAAATCGTGTGACAATGTCCTCAGATGTCCCAATGAGACAGTACAGTTGTTGGGGATGGGACCGTCTTGGACCGTAGACACATGGCAAGGATACGATATAAATGGATACACATTTTACACCATCAAACAAGATGACAAAAGCACAGTGCAAAACAGCGGCGTCCGTATAGATGCATTCCAGGATCAAGTTGGGTCAAACACATACTACGGCCGCATTGAGGAGATATGGGAGCTAAACTACGTCAAGTTCAAGGTTCCTTTGTTCCGCTGCCGTTGGGTGAATCTACGCACTGGTGTCAAAGCCGACAAGGAAGGTTTCACTTTAGTAGATCTATCTAAGGTGGGATACGCCGATGAACCATTTGTACTTGCGAAACAGGTCGAGCAGATATTCTACATAAAAGACCCTTCAAACAAGAAGATGCACATCGTGAGGGATGGAAAGCGCCGAATTGTAGGAGTTGACAACGTCGTCGATGAAGAAGAATACAACCATAATCTTCATGTAAGACCTCACATTGACCTTGACGATGATCCCCAAGAGCCTGTGGCATATGCTCGTTCAGATCATACGGAAGGCATAACCTTGTGACTGATGCATTTGTACTTATCTATTGTAATGAATGAAGTATTTTGTTTTACTACAAAGACTTGATATGTGTAGTCATTAATATGGCTAATTTTGTTTTATTACAAATGACCAAAATAAAAGTTGTAGATCCTGATGAGAGGATCAACTTTGTTGTTGACCATATTTCAATTTGAAATCATTTAGTATTTACAAATGCTGTTAATTATATTTGTCATATTGTCAAAATTAATTTCAAGTTGTTGGGAAAAAAATTATATAGAAAAATGACCAAAATAAAACTAGTAGATCTTGAAAGGCTCTACAACTTTGTTGTTGACTATATTTCCATTTGAAATCTTTTACTATCCGAAAATGTATTATGACTAATAAAATGAATTATTACACAACTGCTATATATTTTGCACTCACAACAAACGAAAGATGGAAAATGAGTCATCGGTGATGGGCCTTAGTTTACGGCTGATAGAGATTAATCTATCTCAATTGGGCTTTGCCGTAGGGCCCGTCACAGATGACGCCCGATTGAGATGACATTCAGGCCCGTCACGGATGAGTCATCTGTGACGTGCCCTAAGATAATGCTCGATAGAGATAGATTAATCTCTATCGGGCTTGAACTAAGGCCCGTCACCGATGCCTATTTTTCTATTTTTCCAGATAAGTCTTTATATTTGTGAGTACAAAATATATAGCTGCTGTATAATAATTCATTTTATTAGTCATAATAAATTTTCGGATAGTAAATGATTTCAGATCGAAATATTGTCAACAACAAAATTGTAGAGTTTATCAGGATCTACAACTTTTGGTCATTTGTCTATATAACTTTGTTTCCAACAGCTTGAAATTGATTTTGACAATATGACAAATCTAAACAGCATTTGTGAATACTACATGATTTCAAATGGAAATATGGTCAAAAACAAAGTTGATCCTCTCATCAGGATCTACAACTTTTATTTTGGTCATTTGTCTATATAACTTTGGTTCCAACAGCTTGAAATTGATTTTGACAATATGACAAATCTAAACAGCATTTGTAAATACTAGATGTTTTCAAATGGGAGTATGGTCAACAACAAAGTTGATCCTCTCATCAAGATCTATAACTTTTATTTTGGTCACTTCTTCATCTGACAAAGTGATAGTTATACTATTCACAATAATCACATTTCTCTCATCTGGTTTATAAATATCAACACATTGGTCGATATGGTGTATATGACTAGGAGGCATCGGAAACTTTTTTGGGTGTGTTCGCAGCAGCTGCAATACGAAGCACAAGTGAACACGCTGGCTGTACAAACATTACAAGCAGCACAAGATTTACTGTCGTGCTGCAGTTGCAGCGCCGTGCAGTCACAACCATCTTCTCCGAACACAGCCTTTGTGTTACTGAGACATAATATCAGGGTTAGAGTTAGTGATGGTGCTAAAGAGCTCTTATTTTGGGGATGTACTAAACAATTATTCCCTTCTGCTGACTTTGCGTGCATCTTTTGCCAGCAGCAGCTAACTTTTTAATAAAGAATTTAATAAAATCCAACCTCTGTACCCAAGGAGAGTGTAATCAACTACTCTCTTCGTCCCATAATATAAGAGATTTTGGTTGGATGTGATATATTTTATTACAACGAATCTGAATAGACTAGGATGTCATATTCACCTAAAATCTCTTATATTACGGGACGGAGGGAGTAAAAGAGAGGTCGATAGGTGTTGTTGATTGATGTACTCGCAGTACTAGGTTGCTATGGTAGAAATCTACGTGTCACCGAATCTGTCATGGATGCTTGCTATCTCTAATTCTGTGCGCGAGATATTCACTCGGTTCCTTTCTACGATGTACTCGATAATTCCATCTCGGTTGCTAGTGGTTACCATGCATCAAATCGTCATGAACTTCCACGGCATTCAGCACATGCCGATGGAGTGAGGTTTGACAGTATTTGTCATGGAGTTTTCTTACGATATTTTCAGAATTGGCAGCACATATTTAGTTATTGATGAAACGACACTAAAAATGTAAAATCAAAGTGTGTTTGATTGTTATTTTGTGATGAACAATTGACATATAAGATTATTGGTTTTGATATTTTGATATTATTGAAGAAGTGGTTTTGGAGATGATTGGAATTTTCAGATGATGAATAATGAGAAGTCCGACGGTTGCAATTAGATCGGCTGGGATGGGCCGGTTAGACCAGTGTATGGCGGGCGGTCAGACCGGCCAGCGTATGCCCGAGATATGACCGGCCGACTCTGCGCCGGTTTCGGTTTAGGGTTGATTATTTGGATATCCGTGAATAATTCATGTTTATAACTTCTAGATGGATACTATGCGTATGCAATACTGTAGTTAGCTAACTATGAATCAAGTTGGTGAGAACTTGTCTTTGGATATGGTTTCTTGGTTGATCCATATGTAGGTATTTCTTAATGCCTTGGGAGAGTGTTGCTGATGATGGATCGGAGTCAACTCGATGTCCGGACGATTAGAATATAATGCGGGATACTTAGGATAAAGATCAATGCACATGGTTGGCAAAGATTATGTATGGCATACGATGCTGATATTGTGTGTGTATGGGATGCGGAGTTAAATTTGGAGAGAGCCCAAATTTTATACAATTGGAGTTTATAAAGTTTGTTTCTTATACGGGAAGGTTTCCTAAGGGATTAGGACTTTTTTAGAAGGTTGGTTTATAGCTTTAGGCTGCCTACCTCGGGTATAAATAGAAAGAGAAGGTGTGGCCTCCCGGTATCGATTTTGAATGAGTTGAGTTTAGAGAAAAGTTAGGGTTTCGAGGTTAGTCAAGATTTTTTGTGAGGAGTGTTGTTGTTGCACTTTTTAAACACATAGAGAAGTAATACATTTTTTATCTACTTTAAGAGATCTTCGATTTGTGTTTACTTAGGTGCGGTGGTCCAACCGACGGGACATTTGCGGTCAGATCAGCGGCATCGCATCGGTCAGACCGGCAGGAGCACGACGGTCAGACCGGCGATTGGTTCAGGTGACAGCGGCGATCATAGGGCAGTTAGACCATACGATTTACACTGGTCAGACTGACGGCACAGGCACGGTTAGACTGGCGAATCAACTCCGGTTAGTCCGATCTACATCGGATTCGATGTAACTTTTAAATCCGCTAAAAGTTTCAGTTTTTGGGCACTCCATCCATTCATCTCTCTCTGGTTGGTTTAGTTCTGGTTATTCGATAAAAAAAAACCAATCTCGGCATGCATGGTCATCCATCTTATTGGCTGAAATCATAAACTGAACAACAGCGGTAGCCTCTAGTTGGGTGGGTTACTGACGCCACCTCTGATCAGTCAACAAGTGAACTGAGCTGGAGAACTTGAAGAACTTTAGGGAATCAGATCGTGCATTTATGTGTTGAATTGCATCATGCTGCTGTTTTCTTTCCATAAAAAGATAGGGATGAGTCACTCAGTCACTCAATCGTAATTCTACAATTTTACAGAGAGACAAGAAAGATTGTAGACTTGGGCTCAAAGGTTATAGCGAAATGAAGTCTTACGAGGATCAGACTAGAAGGCATCAGAAGCTTTTGGGCGATACTTGTCGGTTTTCGACCGCTAAGGACATTCCGTTTTCTTGCAGTGTTTGCGCTGCATATTGCAACAACTAAGCTACAACTGCAATATGCAACGCAAGCAAGCGGGAACACATTGGCTGTACAAATAGTACAAGCAGCATAAAATTTACTGCACATGTTGTAGCTGCAGCTAGCGCTGTGCAGCCACAACCGTCTCTTCCGAACACAACCTTTGTGTTTCTGAGACATAATACCACTTTGTGTTTATGAGACATAATACCAGGGTTGCAGTTAGGGATGGTACTAAAGAGGTTTTTTTTTTTTTTTTTGCGATGTACTGAACAATTCCCTTGTGCTGACTTGCGTGTATCTTTTACCAGAAGCAGCTAATGCTGTTATCAAACCATAATCAACTAAAAGAGAGGTCGATAGGTAGTGTTGTTTTTTTTCTTTTTTAGGTATGATAGGTAGTGCTGTTGATTCATGTACTCCCAGTACTAGGTTGCTATGGTAGGAATGTGAGGCATCACAAGCTACCGTATCGCCAAATGTCTTTGTCACGGATGATTGCTACCTCTAATTCTGTGTGTGCGAGATATTCACTTGGTTCTTTTCTACGATGTACTCGATAATTCCATCTACATTTGCTAGTTGACTGCCATGCATCAAACCGTAATCCTTAGCTAATTAAAACACTACTGGAAACACTACTGGAGAAATCATTTTTTCTGGGTTAGACAAAAACCACAATAGTCCCAGTTTAAATAGAAACCGGGACTAAAGATGATTTTTTATCCTGGTTTAAAACTCTATCGGCCCTAGGTGACCTTTAGTCCATCGGGAATAAAAATTGATCTTTAGACCAAAAATCCATATATAGTATATAATCCCTTGGAATTATCCTTCCAAACTCCTCATTTTCCTATTCCTCTCTCTTATCCTTATCCTTATCCTTTCCTTCCTATTCCTCCTCTATCGCGAGAGCAGATCGAGCGCGAGAGCGAGCGAGCGAGCTGAGGCCGCTGGCCTGTGCCTCTGAGATTGTTTTGTTTTGTTTTAGAATTTCTGATTCGGATCTGAGATGTATTTGATTTGTGCGTGATGTGAATATATGATGTATTTGTGATGAATTTTTTAGATTTTGTAAAGAATTTGTGATGTATTTGGAGATGATCGATTTGAGGATATGAAGAGGATCCTTTTGATTTGTGATGTGATGATCGATTTGGAATTTCATGATTTGGGAATGGAGTGAAATCAATATTCAATGTTAAAAACAATGAAAGAAGGAAAAAAAAGCAACCGGACTTAGTTTGGCTCTATTTTTAGTCCCGGTTGGTGTTTTCACCCGGGACTAAAGATGACCCGGATTCGTGGTCACGGTTGTATAACTGGGAGTATAGGGGGTTCCCAACCAGGACTAAAGCCCCTTTCTCTAGCAGTGAGAGAGACACTTATTCAAAAAACAATATAATCCTATTGTTAAATCTCAAGTTGACGAAAATTTACATGGCGGTTATCTCCAAGTTCTGGCATGCAACGTGAATAGTCACCATGTCCTTTTCACACCTTTGTAGCTGGGTTCAAAACCAGAGTCAATATGTTGCTCTGAAGAGTACGTACCTACATATATATATATAAGGTTTAATTGGTGTTTTGTCGAAAATACGTACGTTCATGAAACTCACAAGTATGTATATTCTCTCTTATAAAAGCGGAAACAAGTAAATTGATGTGTAAGCTAGATCTGCGTTCATTTCAGCGTGACAACGCTTGGCGCTAGTTTAAGTTACACCATAAAAACAGATAAATTAATTAACATATATCTACTCAAACATTCATCACAAAGTTGATTTCGATCCTTGACACCAGCCCATCCTCGGGCCGGTGGTATACGGATCGAGTGCTGTATGTGATCGTTGGTTTTACTTCAATTCTTCAGCGCACTACCGTAGTACGGTTGGTCGAAGAGAAGAGGTCCAGACCAACAGCCCTCGGTCAATAACTCTTCCATGAACCACTTCTTCTCCTCCGCCGTCATCTTCGTAGCCTGCCCACCGTCGTCGTCGTTGGACGCCACGGCGGCGTCCTGCGGGATCAAGATGAGAAAGGCTAAGCTGTCATCGAAGCAGCCACGCGCAGCGGCAGAATGGTGCCGGTCACTCCATGTTCTCCAGGTACTTTGATTCTGAGGCCTCCCTAGCTATTCTTCTTCTTGGTGCTCCATGGTACTCTTCTTCTTCCAAATGGCTGCTTCTAGATTCATGCATCATGTCCGATACTTGCTTGCTTGGGCTTTGCAAAGGATTAATGCACGGACGTTGTGCATTGGATCTAGCAGGAGTGCAATTGAATTCCTCATGCTATTCATTTCAGATGATTCAGCCATCTGTAGCAAATGTTGAGTGCATGATAAAAAAAAACTAAATTTTCCTGTTGTTTACTTGTAAATCGGGATTTGCACTACAACAATTTACAAAATCTACATTTTGCTTATATGTTGGAACTGGGCGGTGTGGATTTTTGTTAATTTTTCCACCGGCATGATCTTAGCTCGATGATACATCACAGCAGATGCACCTGGTTCTGTTCATGAAAGATTAACTGTGCATTCTTTAGTTACTTATTACTAGTAGACTTTACATTCTAGCGTGTGAAACTGTGAAGTTAATTAGTACTGCATTTCCTTTACTTGGATGTAGGATTCATGTGCTCCCACTTGTGTTGAGGTTTTAGCAAATATAATTCAGATTGCCGTGGATGGCATAGCATATGAATGATCTGAGATGTCTTAGAACCCCAAATATGTTACATGCAGGATTATCGGTGCTTATTTGCGTTTGTTGCTCCATCATTTCATTTCTATAGGTATTGCCTCATGATGAAGCAACATTTGGGTATGTCACCAAGAGGAATAGTTCTCTGCGTCACAAGGTAACTTATCGAACAGGTTAGCCTTACTTCTAAAGTATTTTTTTTTTGCAATGTGGATATAATTGGATTTTTTTTTTTAAATTATACCGCTGAATGTGATTTGGTGCAATGAGATGAGGTGTATAAATGCCCATCTAATCGTATTGCTCCAAATGGAATGGTGTTTTAGGTAAACCTCGGCACATTTATACGATGGCCCCGTCCGGCGAAAAAACAAAGTAATACGAGGCCCATTGTTAAAAAAAAAAGAATTTTGGTTGAAGTTTAGTCGTCTTCAATTTCTCAGGTCAAAATATGTTCAAAATAGTGATATTCATATTTTGCACTTCAAAAATATCTATTATATATATATTATGTGCTGTAAATTAAGTTGAACATATATGAGTTTGTGGGTTTCTGAAGTATAGATAAAAGTTCTCAAATATTCACTTATATAGGTGATCTCATATTTACTTCTCAGTTGAGGCTAGAAAGAGTAGCTCCGACCATGGTTTTTCTTGATCTTTAGTCCCGGTTCATCCCCTGTCAGAGGCCTGTCAGGGGGCCGAGGATCTTTAGTACCAACCGGGAGTAAAGATTATGTAGAACTTTAATCCCGGTTGGTAATACCAACCTGGACTAAAATTCAACCCATCGTATATAATCTGTAGGACTTATTCTCAAATCCTCTATCGCAAAGTCTTTCTCCCTATCTCCCTCCTCGCTCTTATCCTCTCCTCTTTTCTTGCTCTTATCCACTCTTTCCTCGCAGAGACGGCGGTGGTAGCGAAGAGGCAGTAGCGAAGTGGCGCGGGGGCGGCAGCGGCAGCCCGCGCAGCGGCGGCCTGGCGCGGCGGTAATGTTGATAAGTGTAGGCTATGTTTAGTTTTTTTTTTTGTTAAGTTTTTGTAAGAGGAAGATTTTAGAATTACCAAACTTTGGTAGTGGAGACAAGTTTTGGCAATGTTTGGATTGTTAGCTTTTCAAATTTTCTGAACGCTAAAACTTGGTATGGTTAATTTTGGCCATAAACTGAACAGACCCCTAGAAAAAAAAAGGTGTGATGAACAGAACTCACCGTAATCTTGCCCATGTCTATCATGGAAAGACAATAACTGTGGAGTCGATATTAGTATTATGACATGTAAAGGTGCATTCTTGAGATTTCAGCTTGGTGATTAATTCTCTCTGAAATTAATCCCAGAGTGTTATGGCGAGGCCGGCAACGAGGCCGACGGCGATCAATGATTCGATGCTGACCGGCGGTGCAGGGGAACCGGATGGCCGCACATCGAAGCAGAGAGCGGACGATCGAGGGAAACGCGCCCGCGGCCTAACGTGAACGGGGAATATATATGATGCTTTTTCTTGAGCGGTCGAGGAAACGCACCGATCGAGTGGCCTACAAAACGGTGTGCCGTAAGAAAAGCGGCTATGTATAGACGCAGCAGCAGCACTAACAAAGACGCACTACGTCGGATCATGTCATTTTTGATGGACTCAAACCCTCACCTTTGACGGGTTTGACCTTGATCAAAGATTAGTGGTCAAACTAATTAAAAGGAGTAGAATCCAGGAAGTCAAACTAGGAGCACCGAACATGTTCCTCTAATTGGGTACACCGTTCCGAAAGAGCCAGGAACGCTTTCACCTATCATTTCATAGTAAGATGATGCCCCACATTTCTCATTCCAGTTCCTTGATCCATTGATTGGGAGCTTTTGTGACTTAGGCCTAGAGTTCCGTCATTCACGTGTTTTCGCAAGTTCAGGCATCTTTTGTAGCCTCTCAGCCCCAAGAAGCTCCATCCACTCCAAAGCATGCCATTTTGAAAAATACCACCCTAGCTAAAATTGTTACTGTGCCGAGATTCAAATAGATGGAATCTAGATTCACGCAGCATGACTCGCCCCTGCCAAAGAACCTATGGACAGCTCTATTTGCAGATACCTAGCATTACTTCGTTGCAAGTTGTCGTTGCAGCTTTAGAATTTTCAATGATCGATGGAGCTTTCGCTGCTCTAGAATCTAAAAACACGACTATATTGCCGGTGTTAACAATGACGAGATTAACATCGATGCACAATGAGTCGATCAAACGGCTCACATAACCTACGAGCAAGATCGAACGACTGTAGATGTTCCTTCCTCTCTCTCCCCCTCGTGACGGTCGTGGGTTTTCCCAATCTGTTTCAACACCGGCATCATCGAATCCTCTCCACGGAGCACACCACCTCCCTGCTTCCTTCCAACAGAGCGTCGCTTTCAAGGTATTTGTTCACGTTGAATCGAACTGCCACACCTTGAGCATGTCATGTACAACCCACAGTAGCGCCCAGAGACGCATTGCTGCAGAGAGTGGTTGATGCCACTGAACAAACACTCGGGAGGAACCCTGTCAAGGTGAACGCTTGTCAGTTTGTTCTAGGTTCAGCAAGCCAGCTAGGACGTCCTCTAACACCATAGAGACAAGAACGACGAGCAATTACAAGATTAGAGGAGAATAGACTTTGGGATAGGTAGCAAGAAGGAGGGAGATGTAGAATATGGAAGGTTTGGGTAATAAATTGGTCTTGTTGATTGTTTTTTTTTTCAATCAGTCTTGGTCCCCTTATATTTACTAGATGATACCCCGCGTTTTACTATGGGATATATGTTAGATAACGGAGAAATGATGAAATAATTTGGATCGAAATATTATGAAAATGATTTGAGAATGATGATTTAGCGTGTGTGTGTTTAGTTTTAGAATGAAGTAACTTGTAGATATAATTACTGTATGCTTGCATGTTGAGCTTTCTTTACTTAATGGGTTGATGTGACATGGTTGCATGTAGGTTTTATGAGTGCTAATAAACACTCTCTTCGTCCCTAAATATTTGACGCTGTTGACATTTTTAACATGTTAATTTGACAGTTCGTCTTATTCAAAAAATTTAAGTAATTATTAATTCTTTTCGTATAATTTGATTTATTGGTAAATATATTTTTATGTATATATATAGTTTTACATATTTCACAAAATATTTTAAATAAGACGAACGGTCAAACATGTTTTAAAAAAATCAACGGAGTCAAATATTTAGGGACTGAGGGAGTACTATGCTTGCATGTTGAGATTTAGGTATTTAGTGGACATTAGCTTTATAGAAAGAAGAAATAGGAGGGGTGAGCTTACCTCAGGGTCTTTCTCACATCTAATTAGGTGTAGAAATCAATTAGGACACTAAAATCTCAGGACCTAGCAAGGAAACCTGATAAACGACAAATGGAACTCGGAGTCAGACTTTGGCCACCGGTCAGAACAGCCTCGCGTGGCAAACCCGGATCCTTTCCAAATTTGACCATGTTTTCCTATTCTTACTCTAGGTGTCAAATTTAAATGCTAACACATGCCCCTGCCTTTTGACAAACTTGTGAACCGAAAAGCACTAAACACGGGGTTATCCAAGGGCTATACCACCTCTAATGCAAGCCATACATGCCTAAGAATTATGTGTTCTATGATGATACAAGAATACCATAAGAGGCCCCCTCTTGTCTAGATTATGTTTTCTATTGCTTTGGCTTTCACTCCTGCCTCATCACTTTCTTGTGTTAATTTTTCTGTGACTGATTCTCTTCTCTCAACCGACTATGAGATAATGTCACACCCTAAAAATCTTAAATATATAAATTGTTGTTTAATTGGAATTATTAGAAATAATTTTAAAAGCCTAGAAGAGAAGATCTAATTTTAATTAATAAATTCCAATATAAAAGTGGGCTAGATAAAATTTTATTAAATACTTTACTTGATTCTATAATTCCTAGATTTTTATGGGATTTATTTGAGCTGAGGAAGTATTTTTAATAAATGGAATTGCATTTCATGAATAATTTAAATTGAAAAAGGTTTTAAAATCTTCCTTTTGGCTTTGGGCCGAAAGTCGGCCCAAACCGTTCTCTCTCCCTCGGCCCAAGCCGGCCCAAGCTGAGCCGCCCGCGCGTGCGCGCGTCCGTCGCTGACAGGTTGGGCCCGCTTGTGATGAACCCTGAGTTCCTCTCGAAACTCAAGGCTGTTGTTGGCCCGATCTTTCGGTGAGTTGTGATAACTACGATTTGGGAGAAACGTTGACGACCCGACTACAACCGTACAAGACGTTGTGTTGCGCCTTTGCGATCGATACACCTCTCCGTGGGTTGTTGATCTTGCCGGTGCAGATCAACCTTATTCCTGCAAGCAAATCGAAGAAACAAGCAAGAACAAGATAAAGGCAATCTGAATTGCAAATAGGAATTGAGCACAAATGATAAGTTGGGGTTCCGAATACAAGCAGACGGACGGTCTAGCCGACACGCGCGCTGCAAGGAAGTAGCAATGGCTAAACTTTCATCTAAACAAAACCCGAGAAACCCTGAAGGGGTAACTAGCTATATATAGGGGTGGGAGGACGACCTAGGGGTACCTAGGGTCGTGCTCCACCAGCTTGGGGCGCACCCCACATGGGCCCCACCTGGGCCGGGGTCCCAAATGAAGTTACAAGCCCATAGGCCCATCATAGGTGACGCAGCACCTTGTGCCTGTGATTCCGGCCACACCAGATGGAATTCGGAGATGAGGATGGATCCGTTGGAAAGAGGGCTCCGAGAGCTTTCCATCAAGTACTCACGGGCCGAAAACGGAGCTCGAATGGAGATTTGACGGCCGTTTGAAGTCAGCAGTGTAGCAGGTGGCCGAATCGGATTCCAGTACTTGGAGCACTTGATCTCGATATCTTCTTGTTCATCCATGATGTGAGCAATGGTTGCGTCCGTGGTAGCCATGGTCACATCAGATGCGCTGCTGCTCACCTTCCGCCCTGGCCCGTCGTAGAAGTAGACGAGCAATTAGTAGGCTTGCGCGTGTGTTCTTCTCGTTTGTCTTCCTGCTGGAGTCGTATGGGGCATGGTTATACCGGTGTGTGGTATGACTGTGTCGGAGCCTGTCTTTATTTTATTGGCTTAAGCAACCTGAACCTTAATGAACCCATTTTATAACAGTAATAAGTTCAATAATTTTGGTAGTCGTGGGTGGTTAGTTTTAATAGTCTGTTATCTCTGTTTGCTGGTTCTGTGTGGGATATTTCAGATGGTGACAACCAGGAGAAGTGCTGCTACCGGTGATGGCAACCAACCCGAAGGTAGCAACCCCAACACCCAAGGCGGCCCACCTCCACCTCCTCCCCCGCCACCACCACCACCACCCGACACCAACCCCATCCTCACCCAAATCCTCGCCCAGCAGGCCAACATGATGGCTGCTTTCCTCCACCACATCCAAAATCCGCCACAGCATAATGCTCCACCTCCACCACCACCCCCGCAATATTCTAAACTCGCCGAGTTCCTCCGCATCCGCCCGCCTACCTTCTCTAGCTCCAATAACCCCGTGGATGCCTTGGATTGGTTGCATGCCGTGGGGAAAAAGTTAGACACCGTGCAGTGCAACGATGAGGAGAAAGTCATCTTTGCCACCCACCAGCTGCAGGGGCCCGCATCTCTATGGTGGGACCACTTCCAGGCTACGCAGCCAGAGGGGCAGCCTATTACCTGGGCCCGCTTCACCGCCGCTTTCCAGAGGACCCATGTGCCCGCCGGAGTCATGGCCCTTAAGAAAAGGGAATTCCGGGAGTTGAAACAAGGCAACCGCTCTGTGATGGAGTACTTGCATGAGTTTAACAACCTGGAGAAGGCCGAAAGTTGCACGCCACCAAAACAAGGACTCACCTCGGTACGATTGCAGTCAAAGAGGAGAGCTCGACTTGTATGTGGCCAGGAAGAGGTGAAGAGGCCAACTCAAGCCCTCGGCAGTCCTGAATAAGAAAGATACCATATGACCCGAGCGTGAAGAACTTCTTAAGGGAATGTCCAAACACAACAAGGAGGCGTTTACAGCATATCGGACTATGACCGAACACTCAGATCGGAAAAGCCTATCACAAGAAGTCCAACCAGTCCTCAGCTTGAGACACCAACCAAGAGGCGCAGCCGTTGGTGACCGGGCGTAACCGTCTCTCTGCATTAACGGATTCAATTGCACACCGGTCTTCTGTAGGATCAGTTGGTTGGTCAGCCGCAGCCAACCCGAAGCAGGCGGAAGTGGCATTTACAAGTTTGAACTTGATAAACCGCTTGTCCAACCTGAACAGCTGGCATCCTACCGACACGAGATGTTACCACAACATTCCACATTGAACGCGTACATGGAAAGTGAGCGCCAGGTAGAGAAGAAAATGTTCGGGTAAACTAGACGAGGCATTCAGAAACCCCGCACTTCTTGCAAGGAGAACGATGTTCCTGGACCTTTCAAGGATCTCTTCGATCTGTACCAGTGGACCCCTCGATACGTACTCTCTCCTGAGCGGCATGGATTTTTGTGCAGATCTTTGACGTTTCGATTTGTTTCGTTCGATAATTATGCTCCTGCATATATGTAAGCAATAAACTTCCTTCCATCGTTGCAGAATTGGAGATTCAAAGGGCCCGACGGCAGAGGGTTCTTACTTTCTGGTTCATCGACCCTCGGAAAATCAACTCCGAAATGGTCGACAAAGTACGAGAAAGACACAGAGGACAATGCTCGTCCATGCTCCTAACGCAGCAGCATTTCAAAACGTACCATATACTTGCCGTACAACCACAGAGTGAGTTTTTTTTTCGTTGTCAAAAACTAATTCACCATACATATAGCATGTACACTTTTCGATCATATATATCTCATCTCACGCATAATCCAGATTCCACTGGGTCCTGTTATTCTTCGACTTGGATGCATGCAGAGTCACTGTGTATGACTCAATGAATAAAGAGGAGAAGATTTTTGACAAGGTCTTCAAACTGATAGACACGGTAATATAATGACATCTATTCCAAAGTCCGCGGAATCTATTGCTTATTATGTTGATCTCAGGTAAAATTAATTAATCATTGCTTGCAACTGCATATATATATATATAATAGGGCTTGGGATCGGTTCCGTCAATTGGTCCGCGGGACTTGAAAGAAAAACTTGGACGAGGTTTCATTTTCCAGTGAGTACACGCATGATCCAAAATTATATTGAATTGAATCCTCTAATTACAGTTAATATAAAGAGTATTATTAAATCTCTCTTCGTTTCTCGTGTAGTATGCAAAGCAGGAACAGGGAACTAACTTATGCGGCTACTACGTATGCGAGTATGCCCACTGCCTATCAAACCAAATATGCACAACACGAGAGCTCGATGTACGTATACATAAACCATTTCAAAAGTTCATTGCATATCGATTTGTTAAGTTGTTTTATTAATTTCATATATTGATACGTCATTATTTTTGGAAATGATAGCGTATTCACATGAGGGATAATCTCCCACACAAGGATTTTATCACGGCTGTTCAAGAACAACTAATGGGATTCATCAACGAAGAAGTCCTTAATCCCGACGCGTGAATTCTACCTACGACGGATCAACAATACATAACGTCGGTCCTTTCCTCTTCTGACATAACGCCGGCGTCGAAGTCGAAGTCGTAGTATAGCTATAGCTACCGAGCAAAATGAATTGTACTATATATGCATGTATATATATATTTATATATGTACACATTTGCTTTTGGTTAATATATATTTTGGTAACATATATATATATATAGCACATAAAAATGTTAAGTAGCTTTAATTAAACATATGTGGTGTGGTTATATAATATATGATTTATACATACACACACACACACACACACACACACACACACACACACACACACACACACACATATTATATATATATATATATATATATATATATATATATATATATGTTATTGTACATATGTATGTGTATATATATATATATAAATATATGAATATATATATATATAATCAACCATGCAGCAAACAGGGCCATGCAAAAAAAAAAAAGGTCAGATCGATCTTTAGTCCGGTTGGTAACACCAACCGGACAAAGATGGCTCAGCCTCTTTAGTCCCGGTTATTTCACCCGGGACTAAAGATAGCTATCTTTAGTCCCGGATTCGTAGTCTTGGTTGGACAACCGGGACTAAAGGGGGGTTACCAACCGGGACTACAAACGGTTTCCTCCACCAGTGTCTTATAACCTAAAATGGAGGAGTATATCTTTTTTGCAAACATGCGCAGTTTACAATTTGACCTATACAGTTCAAAACAAAAATAATAAATTTGACCGTGAATTACACGTTCTATTCATAGTCAAATTTGTTATCTTTGCTCTCTACTTATATATGTTGAATTTAAATTTGCATGTCTGTGAAGTGACATATCACAAATTGATTTATCCTACTAATTTTTTCAAATTTTTTTTATAACTTTTCAAGTAACATGTAAAATAAGGGGATATACCCTTAAGGGATTAATTGAGTTTTCCGGAAGAGCAACCTTGCAGATAGAAGAGTGATAAAGAATTTAGGGGTTGTTCACTTTGATGTCTAAATGAAAGTTACCAAATTTTGGCACTACAAAATTTGGTAATGTTGACCAAGTGTAGGCTATGTTAGTTTTTTTTTTTTGTTAAGTTTTTGTAAGAGGAAGATTTAGAATTACCAAACTTGGTAGTAGTGGAGACAAGTTTTTGGCAATGTTTGGATTGTTAGCTTTTCAAATTTTCTGAACGCTAAAACTTGGTATGGTTAATTTTGGCCATAAAACTGCGAACAGACCCCCTAGAAAAAAAAAGGTGTGATGAAACAGAACTCACCGTAATCTTGCCCATGTCTATCATGGGAAAGACAATAACTGTGGAGTCGATATTAGTATTATGACATGTAAAGGTGCATTCTTGAGATTTCAGCTTGGTGATTAATTCTCCTCGGAAATTAATCCCAGAGTGTTATGGCGAGGCCGGCAACGAGGCCGACGAAGCGATCAATGATTCGATGCTGACGCCCGGTGCCAGGGGAACCGGATGGCCCGCACATCCGAAGCAGAGAGCGGACGATCGAGGAAACGCGCCCGCGCCTAACGTGAACGGGGAATATATATGATGCTTTTTCTTGAGCGGTCGGGAAAACGCACCGATCGAGTGGCCTACAAAACGGTGTGCCATAAGAAAGCGGCTATGTATAGACGCAGCAGCAGCACTAACAAAAGACGCACTACGTCGGATCATTCATTTCTGATGGACTCAACCCTCACCTTTGACGGGTTTGACCTTGATCAAAGATAGTGGTCAACTAATTAAAAGGAGTAGAATCCAGGAAGTCAAACTAGGAGTACCGAACAATGTTCCCTCTAATTGGGTACACCGTTCCGAAAGAGCCAGGAACGCTTTCACCTATCATTTCATAGTAAGATGATGCCCACATTTCTCATTCCAGTTCCTTGATCCATTGATTGGGAACTTTTGTGACTTAGGCCTATGAGTTCCGTCATTCACGTGTTTTCGCACAAGTTCAGGCATCTTTTTGTAGCCTCTCAGCCCAAGAAGCTCCATCCACTCCAAAAGCATGCCATTTTGAAAAATACCACCCTAGTAAAATTGTACTGCTGCCGAGATTCAAATAGAATGGAATCTAGATTCACGCAGCATGACTCGCCCCTGCCAAGAAACCTATGGACAGCTCTATTTGCCAGTACCTAGCATTACTTCGTTGCAAGTTGTTCGTTGCAGCTTTAGAATTTTTCAATGATCGATGGAGCTTTCGCTGCTCTAGAATCTAAAAACACGACTATATTGCCGTGTTTAACAATGACGAGATTACATCGATGCACAATGAGTCGATCAAACGGCTCACATAAACCTATGAGCAAGATCGAACGACGCTGTAGATGTTCAAATTTTGCGGTATGGCACGTCCCCAATTGGAACTGCCTACAAGTAATTCTTGCTCCTTCCTCTCTCTCTCCCCCTCGTGACGGTCGTGGGTTTTCCCAATCTGTTTCAACACACGGCATCATCGAATCCTCTCCACGGAGCACACCACCTCCCTGCTTCCTTCCAACGGAGCGTCGCTTTCAAGGTATTTGTTCACGTGAATCGAACTGCCACACCTTGAGCATGTCATGTACAACCCACAGTAGCGCCCAGAGACGCATTGCTGCAGAGAGTGGTTGATGCCACTGAACAAACACTCCGGGAGGAAACCCTGTCAAGGTGAACGCTGTCAGTTTGTTCTAGTTTCAGCAAGCCAGCTAGGACGTCCTCTAACACCATAGAGACAAGAACGACGAGCAATTACAAGATTAGAGGAGAATAGACTTTGGATAGGTAGCAAGAAGGAGGGAGATGTAGAATATGGAAGGTTTGGGTAATAAATTGGTCTTGTTGATTGTTTTTTTTTCAATCAGTCTTGGTCCCCTTATATTTACTAGATGATACCGCCGCGTTTTACTATGGATATATGTTAGATAATGGAGAAATGATAAAATAATTTGATCGAAAATATTATGAAATGATTTGAGAATGATGATTTAGCGTGTGTTGTTTAGTTTTAGAATGAAGTAACTTGTAGATATAATTACTGTATGCTTGCATGTTGAGCTTTCTATACTTAATGGGTTGATGTGACATGGTTTGCATGTAGGTTTTATGAGTGCTAATAAACACTCTCTTCGTCCCTAAATATTTGACGCTGTTGACATTTTTAACATGTTAATTTGACAGTTCGCTTATTCAAAAAATTTAAGTAATTATTAATTCTTTTCGTATCATTTGATTTATTGGTAAATATACTTTTATGTATATATATAGTTTTACATATTTCACAAAATATTTTAAATAAGACGAACGGTCAAACATGTTTTAAAAAGTCAACGGAGTCAAATATTTAGGGCCTGAGGGAGTACTATGCTTGCATGTTGAGCTTTAGGTATTTAGTAGACATTAGCTTTATAGAAAGAAGAAATAGGAGGGGTGAGCTTACCTCAGGGTCTTTCTCACATCTAATTAGTGTAGAAATCAATTAGGACACTACAATCTCAGGACCTAGCAAGGAAACCTGATAAACGACAAATGGAACTCGGAGTCAGACTTTGGCCACCGGTCAGAACAGCCTCGCGTGGCACAACCCGGATCCTTTCCAAATTTGACCATGTTTCCTATTCTTACTCTAGGTGTCAAATTTAAATGCTAACACATGCCCCTGCCTTTTGACAAACTGTGAACCAAAAAGCACTAAACACGGGTATCCAAGGGCTATACCACCTCTAATGCAAGCCATACATGCCTAAGAATTATGTGTTCTATGATGATACAAGAATACCATAAGAGGCCCCCTCTGTCTAGATTATGTTTTCTATTGCTTTGGCTTTCACTCCTGCCTCATCACTTTCTTGTGTTAATTTTTTCTGTGACTGATTCTCTTTTCTCTCAACCGACTATGAGATAATGTCACACCCTAAAAATCTAAATATATAAATTGTTGTTTAATTGGAATTATTAGAAATAAATTTTAAAAGCCTAGAGAGAAGATCTAATTTTAATTAATAAATTCCAATATAAAAGTGGGCTAGATAAAATTTTATTAAATACTTTACTTGATTCTATAATTCCTAGATTTTTATGGATTTATTTTGAGCTAAGGAAGTATTTTTAATAAATGGAATTGCATTTCATGAATAATTTAAATTGAAAAAGGTTTTAAAATCTTCCTTTTGGCTTTGGGCCGAAAGACGGCCCAAACCTCTTTCTCTCTCTCCCTCGGCCCAAGCCGGCCCGCAACCGAGCCGCCGCTCGCGCGGCGCGCCCTCCGTCGCTGACAGGTGGGGCCCGCCTGTCAGGCCGTCGTCTACCTCGCGCCGTCGCCCGGCCGAACCCTAGCCGAGCCGCGCCGCCGCCGCCTTTCCAATTCGCTCGCCCCTTTCCCAATCCGGTGAAATTGATTGAGGGGAAAGGATCCCCGAGATCTCCTCTACCTTTTCCCTTTTGGAATCATCGGCTAAATCGGTTTGGAAATCGTGGGATTTGAGCTCGATTCGGATTCCCCTTTTCTTCCCCGAACCCTAACCTTTCCTTCCCGTCGCCGGCCGCCGTGGCCTTCGCGGCCGCTCCTAGCCCCTATAAAAAGACCCCCGGTGTCTCCTCTACCGCGCCACCCTCGCCTTCGTCTCTTGTCGGCGTAGAGCCCTAGCGCCGTGAGCCCTCGCACCGCCGTCGCCGTCGCAGGTCCAGCCGTGCGTCGCCGTCGCTCCAGTCGTCGTCGTCGCTCGGGAAGGTCGTCATCGTGATCGCCAAGCGCGCGCGACCTCGTCCGCTCCTCCGTCGTCGCCGTAGGTCGCCGGGAGCACCGCCGTCGTCGTCAAGCCGAAGGTCGCCGCCGCTTCTTTCCTTGTCGCCATCGCCGTCCGTTGACCATCCGCCGCCGTTTTTGGTCACCGGGTGAGTCGCCGTGTCGCCCGCAACCCGTAGAAGCCCTTCGTTAGCGCCGTCGTGCCGTTAGTTCGCCGGCGAGCTTGCGCCGTCCGAACCGTCGCCGGTGATGACGTCATCGCCGACGTCATCGCCGCCGTGTCTCGTGGACCGCCGTGGTCTAGATCGATCTCGGCCGTTCGTTTGGATTGGAATAGATCTCGGCCACCGCTCACCCGGTCCAGCCGTGAACCCTAGCCGCTGGCGCAATAATCCCTTTTTCTTTTTCAAAAATAATTCATTTATTGCGTCATAATTCCATTAAAATCTATATAAATGATTGAATCCCGATTTAATTTTTAAAAATTCATAACTAATTCATCTTAGCTCGGATTTAGTTGGTTCAAGTCTCTAAATTTTTCTAAAATTGAGATCTACATGTTAAAAATATCCACATGTACTGTTCATGCTTGTTTATGTGCTTGTTTTTGGTGATTTTGCTCTTTTCTCTTTAGATTCCGACGTTCCCGGAGAGTCCGATTTTGCAGGAGAAGACTTTGAAGAGTTCCAGGCCAGCAAGGCAAGTCACACAGATCCCAAACAATACTTTGAGCATGTTGATCCCGTTTAAAGCTATTGTTTCTATTCAACTATTGCATTTATTTTTTAATGTCATTGGGTGGAATTAACCTATTGTTTGTTATAGCCCTTTTGTTCTTGATTACTTTATTCTTTGATACCTTGGGTTATTATAATTTGACTAGTTGAGCTTTTATATATGGGTTCAGCTAGATATTAGATGTGATTGCTTAGCCAGCTTAGAAACCTTAGCACACTACTGGGATAACTTATTGCTTCACTATTATTTAATGATGGCTTAATGATAGCTCACGATGGTTAATCGTGATTGATTAATTAATTAATTAATTTGCTAACTAAAACCTGATAATGGTGGGTTGTGAGCATATGGTTTTGATGGTTGTGCTCATGACAATTAAGGACCGGTTCACGATTTTTCGGTTGTGAAACATTTACCGTGCCAACCACAAGCCAGCATGGGCAACGGCTTTACTTTCTGTATAGTATGGTTCATAGTAGAGCACCAGACTGTGAAGTGGCGGAGATAAGCCCACGGGGGTCGCTGGGGAGTCCATACCTTGTTTATAAGGGGTGATTATGATCCGGGAACGGTGCACTGCTTTGAATTATATTATATAGAGGGTATTGTCACAATCTCTATTCGGGTACTTGTTAAGTATCGCGACGCATGGTTGACATGATGTTGAGGTTGTGTCTTGTTGGGTACAGTGGTACACCTCTGATCAGAGTTTAAACTATTCGAATAGCCGTGCCCCGGGTTATGGGCGGGTCTAACAATGTCTTTCGTGATTAGTCTCACACTTCTCACCCTATTAATTGAATGATGTTAATAACTTGTTTAGCTCCTGATTTGGAATGGTTAATTCCTGTTTGGAGATAGAACTGTGCAGCCGGGATTGGTTGTTCAGAATGGTTGGGCCTATGCAACAGGGTATGTTGTATAGCGTTGGATTAATATTGTTTAATTAATGTTTAACTGTTTTATTAAATTCTGAAATATTTGTTAAATGCTATTTATGCAAATGAGACTATACTATGCCATCCTTTGTTATCCTGTGCACTTGATA
>CM020185.1:12588521-12604028 GCA_009805545.1 Oryza longistaminata | reverse complement strand
GGTTGCCCAACATTGGCGCCAGAATAGAGAATTTAATATAGATATAGTAGGAGTGATGTTAAAAAAAAAAAAAAAAATTAAAGTTAAAATATAAACACTTTAAGATGGTTTATGGCAATAGAATAGGCAATGTTTGTTTCCAATTTAAGTAAAAAAAATGAAGCATTTTTAATGAATTTGAGATATTTTTCTCCAATTGGGTTCAATCTAGTGAATTTTCTTTAGGAAGTCATATATATTCTCCATTGGTAATATGGATCATAAACTTTTTATTCACTTATAAATAAAATAACAGTTCAAACAACCTGAAAAGTTAATTGTATATTTTTGTTCTTTTTTTTAAAAAAAAAACATCACAGCAGGGGAGGCCCCCACTGTTTAAAAAAAATTATTAATAATAGAAAGAAACAAAAGATTACAACAACCTAATCCAGTTTAAAATTACATCTTTATCTCTCTCGTTGCAATCTAACAACAAAAGAAGAAATCACCCTTAAGGGAATATAATCCAAGAAGCCAAAGGAAGGAAAAATATTCTTCAAAAAGTATATTTTTGTTCTTAATAATCTTTTGTCTCAAAATTTGCTTTCTAAGGTATAGCAAGAAAATGAGATAGGAACAAGATTTAGAGAGAGCGAGTGAATAATAAGAGAGGGGACCAGACGATGGGAGTAAGCATGTCTGTGTCCATGTATAGGCCAGGGTGGGGTTTGGGACATGGTTTTCGTGCATGCATTAAGCTTGTTGAAAAATGGGTTCTTATAATGAGAAGATACGAATGTGTTTTCTGATAACAGTAGTTTCATAATTGTCACTGTGGCCACAGTGGAGCTGGTAGGTATAGGTGCGTCCATGGTGCAGTGTACGACAGAAACTATGTAACTAAAAGCATGTTAATTATGTTTTACAAGGTTATTAATGTTTATGTGGTGGCTTAGTCTACTAATTTTGAATTATATAGAAAATTCTTAGTTGTACTGTACGGCTACGCTCTTTTCCCCTCTTTTCCAAACTCACTTCCCTTGTTTTCCGCGCGCACACTTTTCAAACTACTGAGGTGCATTGACAAAAGTTTTTTTTTATGAAAGTTGCTTTAAAAATCATGTTAATCCATTTTTCAAGTTAGGCTAATGCTTAATTAATCTCACTATAATCGTGTGCTTTGTTTCCGTGTCGAGAACCACAACCTATGTCGCTAATAATAATAATATATCAATTTTAAGTTAAAATAGAAGTCAATATGGGTCTTAAATTATCAATTTTAGTTGTAATACAATGTGAATAGATAAAAATGAGACATACTACCCATCTTCAAAATATACCAATTTTTTTGTTGAACCTGTACACATTTATCCAGATACGTAGCTAAAATATGCTATATTATATGATGGAGGGAGTATAATTTTGAAGTTTTAGCTGTTTAAAATTCATTATCCCAAAATTTTATCTGATATTGCTATACGTAAAAAGAAGAGAGAAATAGGGAGGGAAGCAGAGGTTAGAGATGGAGTGTATTTATTACTAACCGGCAAGCAAATCAATCAGTGTATTATATAAAGAGACCACATGTACGTGTGCATAGGCGTGTGAATTAACAAAATTCAAAAAGCCAAAAGTGAAATAATCATCAGCGCTTCACATATGCTGAAGAGTGTCGGAGAGGAGTTATGAGACTGAGCAGAGGAGCGAGGAGCAGGTAAGCAGGAGGCAGGATGAACCATGCGATGCCAAGGAAGCTTCGCTCCGTGCGGCTCGAGACAGCAGTTCGGGCGGCGTTTGTTTTAATCTTAATTAAGTTGGATGGCTAGAAATATTGGACCAACACTTTACGGATGGATTTTTACTAATGCCACGTGACACTTGAGAGCGTTTTAAGGATTGCCACGTGGTAGCGTGAGAGCGTTTTAGAAGTTTAATGGACTTTTAGTGTGTATATATATTACATATATATAAATATAATAGATAATAGAAGATAGATAGACTTGTAGAAGTTGATTTTTTAACTTAAGATGTTTGTGGAGTGATATATTTCGTATTAATCTATCTTACCAATTTTAATTTTTAAATTTTTTGAGACTATTACGAGACATGCACGAAACGAAATGATATCCTCTCAAGGGATAAAATCACCTTCCCTCTGTTTCAGTAAAGAACTAAAGACACATGACAAGAAACTTGTTTAGAGCGTACCTGCTTCCCAAGCGTGGCGCCCTTATCCGGCTGCGCTCGTGTCCAGACACCTGGCACAACACACATCGCCCATCTTACACGTGCACATGCTCCCGTGTCACCTCCTCAACACTTGCACGAGTTCTTCGTTGCTTGCCGCTCTATAAATTGCCAGCTTCCTTTCGATCCTCTTCAACAATTACAATAATCATCAAGCTTCTTCTTTCCAATTAAGTTCATCAAATCCACAGCCATAAAAGTAGCCATAAACTTGAGTTTAGGTAGCCAGCATGCAGGCCGGGAAGAACGCGATGCAGTCGACCAAGGAGGCCGCGGCGAACGTGGGCGCGTCGGCGCGCGCCGGGATGGACAAGTCCCGCGCCGCCGTGCAGGGCCATGTGGAGAAGGCGACGGCGCGCAACGCGGCCCGACAAGGACGCGGCGGAGGTGAGGCGGCAGGAGCGCGTGCAGGCCGCCGAGGAGGAGAAGCAGCACGCATGGCCGCCACGCCGCCGCCAAGGAGCGCGCCACGGGCGGCGCCGGCGCGTACCACCCGTCGCAGGGCGCCCCCGGGGTGGACCGCCGCGGCGCGCAGCCGACGGAGGGCACCCAGGCGCGGACGCGCGCGCGCGGGCGGCGGCTCGGCTTGGGCCGGATTGGGTCGAGGGAGAGAGGGAAAGAGGTTTGGGCCGACATTCGGCCCAAAGCCAAAAGAGAGATTTTAAAACCTTTTTCTATTTAAATTATTTATTAAATGCAATTCCATTTATTAAAAATACTTCCTTAGCACAAATAAATCCCAGAAAAATCTAGGAATTATAGAATTAAGCAAAGTATTTAATGAAATTTTATCTGGCCCCATTTTACATTGGAATTTATTATTTAAAATTAGATCTTCTCTTCTAGGCTTTTAAAATAAATTCTAATAATTCCAATTAAACAACAATTTATATATTTGGGATTTTTAGGGTGTGACAGCAACATAAAATAAGATTGCCACCTCCACATAACTAAAAAATATCAAAAACTGACACCTATAATAAAAAACCGATACAAACATCTATAGATACCGATCCTATTCTAGATAAAAACATTACCGATTCTAAATAAAAACATATACATGTACGTTGAAGGCACGGTAAAAGATCTATGGTGGTGTTTAAATCCAATGACTTAACTTTAGTCTCTATATTTAGACACTAATTTAGAGTATTAAATATAGATTACTTACAATACTAATTACATAAATAAAAGCTAATTTGCGAGACAAATTTTTTAAACTAATTAATCCATAATTAGAGAATATTTACTGTAACATCACATAGGCTAATCATGGATTAATTAGGCTCAATCGTCTCGCGAATTAGTCCAAGATTATAGGTGGGTTTTATTAATAGTCTACGTTTAATATTTTTAATTATTGTCTAAACATCCGTAGGGACTTACCAATTTTAGGAGACAAATTTTTTAAACCTAATTAATCCATAATTAGAGAATGTTCCATAATTTGATAATGTTTACTGTAACATCACATGGGCTAATCATGGATTAATTAAGGCTCAATATTCTCGCAAATTAGTCCAAGATTACGGGTGTGTTTTATTAATAGTCTATGTTTAATATTTATAATTATTGTCTAAACATCCGTAGGGACTTACCAGTTTTAGTCCCATATAGACAGTTCGCAAATTAGTCCAAGATTATAGGTGTGTTTTATTAATAGTCTATGTTTAATATTTATAATTATTGTCTAAACATCCGTAGGGACTTACCAGTTTTAGTCCCATCTAGACAGTTTTAGTCCCATCTAAATAAGTTCTATATCTTCAGAGTCAAAGAAACGTACTATATGATCTCACACAAGACCCTTGTTTAAGATACCCAATTTTGTAACACAAGATCTAAGTCTAGATGTACAGATACCCAATACTCATACACTTGCACGAGTATTCTTTTGACTATTCATTTATTAGGACTAAGTAGGTCACGTACGTTCGAGAATCCTTCATACGTCTCACACAACTAGAAAACATATGAAAACTTCCCACACGGGATAAATCCAGTACTACCTCTGCTCATCCATCAGAAAGTAATTATTAAACACAGACGTCACTGAGTGGTGCATGGAAATGAACGAACGCAATCAATCATACACATCGAAGTAATCATATTTGGATAGAAATGAACAAACACAATCAAGCATACACATCGAAGTAACCATATTTTCAAGTACTCTGTTTTATTTCATAATTAAGCATCTCCTACAACATGATACCACTTCTAACACGTACAATTTTTATTCCCCATCAACTCATAGTAGTGAAGTGAACTCTACATGAACAGCTACTAGTAGATCACAAATTGTCACATTGATATGAGAATGAGATCACTGGTACTGGCCGCCGGTGCCGCGGGCCTGCGAGAAGTCGCTGCCGACGTGCGGGTTGTGGGCGGCGCTGGGCCTCGCCGTGCAAGTGGCCGTCCCGACCGGCCGGCTCTCGGCGACGCCGTCCTGGACGTGCCCTCCCGTCGGCTGCGCCGCACGCGGGTCCACCCGGGGGCGCCCTGCGACGGGTGGTACGCGCCGGCGCCGCCCGTGGCGCGCTCCTTGGCGGCGGCGTTGGCGGCCATGGCGTGCTGCTTCTCCTCCTGCGGCCTGCACCGCTCCTGCCGCCTCACCTCCGCCGCGTCCTTGTCGGCCGCGTTGCACGCCGTCGCCTTCTCCACCTGGCCCTGCACGGCGGCGCGGGACTTGTCCATCCCGGCGCGCGCCGACGCGCCCACGTTCGCCGCGGCCTCCTTGGTCGACTGCATCGCGTTCTTCCCGGCCTGCATGCTGGCTACCTAAACTCAAGTTTATGGCTACTTTTATGGCTGTGGATTTGGATGAACTTAATTGGAAGAAGAAGCTTGATGATTATTGTAATTGTTGAAGAGGATCGAAAGGAAGCTGGCAATTTATAGAGCGGCAAGCAACGAAGAAGTGAACTCGTGCAAGTGTTGAGGAGGTGACACGGGAGCATGTGCACGTGTAAGATGGGCGATGTGTGTTGTGCCAGGTGTCTGGACACGAGGCAGCCGGATAAGGGCGCCACGCTTGGGAAGCAGGTACGCTCTAAACAAGTTTCTTGTCATGTGTCTTTAGTTCTTTACTGAAACAGAGGGAAGGTGATTTCATCCTATATATACTATACTCTTGTTTCGTGCATGTCACGTAAATAGTCATCAAAAATTTTAAAAATTTTGGTAGGATAGATTAATATGAAATATATCACTCCACAAACATTTAAGTTAAAAATTAACTAATACAAATATATCTATCTTCTATTATATATTAAAAATCCATTAAACTTCCTTAAAATGCTCTCACGCTACCACGTGGCAATCCTTAAAACGCTCTCAAGGTATCACGTGGCATTAGTAAAAATCAATCCCTCAATTTTTACGTAAGTGGTTGGTCCAATATTTATAGCCATCCAACTTAATTAAGATTAAAACAAACGCCGCCCGAACTGCTAGCTCGGGGCCACACGGAGCGAAGCTTCCATAGAGCATCGCCATGGTCATCTTGCTCCTGCTCCTGCTCGTATTTCGTATACGTCCTTGCCTCCTTCGACTCCACCTTTCAGCATATGTGAAGCGCTGATGATTAATTCACTTTTGGCTTTTGAATTTTGTTATTCACACGCCTATGCACACGTACCTGTGGTCTCTTTATATATACACTGATTGATTTGCTTGCCGGTTAGTAATAAATACAGTCCATCTCTAACCTCTGCTTCCCTCCTATTTCTCTCTTCTTTTTACGTATAGCAATATCAGATAAAATTTTGGGATAATGAATTTTAAACAGCTAAAACTTCAAAATTATACTCCCTCCATCATATAATATAGCATATTTTAGCTACGTATCTGGATAAATGTGTATAGGTTCAAAACTAAAAATTGGTATATTTTGAGATGGATAGTATGTCTCATTATTTTGAGATGGATAGTATGTCTCATTTTTATCTATTCATCATTGTATTTACAACTAAATTGATAATTTAAGACCCATATTGACTTCTATTTTAACTTAAAATTGATATATTATTATTATTAGCGACGTAGGTTGTTTCGGGAGGCAAGGTTCCCAACCTTGCCGCTCGACACGGAACAAAGAACACGATTATAGTGAGATTAATTAAGCATTAGCCTAAAAAACTTGAAAAATGGATTAATATGATTTTTAAAGCAACTTTCATAAAAAAAACTTTGTAAAAAATGCACCGTTTAGTAGTTTGAAAAGCGTGCACGTGGAAAACAAGGGAAGTGAGTTTGGAAAAGAGGGGAAAAGAGCGCAGCCGTAGAGTACTCCTAAGAATTTTCTATATAATTCAAAATTAGTAGACTAAGCCACCACTTAAACATTAATAACCTTGTAAAACATAATTAACATGTTTTTTAGTTACATAGTATCGTATCCATGGAGCATTCCTAAGCCACCATGTGACGCTCCAATAAATTATGAAAGATTCCTACGAATTCTATGAAAAAAACATCTAGCCATCAATTTTTACTTAATGTGATAAACTCATTATTTTCAACCAAGCTTAATGACGAAAAACCCATGTCCCAAACCCCCACCCTGGCCTATACATGGACACAGACATGCTTACTCCCATCTTCTGTCCCCTCTCTTATTATTCACTCCCTCTCTCTAAATCATGTTCCCTATCCCATTTTCTTGCTATACCTTAGAAAGCAAATTTTGAGACAAAATATTATTAAGAACAAAAATATACTTTTTGAGAATATTTTTCCTTCCTTGGCTTCATGGATATATTCCCTTAAGGGTGATCTCCTTCTTTTGTTGTTTAGCTTGAACGAGAGAGATAAAGATGTAATTTTAAACTGGATTAGGTTGTTGTAATCTTTTTGGTTCTTTCTATTATTAATAATTTTTTTTAACGTGGGGGCCTCCCCTGCTGTGATGTTTTCAAAAAAAAAGAACAAAAATATACAACTAACTTTTCAGGTTGTTTGAACTGTTATTTTATTTATAAGTGAATAAATAGTTCATGATCCATATTACCAATGGGAGAATATATATGACTCCTAAAGAAAGTTCACTAGATTGAACCAATTGGAGAAAATATCTCAAATTCATTAAAAATGCTTCATTTTTTTACTTAAATTGGAACAAACATTGCCTATTCTATTGCCATAACCATCTTAAGTGTTTATATACTAATAATGTTATTTTATCATGTACCGTATACCATAGACTTAGGTATTTATTAATATATTATTGCATATATACAAGCCGCACTAAGGCTGTGTTCTTTTGGAGGCGTTAGGAACCCCTCCCCTCCGTACGGAAAACGTAGCGATAGATTAACACGTGATTAACTAAGTATTAGCTATAAAAAAATTTGAAAAATGAATTAATATGATTTTTTAAAGCAACTTTCCCCTATAAACTTTTTGTAAAATATGTACCATTTAGCAGTTTGAAAAACATGCACGTGGAAAATGAGGGAGATGGGTTGGGAACCCATGGGAAAGAACAGAGCCTAAGGCATCAAGTAGTTGGTTTAGAAGTTATATTTGTTACTATAAAATTTAAATTTTAGCACTTATATTGAATACGTATTTAAATAAATTCTATAGATCACATATAATATGGAAACAAGATATGTGGATATCTTTTCTTTATTCATTCATATATATGTAAGAATGTAACAAATTGTGTGAGCATGAACCAATTAGAAAGAGGGGCAGCTTTATGGTACAAATAAAACTCATTGTTAGTAATAATAATTTTCTAGGATTTGTTCAAAAATAGAGCAATTAAACATTCAACTTGCAAGGAAAAACACCTTATTTTTAATTTACACTTAGTTTGTTAGACATTTGTTTTAAACAAATTAAGTCAACCTTCTTTCAAGATATATTCTATCATTATAAGTTTCCTAAAAAATACGAATCCACGTGAATACCCTCGCGATACATGCCCGCGCAAATGCGCGGGCTACTTTCCTAGTTTAGAATAAAAAGGTATACGAGGGGATATCCCCTCGAGGGATTAGAATCCACTCCCACATGTTCCCCACTTCATGTACAGAATATGCACTTTCACCTGGGCACCCTTTTAAGTGAAGACATAAGCACAGCCAACAGGCACGTACACAACAGCATCCGCAAAGGCTCCGACAGCTGATAAACACTGACTCACTGGCAGCGAAGGCAGCAAGAGGACTCCAACTCGGAACCAGCATTACCATCCCTGACTACTGATTTCATGTCCGGTTCGAACTAGCTCGAACACAGCGGCGTAGTCGCGTGCGTGGTATGCGAGCCAAATTTATAACTATTTAGATGACATGCAAACAAGGATAGAAATCCATACCCGAAACAGAGGCCTTGTTTAGTTGGGGAAATTTTTAGGTTTGGTTACCACATCGGATATACAGACACATATTTGAAGTATTAAACGCGTAGTCTAATAATAAAACAAATTACAAATTCTGCCATGAAACTGCTAGACGAATTTATTAAGCCTAATTAATCCATCATTAGCAAATATGTACTGTAGCACCATATTGTCAAATCATGGTGCAATTAGGCTTAAAAGATTCATCTCGCAATTTACACGCAATCTGTGTAATTTGTTTTTTTTCTGTATTTAATACTCCATGCATGTGTCCAAACATTTGATGTAACAGCGTAAAAATTTTTGTTTTGGAAACTAAACAGGGCCAGAGTAGCGGAAAAAGCATTGTAATGACTAATGACAGTTTACAAAAGCTAGGGCTTAACGGAAGCGACCTGCTCTGGAAGACGTCATAAATCTGCCCCTTGATCGCCATGAGTAGCGGCTTCTCGGGGTTGGACCCGTCGTACTGCAACAACTCCTCCACCATGATCTCCCCCACCTGCACCGGCTCCGGAGGCGGCGGGACCTCCTCGCTGGGCTCCTCCTAGGGCCTCGCCGGCGGAGGCGGTGGTGGCAACGCGAGGAGATTGGACCTCACCTTGTAGACCACCACGGCGATCACCACCACCGGCAACGCGCTCCTCGCCGCCGCCCACAGCTCCACCACTGCCACGGCCACGGCTACCGTCAGATTTTCGAAGCAAAAAAAATCCCACGCGAGATGAGAACATATCTTATCCTTCTTCGAGATCCCACCGCTGCGTGGCGGCCGACCAGGGAGGTAGACAGAGGAGGCGGCGCACCGCCGCGTGGCAGCCGACCGACCAGGGAGGTAAACAGAGGAGACGGCGTGCCGCCGCGCCATGGCCGGCTACATGACGATGATGGCTGGGCGAGTGCAAGCAGCGGAGCAAGTCGCCATTTCAAACAGACTCTCGTTTGTTTTTCTACATAAACTGGAACCAAAATCACTCACGGTTTGGACAAATAAATCTTAAAATCACTCACTGAAAAGTCAAGTCAAAAATTCGTCAATGACTTCATTCCTAGTCAGTTTAATTTGGTCAATGATTAAACCAAATTAGTGAGCAAAAGCTTAGAAAAACTTTAAAGTACAGATTTGGTTGGGGTGCACCGGGCCAAGGCAGCAGTGCAAAGCCAAGGCGACACATGAGGGCCCTAGTAGCGAGCTACCGTGGTGGGCCCTCCCCCACAAAATATTAATTTAATATCCGTGGACACATGGCCCACATATCAGATATTAAACTGATAAGAACAGATACTATACTTGATCTTAGCCAAAAGGCTGAGAAAGGTATACTTTGCAAGGCGGTATAGGGTCGCATTATATACAGCGCCTCAAGCTCCCCTCTACCGTGGCTGGGCGAGGTGGTACTAAACAATTCTGCAGCGTTTTAGTTTTTACTCCGTTCGGCCCGAGACTAGCGCTGGGAACATCGGTGCAGGAAGCCCAAGCGACGTGACCTATGTTGTTTTCGCAAGTATTTCCACATTTCATGTTCTAGAAAAAAAAGATCTTTAGATTCTTTGGAAAACAGAAGAACTCTAAACTGATCGAAGAAAATTAGTATACTCCACAAGAAAACCAACGTGCCAGTTGACGCGCCGGCTAGTTTATACTCGTGCAAACTACATATTATAATATAAAAAGTTACTTTACATGAGTTCTTTAATGCCCATAACCTTTCAAATGACATAGCCTTTTAATTTTTAAAAGGACATGTTAGTGGATTTTAATTGTGTTCGTAGAAATGAACTGAAATAGGATTTGATTGTCAATAATTATTTTGGATTCAGGATATACTATTTAATTTTGACGATATTAGGAAAAAATAGAGAAAATTTATGTTTTCTTAAAATTGTAGCGACTTCCTAAAACCTAAAAAATTGTGTATAATTCATTACATATTGTAGTATTAGGAGAAAATAAATCTAAGGCAGCAAGTAGTTGGTTTAGAAGTTATATTTGTTACTATAAAATTTAAATTTTAGCACTTATGTTGAATACGTATTTAAATAAATTCTATAGATCACATATCATATGGAAACAAGATATGTGGATATATTTTCTTTATTCATTCATATATATGTAAGAATGTAACAAATTGTGTGAGCATGAACCAATTAGAAAGAGGGGCAGCTTTATGGTACAAATAAAACTCATTGTTAGTAATAATAATTTTCTAGGATTTGTTCAAAAATAGAGCAATTAAACATTCAACTTGCAAGGAAAAACACCTTATTTTTAATTTACACTTAATTTGTTAGAAATTTGTTTTAAACAAATTAAGTCGACCTTCCTGCAAGATAATAAAAAACATTATAATTAATTTCTTACCGGCATGAATAAATATTGTATAGATATATTGGAAAAATTATGCAAGCAGTGCCGATGAAGAAAATTTGTAGAGAAATAGTACTTTTAAAGCGTGGTAGATGTCATCGAGTTGATATATATTCTATTATTATAAGTTTCTTAAAATATATGAATTCGCGTGAATGCCCTCGCGATACATGCTCGCACAAATGCGCGAGCTACCTTCCTAGTAGTAATAAAAATAACAAATATAGATGCGAATGTACGTTAACTATTTTCAGTTCAATTTGTTTCTTTTATTGCAACTTGTAGAAGTCGAATTTGGTCTTACATGTTTGTGGAGTGATATATTTCATATTAATCTATGTTGTTAATTTTTTTCAAATTTTTTATAACTATTTAGATGACATGCAAACAAGGATGGAAATCCATACCCGAAATAGAGGCCTTGTTTAGTTGGGGAAAATTTTTGGGTTTGGTTACCACATCGGATATACAGACATATATTTGAAGTATTAAACGTAGTCTAATAATAAAACAAATTACAAATACTGCCAAGAAACCGCGAGACGAATTTATTAAGCCTAATTAATCCGTCATTAGCAAATATGTACTGTAGCACCATATTGTTAAATCATGGCGCAATTAGGCTTAAAAGATTCGTCTCGCAATTTACACGAAATCTGTGTAATTTGTTTTTTTTCCCTATATTTAATACTCCATGCATGTGTCCAAACATTTGATGTAACAGCGTAAAAGTTTTTGTTTTGAAAACTAAACAGGGCCAGAGTAGCAGAAAAAGCATTGTAATGACTAATGAGAGTTTACAGAAGCTAGGGCTTAACGGAAGCGACCTGCTCTGGAAGACGTCATAGATCTGCCCCTTGATCGCCCTGAGTAGCGGCTTCTCGGGGTTGGACCCATCGTACTGTAACAACTCCTCTGCTATAGATCACATATCATATGGAAACAAGATATGTGGATATATTTTCTTTATTCATTCATATATATGTAAGAATGTAACAAATTGTGTGAGCATGAACCAATTAGAAAGAGGAGCAGCTTTATGGTACAAATAAAATTCATTGTTAGTAATAATAATTTTCTAGGATTTGTTCAAAAATAGAGCAAGTAAACATTCAACTTGCAAGGAAAAACACCTTATTTTTAATTTACACTTAATTTGTTAGAAATTTTTTTTAAACAAATTAAGTCGACCTTCCTGCAAGATAATGAAAAACATTATAATTAATTTCTTACCGGCATGAATAAATATTGTATAGTTTAAAGCTAAAAGATAGGTTGGAAAAATTATGCAAGCAATGCCGATGAAGAAAATTTGTAGAGAAATAGTACTTTTAAAGCGTGGTAGGTGTGATCGAGTTGATATATATTCTATTATTATAAGTACGAATCCGCGTGAATGCCCTCGCGATACATGCCCGCACAAATGCACGAGCTACCTTCATAGTTGTAATAAAAATAACAAATATAGATGCGAATGTACGTTAACTATTTTCAGTTTAATTTGTTTCTTTTATTGCAACTTGTAGAAGTCGAATTTGGTCTTAATGTTTGTGGAGTGATATATTTCATATTAATCTATGTTGTTAACTTTTTTTAAAAAAATTTATAACTATTTAGATGACATGCAAACAAGGATAGAAATCCATACCCGAAACAGAGGCCTTGTTTAGTTGGGGAAATTTTTAGGTTTGGTTACCACATCGGATATACAGACACATATTTGAAGTATTAAACGCGTAGTCTAATAATAAAACAAATTACAAATTCTGCCATGAAACTGCTAGACGAATTTATTAAGCCTAATTAATCCATCATTAGCAAATATGTACTGTAGCACCATATTGTCAAATCATGGTGCAATTAGGCTTAAAAGATTCATCTCGCAATTTACACGCAATCTGTGTAATTTGTTTTTTTTCTGTATTTAATACTCCATGCATGTGTCCAAACATTTGATGTAACAGCGTAAAAATTTTTGTTTTGGAAACTAAACAGGGCCAGAGTAGCGGAAAAAGCATTGTAATGACTAATGACAGTTTACAAAAGCTAGGGCTTAACGGAAGCGACCTGCTCTGGAAGACGTCATAAATCTGCCCCTTGATCGCCATGAGTAGCGGCTTCTCGGGGTTGGACCCGTCGTACTGCAACAACTCCTCCACCATGATCTCCCCCACCTGCACCGGCTCCGGAGGCGAGAGAAACGTGAAAAAAATATTATAATTTCTAACCTATGATATTTTTCCCTATAAGCAATTACTGCATGTTAAATAAAACCTAGGCTAGTAACTCCATGATAGTAACATCCTATTTGTCTAGAAAATAAACCGTTTAACAGTGAAATTAAAAGCACCAAAGAAGTTACGGGTTTAATATTCAAACAAATACAATCTACTACAGATTTAATTGAAAAATAATACAAAATAAGTGTAATATAAAGTACATAAGCGGAAGCAAGTAATACCGAAAATTTTCGTACAATGTTGAAAAATATCTACACAAATACAGTTAAGACAAAGAAAATAAAACCGTTTAACAGTGAAATTAAAAGCACCAAATAAGTTGCGGGTCTAATATTCAAACAAGTACAATATTCTACAAACTTAATTGAAAATTAAGGCAAAATAAGTGTAATTACCAGTACATAAGCGAGTAACACCGATAATTTTCCTACTATGCTGAAAAATATCTAGATAAATAAAGTTAAGACAAATAACATTACTATGTCATTTCTTATACTCCCTCCATACCATAATATTTATTCGGATTCATTGTACTAGAACATATCACAGCTACATAAAATCCCTTATATCATAGGACGGTAGAAATTAATAATTTAGCAGTACAATACATGGTAATATACACGGGCTATAAATTGCTATGACTCACTGAAAAGTCAAGTAAAAAATTCGTCAATGACTTCATTCCTAGTCAGTTTAATTTGGTCAATGATTAAACCAAATTAGTGAGCAAAAGCTTAGAAAAAAAAATTTAAACTACAGATTTGGTTGGGGTGCACCAGGCCAAGGCAGCAGTACAAAGCCAAGACGACACATGAGGGCGCCAGTAGCGAGCTACCATAGTGGGCCCTCCCCCACAAAATATTAATTTAATATCCGTGGACACATGGCACACATATAAGATATTAAACTGATAAGAGATACTACAATGTGGTATCTGGTCGCATTATATACAGCGCCTCGGGCTCACCTCTACCTGGCTGGACGAGGTGGTACTAAACAATTCTGCAGCGTTTTACTCCGTTCGGCCCGAGACTAGCGCTGGGAACATCGGTGCAGGAAGCCCAAGCGACGTGACCTATGTTGTTTTCGCAAGTATTTCCAGATTTCATGTTCTAGAAAAAAAAAGATCTTTAGATTCTTTGGAAAACAGAAGAATTCTAAACTGATCGAAGAAAATTAGTATACTCCACAAGAAAACCAACGTGCCAGTTGATGCGCCGGCTAGTTTATACTCGTGCAAACTACATATTATAATATAAAAAGTTACTTTACATGAGTTCTTTAATGCCCATAACCTTTCAAAGGACATAGCCTTTTAATTTTTAAAAGGACATGTTAGTGGATTTTAATTGTGTTCGTAGAAATGAACTGAAATAGGATTTGATTGTCAATAATTATTTTGGATTGGATATACTATTTAATTTTGACGATATTAGGAAAAAAATAGAGAAAATGTATGTTTTCTTAAAATTGTAGCGACTTCCTAAAACCTAAAAAATTGTGTATAATTCATTACAGATTGTAGTATTAGGAGAAAATTAATATTGTAAAAACAATATTTTTCAGGATTATAAAGTTTTATCCAATTTTTATATTATTTATACAATTTACTCTTCATAATTATTGTTTTAATTTTGTATAAGTATAGAATATCGATGTGACCCGACTCAATTTTTAAGTTGAACTCATACTATGTTTATCTATCCAAAGATTTTGCAAAATTATTTTTACTTGTTTCTTTCTTCTATGTATCCTTTCCACGCATTTCTGCTTGCTTTGTGCATGAGATTAACAAGTAAGACAACGCGTCAACACTCATCTATACTAATATAAAAAAAAGGTGTTAATCGCTACATGCCAAATCAACAAGTTAAATCCCTACCATCCACCCATCTCCGACGCATGATTTCACCCTCTCCACGCGCGGTCTCCGCGCAAAGAAGACGCCTCATCACCCTCTTAACGAGAATTTAGACTATTTACCATCAAATTCGCGTGCCTCAACTTTTTTACCATCCAATTCGCATACCCTCTATAATATGTCATTAGGACTGCTAATTAGTCTATTTGGTACCATTTTCTCCATTTTTGTTGTATTTCTCTTATATTAATTCTATTTGTATACTTTTTCATGTATTGTGGACGTTTTTGCCCCCTGGGCCCACCTGTCAGATCAAACAGAGAAAGATCTCTGGTTCTGGATCGAGATCGAAGCCCCACTGGCACGCCACCACCGCGCCGACGAGGGGCCGTCGCACTGCCTCCACCGCCGCCCCGCCCTAGCACCGCGCCGACGAGCTGCCGCCTCCCGGGTG
>CM020185.1:12573728-12588497 GCA_009805545.1 Oryza longistaminata | reverse complement strand
CACCGCTACCCTCGAGGTCGTCGCTTTCTTCCGCCGCCACGCACTGAACCGGAGGCGAGGTCTTCCCCAGCCCCCCATGGAGCCGAGGTCTTCCCCATCCGCCGCCGCCGCCGCCGCCGCGGCGCATTCCACCGCGATTTCTCCGCCCATCCGCTGCTCCATCGCGATTTCTCCGCCGCTGCAACCTCTGCCCCGCCGATCGCACCCCATCGCGTCGCCGGTTCCTCGCGCCTGTTGCCGAGTCCGAGTCGATCCGATTGGTTCATCCGTCGAGGTTGCCCCTGCCAGGGAGGCCAAGCCGATCCAGCATCTGATCCACCTACTGGCCCCTCCCCGTTCTCTGCTCCTGACACCGTCGGACATCAACCACAGGCCACCAGCAACTGCACCTGCACCCTGCTGCTCGCGTGATTGTGATGACACATAATCTCGATCTGCAACTCATTGTCTCCATTTTCTCAAGCCGGAACATTTGGGATATTATGGCAGGAGCAGCGTGGAGTCAAAGCCCTACTCCGTAGAGGGCTCGAGGCTGAGCGGATCCGGCCGCTTCCGCCACCCGGACCACTCAACCGGCTTGCCTGCACCCTGATGCTCTCTCAGCAATCGCCCGGCCACTCGCTTCCTCTCTTTGAACACAGCTGGGGTGTGCGACATGGCTATGGTGGAGGATCTGCCCCCACCCAGGTGAACCCTCTCACTTTAGACTGTAGATTGCAACAGCTGTATGTAAATTACAATAACGATTTCTCGATTAACTATTATGATGAACCTGCAGTTTAATCTGAAAATTTAGGCAAAATGTAACGGTTGCAGTGCTTTGTTTTCTTTCTCAAACACACCATTCCAGTCCTTTTGGAATGACCCTAAAGCTGACCAATCACTTGTGAAAGAATCCTCTACTTTGCAGAAGCAGAAGCGTTACTTGGCATATATACTTTGTAGAAGCAGAAACACAACTTGGCGGTGGCTGGTTTATTTAGCAATCTCTACTTGGCTTTGATGGCCAGTGTGGTAATTAATTTCAGAAATCTCCGATTCTTGTTGACAAAATTTCTTTTGCAGGTTGAACATGGTGATTTCAGACATTTATCAATGATGGATTATCTGCTTGCCTATTCTTTCTGTTACATCAGTTGTGGGATGTTTTTCTGTTAAATTAATCTAGGTTGCTCTCTTGATCTGGTCTAGACAGAAGCAAAGGTTGCAATAAGGAAAACAAAAGGAAAAGGTGAGAGAGGGGCTTAGTATACCTCTTGACTGTAGCTGTGTCAATTTTAGTTCAAATGTTTATTGGTTTTGTCATTTATACTGCACTGTGGTTCATGAAGAACAAGAAGAATTTGTATTTGGTCTACTTAATTGATCTAAATTATGTAGAACTTCATGATTTCCTTCAGTGCAAAATATTTATTAAAAACTGCCAAATGTAGTTTTTTTCATTTTTTTTTTTGTATCCCTATAAAGAACTGCTAGAACCTTTTTTTACCACGTGCAAACTAACATTTGCAATTTTTTTAACAAAGAAGCAGTTTTACATCATGTGTGAGGCCAGGTATCAACATTTTCTTTAGTGCAACAGTCTTTTCTATTCTAATCTGCTACTAGAAGATCATGTGCCTCACATTTTACAGGATCATTGATGATATGAATGCTTAAGGATGCTATTTTAAATTATTGGTTTTCTCAGCAAGCAAAAGTTTCCATGGTTTTATCTGATTTATTTTTATTACCTCACACTTAGGATATATAGCATATTGCATTATGTTATCTGATTTGGACATTCTTGAACTGTAGCCCTTTAAAATTAACACTTATATTTTAGTTACATAATCAAGTTTTATGACTTGGTTTTAGTTATACATATCTTTCTTCAAAGTTCAAAAATAAAAATTGTAAAATCGTATCTGCCTGCCACCTTATATCTTGCATAAGTTGAGGCTTTTTACCGTCCTTAGGAAAAAATTGTTCTTAAGGTATTGGAAGTATAACATTTGTATTTGATTTTACAATGAGGGCATGAAACTCGCTTTCTGCTGGACTCAAACTGAACCATTTTGGTTGATACCCTAACATTTTGCTCTACCATATAACTTATTTCACTATTGCAACTTTATTTAGACTGAAAGAAATTTCTGGAGTTTGGTGCATAGCTGCCTGAAGCCTGAAGGCTTACAATTTGTTTAGTTGTGCTTACTATTTGAATTTATTATGTTCAAAGTAGTTTCAAAATACTAATGATTCTTAGTTATTTTTTGGGAAAAATAGGTTATGCTCATTCAAAAATGTATGTCTAACAACACATGTGATACTCTTTTCCAAAAATTGTACAAATACTTATTCAGTTTGAGAGTATTTCAATGTTCCTGGTTTAGTTTTCAGTTTTTTCTCCAAGTAGTGATATTCTTTGGTTAATTTTGTTTTTTTTAATGCAGCTCAAAATATCCATGTCAACTTAAAGTTATTGTGGATTGCAGATTGTGAGGGTTACATTTGAAGTTACTTGTGTTCTTTTCTCTTACTTAGTGGAGTTCTCTTGAATGCACCTGAAGACAACTCTTTTGCTTTGAGCCTTTCAAGTGTTTGTTAAGTTGTGGAAAATTGTGTCCATTTTGTAATGTTGTCTACTTTGCACCTCCACAACAAGTGTTCAAGAGGGGGTTACCAAAGTAGGCTAGATCATGTTAGAACATATTGTTCTTAAACTTGTGTATTTGTATGTTTCATGCGACATTTATTGTGGAAAACACAATAAACTTTCGGGGTATTCATATGTTTCTTGCGATTTACCATATATGGAAAACGTGTATTACACGTGTACGATTACTAGACAACGCAAACACCAGAGCGATCTGCATGATGGGCGAACGATCAGGCCCACACCAGTGGCTTTGTACGGCCCAGCTTGGTGCCACCGTACCAAACCAGCACAACGCCCAGGACCGCTTATTTTCTCTTTTCCTTTCGATTTTTAAGCGCGATGTCCAGATTGATCAAATCGCTGAGCAGGGTGTCAAGCTATATATGGCCAACTAAACCATAATTTGCTAATCCCTTCGTCCCATAATACAGTAGCATAGAATCATATGACATATCTAGATTCGTTACAGCATATCATTAGACTTTATATTGCTATATTATAGAAGGAAGAGAGTACTAGTAGTATATATATATTTGACAACATATACGAAGACATGATAATAATACGGCGACATGCATCGCTGTTCATGGTCAACGTATACGGCTCGGTATTTTTCGCCATCTCACATATCGGTATAGCTTGCTCGATTTTATTGCCACATTTTTTATATAGCTAAATCGTGTGTTGTATATACAAGTTTTCTATATCAAAGTTCTTCAAAAATCAAATAAATATTGTTTTCAAGTTTTTAATAATTAATACCTCCTCCGTCTCATTTTAAGTGCAACCGTAAGTTTCCGTGCTCAACTTTGACCATCTGTCTTATTTGAAAATTTTTATAATTAGTATTTTTATTGTCATGAGATGATAAAACATGAATAGTACTTTATACGTGACTTATGTTTTTTAATTTTTTTCAAAAACAAATTCAAATAAGATGGACGGTCAAAGTTGTACAGGGAAATCATGGCTGCATGTCACGCCCGGAAATTCACTAGTAATTTCCGAACTTATTTGTGCATAAAACCCTCGTCCAGGAATCAGCCGAGGTACACAAACTGACAATTTAATATACAAATCCATCTTAATAATAACGTTACATACTTACAAAAGAAAAGAAAACAGCAACGGAATTACGGTCTAGCGATGGCTTCAGCTCCACTCCTACAGGTAGCTCAACTGGGGTATAAGCCAAACGTCTTCTCCTTCTGGATCCTTTCTCTTCAACTGAGGTTTGATGATTATTGCAAGGTGAGCATATGACATACTCAACAAGCCACACAGCAAATATGCAAGTGCACAAGGATACCAAATGATGGCATAATATAGGCTCATTTGCAAAAGCAGCATTTAGCAAAGATTTAAGAGAAGTAAAACAGTAGAGTAATTAATCATCAATTTTAACCAACACTGCACAGCACCCCAATGCTGCACAGGCCCAATCAAACCTGAACAACCAACCCTGGTCGTACAGATCAAACCTCCAAACCAGGAATTATCCATTCCAAACCAGGAGTCAAATTAATTATCACATTATTAACATTAATGAGTAGTGTGAGACGGGATCGAGAGATTGGCGCTCCCTTGTAGAGCCGCACGGCGATCACCACCACGGCGACGCGCTCCTCGCCGCGCCACGCTCCACCACTGCCACGGCCACGGCTAGCCGTCCAAGATTTCGAAGCAAAAAAATCCCACGCGAGATGAGAACAGTATCTTATCCTTTTCTTCGAGAATCCCACGCGCTTATAAGGCCCGAACACTGCAGTCAAACACGACACCGCCGCGTGGCGGCCGACCAAGGGAGGTAAGAACAGAGGAGGCGGGCGCACAGGCACGTGGTTGGGCGGCCGACCGACCAGGGAGGGTAAAACAGAGGAGACCGGCGTGCCCGCCGCGCGCCATGGCCCGGGCTACGTGACGATGATGGGCTGGGCGAGTGCAAGCAAGCGGGAGCAAAGTCGCCCATTTTCCATCAAAACAGACTCTCGTTGTTTTTCTACATAAACTGGAACCAAAATCACTCCAACGGTTTGGACAAAATAAAGTCTTTAAAATCACTCACTGAAAAGTCAAGTCCAAAAAAATTCGTCAAATGACTTCATTCCTATCAGTTTTAATTTTGGGTCAACATGATTAAACCAAATTAGTGAGGCAAAAGCGAAAAATATTTAAAAAGTACAGATTTGGTTGGGGTGCACGGGCCAAGGCAGCAGTGCAAAGCAGAAGACGACACGATGAGGGCCCTAGTAGCGAGGCTACCTGGGTCCTGAACCCACCAAAATATATTAATTTTAATATCCCATGGACACAGTGGCCCACATATCAGATATAAAACTGTAAGAATGATCTTAAGCCAAAAGGCTGAGAAAGGTGGTATCGGGTCGCATTATATACGCGCCTGCAAAGCTCCGCCTCTTACCGTGGCTAGGGCGAGCGTGGTGTAACTATTCTGCAGCGTTTTAAGTTTTTTACTCCGTTTCGGCCCAAGACTAGAGGCAGCTGGAGAACATCGTGTGCAGGAGAGCCCAAGTCTGACGTGACCTATGTTGTTTTCGGCAGTATTTCCACATTCATGTTCTAGAAAAAAAATGATCTTCAGATTTCCTTTTTGGAAAAGCAGAAAAGAATTCTAAACTGAAATGGAAGAAAATTAGTACTTCCACGGAGAAAATAACGTGCCGAATTGACGGGCGCCGGACTAAGTTTTATAACGTCGTGTGCAAACTACATATAATTAATAAAAAGTTACTTTACATGAGTTTCCTTAATGTGCCCATCAAACCTTTCAAGAGGACATACTTTTAATTTTTAAAGGACATGTTTAGTGGATTTAATTGTTGTTTGTATGAAATGAACTGAAATAGGGATTTTGGATTTGATCATAATTATTTTGGATTCAGGATATACTATTTAATTTTGACGGATTATTAGGAAAAAATAGAGAAAATGTGTGTTTTTAAAGATGTGTAGCGGACTTCATAAACTAAAATTGTGGTATAATTCCATTACAGATTGTAGTAATTAAGGATGCAGAAAATAATGAGTTGGTAACGAAAATAATATTTTTCAAGGATTAATAAAGTTTTATCCAACTTTTATATTTTTATACACAATTTACTTTTCATAATGCCTGATTGTTTTTAATTTGTATAAAGTAGTATGAATAGTCGATGTGACGCCGACGTCAATTTTTTAAGTTGAAACCCATAATATGTTTATATCTATCCAAAGATTTTGCAAAAAGTTATTTTTACTTGTTTCTTTTCTTCTATGTATCCTTTCCACGTATTTTCTGCTTTGTTTTATGCATGAGATTTAACAAAATTTAAGGGCAACGCTCAACACTCGTCTAATACTAATATAAAAGAGAGGAGTTCAATCGCTACAATGCCAAATCAACAGGTTAAAATCCCACCATCACGGCCATCTTCTTTTTTTTTTTTTTGAACACATCAACTTTATTAAGGCAAGAGCAGATTAGGGGATAAACCCCATTACATAACCAAGGATAAAAAACTGAAAGCAAAGAGAGGCACCCCTGAGAAGGGAGGGTTAACCTGAACTACGGAAGGCATCTTCCCTGAAATAACCTAAAGTAGAAAAAGGCAGCAAGTCGATAGGGATCTGCGGCGGAAGCCGCGACGACTGCTACCGCTGGGTGACGCTCAAAAGATGTGCACTTCCGCGCTTGACAAACCGTTAAATTCCCCTATGCGGCTTTGCCCCACGGAAACGGCACAGACCGAGGTTTTTGTTGCTGAGGGTCCGTGATTTTGGTGTGTGCGTCACGGACTCAGGCGAAGGATCCCGACACAAGGCGGCATCATTGAATCTGAGGAGCTCTAGACATCAACTCTGTCAACCCGAAATTGGCGGGCAGGTGGTCGCGAGCTCAAGCCCAGCGAATGACAGAAGCCAGCATTGGTTTCTTCTGTTAGGGAACAACAGGAAGGGGTGGGAATCCGAAGAAACAGATGCACCTTCAACGATTGGAAGGCACTTGAAATGACTGCAAATCTAATTCGTGTTCTGTCTGCGGTGAGATCGACTGGGAGAGATGGTTTTGCGGAAGGGACGATGGCCATGCAGCATGAAACTAGTGGATCCTGGCCCAGTGCAAACACCCATCCACAAGATCCAAAAGCTTCAAGGAGAGGAGATGCGTCATCGGCTGGCTTGGCTAGAATGCCTGCCAGACGCCCTGAGCGGCCGCCATCAGGACTTCACACCGCGGCGGCGGTGCACCTTTTGAAAGGCAACCAACGGGGGAGTCAACGTCGGCAGGACCGAAAACAGCCCAATCCAAAGCATAGCGACTAGAAAGGGGCGAGCTGCAACTGGAAGCAAACGACGACAACGACGCAGGAAGACGCCTTCGCGTCGCCACCCGGGTCGCCGCGGGCCGTGTCCGCGCCGCAGCCGCCGCCGCCGTCGGCCGACGGGGCCGCGGTCCGCGCCGCAGCCAGCGCAGCCAGCCATCGCGTCGGGCTGCAACCACGTCGTCGCCGCCGCCATGGACCTGATCCGCGCCGCCGCTGGCCCAGGCCGGGCGGTACTAGGATCCGCGCCGTCCGGCCGTCGCCTCGGGTCGTATCCGCGTCGCCATCAGCAGTCGCGAGCTGCAACCTCGTCGCCTCGCACCATCGCTGGTGCGCAATCGCGTTCGCCGCCGCCATCTCCATCTTCCATCGCCACACTAACGAGAAGAAAACGGGAAGAACCCGAACCTACGGACTAGCCCGACTACGTAACTACTATGGGGGAGGGGGGACGACCCCGTCTCCTCCCGCCGCCGGTGAACGAGGCCGCGAATCGAGGAGGAAGAGGGGGTCGAGGAGTGGGGAATTTACTGTAGGAGCAAAGAAAGGTTGTTGCGAGAGGTTCGAGAGGGTTCTCTCCCCATCGTAGTGGAAAAAACCGGACCCGGGCCCGCGGTTTCGAAACCGGAAAAACGCGGAACGCAGAGGTGTCCACGGTCGGTTTCAACTGAAAAGACGCGGACATGTATTCCGACCGGATTGAACCGGCGCGGGTTTTGACTAAACCGGCCATTAAACCGGCTCGGTTGGACGCGGACAAAGGAGTTTAATGGGGCACGTTAAGGCCCAGTCAATAGCCCCTGATAGGCCCACGTGACTGTTTTTGTTTTTTGGGGCAAAAATGCCATAGAAAGGGTGGCTGGAAATTAAGGCCCCAGTCCATCGCCCTATAGGCCCAGCGTGAACTGTTTTTTTTGTGCAAAATGTCATAGAAAAGGGTGCCCACGTGACTGTTTTTTTTGGCGATGGCAGGATGCGCATAGAGAAGGGTGAGTGGAAGTGGGGATTGCGAACTGGTCTGGCGATTGGAGAGTGCGTAGGCTGTCCTAAAGCCATCCACCTTTGTTTCGTTTGTTGCTTTTTTAGAGATATGAAGCATGTTAGCGATATAATAAGCTGATGTGAACCGCGGTTCACCGGCGGTTCACCGGTCAGAACTGTCGACCGGTGAACCGAGGCAGTTGTCCCCGGTGTTACTCACGAAGCGGTCGCGGTTTTTGTGGCGACTATGCTCCCCATCCACGCCATGGGATGATTTCACCCTCTCCACGCGCGTCCTCCGCGCAAAGGAGAGCCTGTCATCGAGAAAATTAGACATTTAGCCATTTTGTCAAAACGGGGTTTCGCTGGAATCCACTCCCAAAAGTGATTTTCGTTAAAATGCCACCCTCAACAGGGGCCAACTTGTTGCAATGCCATTCCATCCCATTTCTTCTCAGTTTAATGTTTTTTGTAATGTTTTTTTCTTGTTGAGATGCGCAAAATACCCTTGATCCTATCTATCTCTCCTCTCTGTCTTCCTCCTCTCCGTTTGGCTCGGTCTGTCTTCCTCCTCTCCGTTCGACTCGGCGGCGCAGCTAGAGACGGGGACGGCGGGCGGCGCGGCGGAGACGGGGAAGGCGGCGGCGCGCTGGGGAATTGGGGAGGCAGCGGTGCGGACGGGGACGGTGGCGACGCGGCTGGGGACGGGAAGGCGACGACAATGGCTGGGGACGGAAGACGGCGCGACATGGCTAGGGACGGGAACGGCGGTCGGCGCGCGACGATGGGTTGGGGCTGGTGGGATGTTTCTCCTACGCCGATGCAGAATGGCGCCGTCTGAGCCGAGCAGCCTTCCCGCCACCCGACGTCGGCGCCGTCCCGTCGCGCAGCCCACGCGCCGGCAACGCCCACCTCATCGGCGACCGCCCATCTTTCTCCATGTCCTCCTCGACGACCTCCTCGCTCGAGTGCCTCGCCGGCGTCCCTATGCCTCCCTCCCGCAACTCCCCACCACTTCACGGCACGCCGTAACGCATCTGTCGGCACGCACCGGCGATGACTTCGGGCTCCTCTCTCCTCCCTCTCCGTCACGCCCACAGCGAGCCGACGGATGTTGGCGTGGTGGTGGATGAGGACGAGGACGGCGGCCAACCAACTCTAGCTATGCCCCGTCGCCGCGCGGCCGCCGCTGCCGCGCTACGCCTCCACCCGCCGGCGACTGGATGGGGATCGATCCCTTTCTCCTTCCCTGCAAAGTCAACAAAATGACTAGGGCAAATATGTCAGAGAATGATGGAAAAATTTGAATCAGTTAAAATGGTTGAAATGGCATTATGCACGTTGGCTTCATTTGACAATGGCATTATAACGAAGCCATATTCGGGAGTGGTATTCCACGAAACCCCATCCTGAACATGCTAAATGTCAATTTTCTCCGCCTCATCACCCTCTTAACACGCGACTCGCTCCTCCTCCTCGCGTCGTTCGTCCCATTCTGCGCCGCCGCCGTGCACTCCACCGCCTCCGCCGCGCACGGAACGCGAGGCGAGGTCTTCCCCAACCACCGCCGGAGCCTTGGTCTTCCCATTCCGCGCGCGGCCGCCGCAGCAGGAGCCGACGTCGTCCCATCGCCGCCGCTGCCGCCGCAATCCCCGCTACACTCGAGGTCGTCGCTTTCTTCCGCCGCCACGCACTGAACGGAGGCGAGGTCTTCCTCAGCCCCATGGAGCCGAGGTCTTCCCCATCCGCCGCGCGCCGCACTCTCCACCGCGATTTCTCCGCCCATCCGCTGCTCCATCGCGATTTCTCCGCCGCTGCAACTCTGCCCCGCCGATCGCACCCCCATGCGTCGCCGGTTCCTCGCGCCTGTTTCGAGTCCGGGTCGATCCGATTGGTTCATCGTCGAGGTTGCCCCTGCCAGGGAGGCCAAGCCGATCCAGCATCTGATCCAACCTACTGCCCCTCCCCGCTCTCTCTCCTGACACCGTCGGACATCAACACACAGGCCACAGCAACTGCACCTGCACCCTGTTGCTCGCATGATTGTGATGACAAATAATCTCGACTGCAACTGCATTGTCTCATTTTCTCAAGCCGAAACATTTGGGATATTGTGGCAGGAGCAGCGTGGAGTCAAGCCCTACTCGTAGAGGCTCGAGGCTGAGCGATCCGCCGCTTCCGCCACGACCACTGCAACCAGCTTGCCTGCATCCTGATGCTCTCTCAGCAATCGCCCGCCCACTCGCCTTCCTCTCTTTGAACACAGCTGGGGTGTGCGACATGGTATGTGTGGAGGATATGCCCCCACCCAGGTGAACCTCATTTAGACTGTAGATTGCAACAGCTGTATGTAAATTAACAATAACGATTTCTCTATTAACTATTATGATGAACCTGCAGTTTAATCTGAAATTTAGGCAAAATGTAACCGTTGCATGTGCTTTGTTTCTTTCTCATCAAACACAACCATTCAGTCTTTGGAATGACCCTAAAGCTGACCAATCATTGTGAAAGAATCCTCTACTTTGCAGAAGCAGAAGCGTTACTTGGCATATATACTTTTAGAAGCAGAACACAACTTGGCGGTGGCTGTTTATTTAGCAATCTCTACTTGGCTTTGAGGGCCAAGTGTGGTAATTAATTTTCAAATCTCTGATTCTTGTTGACAAAATTTCTTTGCAGGTTGAACATGGTGCATTCAGACATTTATCAATGACGGATTATCTGCTTGCCTATTCTTTCTGTTACATCAGTTGTGGGATTGTTTTCTGTAAATTAATCTAGGTTGCTCTCTGATCTGGTCCTAGACAGAAGCAAAGGTTGCAATAAGGAAAACAAAAGGAAATGTGAGAGAGGGGCTTATATACCTGTTGACTGTAGCTGTGTCAATTTTAGTTCAATGTTTATTGGTTTTGTCATTTATACTGCATGCATGTGGTTCATGAGAACAAGAAAGAATTTGTATTTGGTCTACTTAATTGATCTAAATTATGTAGAACTTCATGATTTCCTTCAGTGCAAAATATTTATTAAAACTGCCAAATGTAGTTTTTTCATTTTTTTTTGTATCCTATAAAGAACTGCTATAACCTTTTTTTACCACATGCAAACTAACATTGCAATTTTTTTAATTTTTAACAAAGAAGCAGTCTTACATCATGTGTCAGGCCAGGTATCAACATTTTCTTCAGTGCAACAGTCTTTTTCTATTCTAATATGCTACTAGAAGATCATGTGCCTCACATTTTACAGGATCATTGATGATATGAATGCTCAAGGATGCTATTTTAAATTATTGTTTTCTCAGCAAGCAAAAGTTTCCATGGTTTTATCTGATTATTTTGTATTACCTCACACTTAGGATATATAGCATATTGCATTGTTATCTGATTTGGACATTCTTGAACTGTAGCCCTTTAAATTAACACTTATTATTTTAGTTACAGAATCAAGTTTTATGACTTGGTTTTAGTTTACATATCTTTCTTCAAAGTTCAAAAATAAAATTGTAAAATTGGTATCTGCCTGCCACCTTATATCTTGCATAAGTTGAGGCTTTCTACCGTCCTTAGGAAAAATTGTTCTTCAGGTTATTGGAAGTACAACAAATTTGTATTTGATTTTACAATGAGGCATGAAACTCGCTTTCTGCTGGTCTCAACTGAACCATTTTGGTTGATCGCTCCTAAATTTGCTCTACCATATTACTTATTTTCACTATTGCAACTTTATTAGACTGAAAGAATTTCTGGAGTTTGGTGGCTAGCTGCGTGAAGCCTGAAAGCTTAACAAATTTGTTTTAGTTGTGCTACTATGAACTTTATTATGTCAAAGTAGTATTCAAAATACTAATGATTTCTTAGTATTTTTGAAAATCGGTTATGCTCAATTCAAAAATGTATGTCTAACAAATACATGTGATTACTCTTTTCCAAAAATTGTACAATAATCTATTTTAGTTTGAGAGTATTTCAATGTTCCTGATTTAGTTTCAGTTTTTTTCTCCAAGTAGTGATATTCTTTGGTTAATTTGTTTTTTTTTATGCGCTCAAAATACCCATGTCAACTTGAAGTTATTGTGGATTGCAATTGTGAGGTTACATTTGAAGTTATTGTGGATGACACGAAATCAATTGTGTAGATACTTGTGTTCTTTTTCTCTACTTAGTGGAGTTCTCTTGAATGCACCTGAAGACAACTCTTTTGCTTTGAGCCTTTCAAGTGTTGTTAAGTTGTGGAAAATTGTATCATTTTGAATGTTGGCTACTTTGCCCTTCACAACAAGTGTCCAAGAGGGGTTGCCAAAATAGCTAGATCATGTAGAACATTTGTTCTTAAACTTGTGTATATTGGTATGTTTCATGCGATATTTGTTATGGAAAACACAATAAACCTTTCAGGGTATTCCATGCTTCTTGCGATTTACGCGTATATGAAACATGCATTGCACGTGCACCAGAGCGATCTGCATGATGGCGAACGATCAGGCCCACACCAGTGGCTTTGTACGGCCCAGCTTGGTGCCACCATGCCAAACCAGCACAACGCCCAGGACCGCTTCTTTTCTCTTTTCCTTTCGATTTTTAAGCGCGATGTCCAGATTGATCAAATCGCTGGAGCAGGGTGTCAAGCTATATATGGCCAACTAAACCATAATTTGCTAATCCTTCGTCCATAATACTGTAGTATAGAATCATATACGAGCGACATGCATCGCTGTTCTTGGTCAACGTATACGCTCAGTATTTTCGCCATCTCACATATCGTATAGCTTACTCGATTTATTGCCACATTTTATATAGCTAATCGTGTGTTGTATATACAGTTTTCTATATCAAAGTTCTTCAAAAATCAAATATATTGTTTTCAAGTTTTTAATAATTAATACCTCATCTGTCTCATTTTATAAGTGCAACCGTAAATTCCGTGCTCAATTTTGACCGTCTGTCTTATTTGAAAATTTTTATAATTAGTATTTTTATTATCATGAGATGATAAAACATGAATAAGATGGACTTTTTATACGTGACTTTATGTTTTTATTTTTTTTCAAAAAAATTCAAATAGATGGACGGTCAAAGTTATACAGGGAATCATGGCTGCACCTAAAATGGACGGAGGGAGTACTTGATTAGGGCAATTTTACGATAGATGTGGTAGTCACCTCCAATTTTATCCACATCATCCATCCAATAAAATTAAAATTAACTTATATAAATGCATTGCATTTTATACACTAGTCCTAATACACTTGCCACCAATCAGCCATCTCATTTTCTCTTGTTTCTTGAAGTTGTTGTGTGAAGGTTGTCTCTTTGCACGAGGGGTGGCTCATCCCCTCTCTCTTCTCTTCTCTCCTCCACATCATCATTTAAATATACACTGACTTTGGAGTTTGTGCTTAAAACCTTATAGTACTTGCTTAATATCTCGCTTTGGCGCTTTGCATGCCACCAAAATTTCTGCCATCCCCCATCAGAACAAGCCTTAGGCTAAGTTCTAATCACATTAATGGATTATCTGTTTTCTCAATTTTAACTAAGCACGTTTAAATTTTTCAAATTACTAAGGCGTCCGTGTCTGTTCTCTAAAATATTAACGGTAAAAGTTTTTTTAAAAAAATCAAATAAAGTTTATAAATTTACATTAGTTAACTCTAATACTTAATTAATCTTCCACTAATCCTATCTTATTATAAGTTACAACCCACTAAATTCTACTTCCTCCGTTTCACAATATAAGTCATTCTAGCATTAACATCAAATATGAATGGTGGAAAATGCTAAAATGACTTACATTGTGAAACGGAGGGAGTACAACTCAACATACAGAGATACCACACATCATCATCCACTAACAATTATTATTTTAAACATGAACTATAAGTTACAACCCACTAAATCCTAAAATTCAGAATGCAAAGACACACGCATCATCTACTAACAATTATTATATCTTAAAAATCATACAAACATGTTATATTATCTATAATTCTATAATTTATTAAATTTTTTAGAACTTTAAGAATGTAAGCATGTTAAATCATCATCCCAATTAATTCACATAATATTTTTTAATATATCTCTCCATCATTTTTTATAATATCATATACCTATACAGTTTATCCTCACTTTGATTAATGGTTATTTCTCTCTCTCTCATTAACACTATATCACATCAATTGTTTTTAGCTTAGATGATTAATCTATGGTCCAAATTATTTTCCTCATTTTCTTCTCACATTAAGTCATATCACCTCCAGTTGCTTTTAATCCTTAGATGATTAATCTATAGTCCAAATACCCCCTCCTTTTTCTTTTCTCATGAACCTCGTCACCTTACTTTTATATTTGGATCATTATTCTAATATACTATTTAAATTATCATAAACTATATCAACTTATACGAGTTTATACCATCTATCTTACATACTATTTCTACTTACTACTATCGTACTAAATCTCGCAGTAACGCGAGGGTTTCATCTAATGATTTATATTTGGGTTTTTATGAATGCAAGGAAAGCTCAAGACAACTCATCACTCCAACGCAGTCTTTAGTGGTTTATATTGACTCCCTCACAACTAATCCATTTTATGATTGATGCGGTCTTCAATACCGCTTTAACCTTTAATATCTATAAAAATAAGTTATTAAAATAAAAGCCAAGAACTCTTGTGATGAACATGCACGCCCAAGCTGAAGCCAGGACGACGTTGTACGAAACAAACGCCGTTCTTTTTTATTTATTTATTAACATACATACATTTTATCTCGATTTTCATTAGTTTGTTTTTATCAAACAAAAACACAGTTAAACCAGTA
>CM020185.1:12530567-12573703 GCA_009805545.1 Oryza longistaminata | reverse complement strand
AGTTAAATAGTATATTTCGTGTGAAAACTTCTTATACAGAAAATGTTTTAAAATATGAGATAAAATTCATTTTCAAGTTTGTAATAATAAAAATTTATTTAATTAAACCCTAATGATTTTCTTTATTACTCTAGTATCATCTTAATTAGAAACAAACTATAAATACCACCATAAAAAGAAGCTATTTTTTGATAAATAATCTAGTAGCATCATTCTGACGTGGTTAGTCTATATTAGAAAGAGAGGGTACTAACATGTTACTAATAATTTTCTTTAATTAAAATCACATTGCAACTCATGAGTAATATGCTAGTTTAAATAAATAAATTTATCATGTATTTAAATGCAAAGTAGTACATATGAGTATATGAATTACATATTAGTCGAGCTATTATTACCAAAGTGTCACTTTGAGCCACCTCTAACTCAATCTTTTCACTTAAAATCAAATATTGCTACCAATCATTTTAATTTAGACTAGTGGCCCATCTGTCAATAGGCTTATATGAGAGAAAAGGAGAAAAACGGGAAAGGTTCTCACCTGCTCGGTGGGGATGGCGATGGCAAGCTCCTCTGCCATGGAAGCATTGGCCACCCGTCCCTCCTCTCCTCCTCCACGCACTTCCACCGCAGCTTCTCCCTCGTCCGCAGTCGTCCTCTCTTCCTCCACCATGATGAACACCACCGCTCCTCTCTCTCCACCTTCGACAGCTCTTCTCCTTTACCACTTTTACCACTTTCGAGTGTAGAGCTTGCTCTTTTGCCACAGTGCACGCCGCCACTCCTCACCTCTCGCATATAGAAGCACCCGCCAATCGTCTCTCCTTCCTCCCCGTCATCATGCATGGTGATGTCCTAGTGGAGCTGTGGAGGTCAAGGCCAACAGCATGGGCCAGAGGGAACTCGGGGAGGTCGGATCCAACCATGGTGGACATCAGTGACTCTAGATAGGGCTCCTCCTTGTTGCATCAGGCATGAGTGGTGAAAGAGGTTATCACCTCACCTTCGTCACGAGGGAAGAACGAAAGAGGTGAGATAGTGTTCGTGAGAGAATAGGTTAGATGTGGCCGGTGTTGCAATGGGAGCCGTGGTGGCAGTCGTCCGAGTAGTAGGATTGATTGGATGGGGGGTGATCTAAGTTGAAACAAAAGATAAAGCTAGTTGGTGTTAAGTGAAAAGATGTGCTGAATTAGGGTTGTCCAATATAAAAATCTGATAAGAATATCTATCCCAAACTGCTATTTACTCTTAATTTTTTAATGAAAAGAGTGGATTGTAGTATACACCACCCTGACATTTTGCACAACATAACAGCAAGGTATACAGAAGAGACTACCAAACATTATCCATTCTTATTATTGCACATGATTTTCACTGTATTGACAAAGTTTATACGAAGAAACACAGTATCAATGATTAAAAATTTCAAGATACAGCACAGAACATTGGTAACTGGGGCTTGAATCATTCCGAACCACCTAGTAGTATTGCTCGAGTACCCCAGTGCAGGAATTACTCAAATGTCAAGGACCAAATTGGATTCATGCTCTATTTTTTCTTCCTGCCCTTAGCTCTTATACTACCTAACTAAGCTCTTTATTCAAGAAACAAGCCGCAATGAAGCAGGAAAACCCATCTATCTACCATACCACACCTATGATGATATTGTTGGGCTGTCAACTGCAAGCCCCATTGTATTGAGTCCATTGTCAACGTAAACAGTCGAGCCAGTGATAGCGGAAGCCAATGGAGACACCAGGAATGCTGCTGTGTTCCCCACTTCGTCTGTTCGATATACAAAATGCTTTCGTTAGAGTATATCTGGACGAAAAGTTGTTCTTTTAAATAAAACAAGAAGAAGATAGCATATGTAACGGAGAAATAAGGCGGTTTTGGACCTGCCAACAGTTCTTTCTGCAACGGTGCATTAACATAAGAGTATTCTATCATCTTCTCAATGAATCCAATTGCCTTGGCAGCTCGGCTTCCCAGAGGACCTATGAATAAATTTAACAAATCAGAATGAACTTACAATTATTCCTACATCATTAAAGTAAGAGATCCTAAATAATTATGCAAATCATATCCAAGGGAAATAGCACATCATATGCATGTGCTGACAAACCGAAATTCACATGTAAAATTAGAAAGAAATGTTGCATCATGAGTCATTAATTTCCAAATGGTGTCGCATAGGTAATCACCTAGTGCCAAGATTTACAATGCTAGCTTTATTCCAAGAGAATGTTCCTACAGAAGAAAATACCTGCAGATATGGTGTTAACTCTGATTTTCCCTTTCCTTCCAGCTTCAAAAGCAAGTACCTACAAAGATTTGCAGAAAAAGATTAAAAAAGTACATTCATGGTACATACTCCCTCCGTCCCAAAATAAGTGCAGCCTTGTAGTTCAAATTTGAACTAGAGGGTTGCACTTATTTTGGGATGGAGGGAGTGTTGAAAATAACATATATATTCTAGAAGACCATACTTTTGTGTCACTCTCAAGAGCTGCTTTAGCTGAACTCATGCCACCACCATATCTAAAAATATATATAATCAGAATTACCACCGGTAAGTAATGATACAAAATGCTTTGTATTCTAAATCTCAAATAATGTAGTTACCCAGGAATTGCCCTTTCAGATGCAATGTATGTTAGAGAGATGGAAGCACCACCTGGAAATATTAAACATATATGAGGCAGTGCCAATGAAAATAGTATAGGTTAGTATAGGTTGAGCGTCATAACAAGTTATTTCTTAATGCAATTGGATAATTTTCAGCATTGCTGTTCAGTCAGAAAAGCTTGATCCAGATCAGAGCAGGAGACAAGTTACACATAAGTAAACAGCAGCATTACTATGATTCACTGGACAAATAAAACTGCAAAGATATGAAAGGCAGTAACGGCTTGATTTATCTAGGAGTGTATAAGATAGCGGTTCAAGTGCAGGCGTGGAGAGTTAGAACTGCGGAGTAAGCACTACCTGGATTCATTATAGGAAGGAAGTGCTGAAGCAAAGAGACGAAGGAGTAACTCGATGCTGACAGTGCAGCAAGATACCCTCTTCTTGATGTCTCCAACAGTGGTTTTGTTACCTTTAAACAGAGGTAGGTGATCATTAGTTGAAAGCGTAACACGTATGGACAATAATTTCATCACTTGCAGTAAGCACAGAGGAATATAGGCAGAGGCACTATACCTCTGGACCATTAGCTAGAGAATGCACCAAAATGTCAATGCTGCCAAAGTCATTCTTGACTGACTCAGCAACTTCCTATCAAATAAAAATAGGAGCAGTTTAGTCAAAGCTCAAAAGCTTAAAAAACAATCCGATTATAGAAATTGTATAACGCGCCTAATGTTGTTTTTGCACACCCAAGTATATCAACTGGGTAGACATATGGAATGAAATGGATTGCATCTACACACCTTAACAGTCCAATTTGATGACCCAGCATACCTTTTGTTTCCTTTGACCTAAAAATAAAAATAAAAATGATTGTCATAAAGCCGCATTGGGAGCTAAACAGAAGAAAATAATAGATAAGAAAATTACATCTTCAGGAACATCTTCAGGGGAATCATAGACAGCATCAAGTGGATAGACTTTAACAATTTCCATAAGAGATCCATCAGGCAGCCTGTATCAAGAGACAGTTAGATAAGAGTTAAGTGTTATTTTCAGAGCAAAGCTAGATAAAACAAGAAAAATAGAAATATAATACAAACTTTCGTGATTCATCAAACTTTCCACGCCTTAGGCTTGTCTCAAATATGTTTAGTGCCTGTGCAGGTAGAACTCTCCATTAAGTGAATGACAATGAGAAAAAAATATGCATATATATGATCCCTATTGAACACTGCAAGCGTTGGATCCACTTACAGGCACCCATGTACCAACAAGAATTTCAGCACCAGCAGCAGCAAGAGCCTTTGCAATTGCCCAGCCATAGCCATTGTCATCAGCAACTCCAGCAATGAACGCCCTTTTACCTGAGAGATCATACAAACATTAGAAGAGTGGCAGCAATTGAGAAGGATTTGTACTACTAATATGCTCGAGTTATCTGTTTTTTTGAAAAAAAAAATCTCTCCTTTAGTTCTTCAATCAAACCAATAACAAAAGTAATATGACAACAAATCAAAATACTTGTAATTACTATGCAAAATTCTGTATAATTGTGACCATCTGTTAATCATTGGATAATGCTATGGGCCACTAAACTTCATTACAGCTGACGAAAGCATTTATATTTGACCTTTTTTTAATGAGCAAGCACATAAAGTTGATACTTCCTTAATATGTAGAGTTCATGAATGAGGCCTTCAAAAGGCACATAAGTTCTAAAAAAAAATTCTCAAATAATTAAAAGAAATTTAGCTTGATATTTCTCATCAAAATTTTCAAGACCCTACCTTAGCATGAATATACAGTATGTCAAACCCAACTTTTGCTTTTCTTTAGAATATTTAAAGCATCTACATCAAGTAAAAATGGAATTTAAAACACTTTCATTTGCACAGGATATGCTCCCTGGTATACTGGTAATTGCTCTTATGTTAGTCTACACGGTGATGTATGAGGCTGGCTCTTACAGCATTATCAAAGAGTAATAAACGCAATATTACTACTGAATCACCATTAGATCGTCCATAAAAGATAACCAAAACAGCAGTAACCTTTTTCCCGAGGACCAGAATGTAAAATACTAGATTCCATAAAGCACGCAGTTTTTACAATTAGATGGTTTGAACTAAATAAGCACACACCATTCAAACATTCACCACAGCTGACGGGGTTAATAATATTTGGCTTCAACCATATAGTTAACCAAAAACCAACGTATGCCATGAGCATCTATGCTTGTTAGATGCAAAAGAAAATTTGAGAAAATAGAAGCTAAGCAATCAAAATGTTGCACGGAAACATGAATGCGTAAAGGAAAAGAACATGATCACATAGCATTGCTAGGTGCATGATTACTACAGATATGCAGCTAAAGAGTTACCTCTAAGATCAATTGGTAGGCCTTGGGGGCCACTTTCGCTCGACATTGCTCTGATGGCGACACCGCTGCGCTTGGAAGAACCAAGAGGGCTGGAGTAGCAGATTCTGGGACAGGTTGCAAAGCCAGTGGTGGTGCTGAGTGCGCGGCCAATCCGGGAGACCGCCGCCCTGGAAGTAAGCATTCCCTGGGAGGCTGAGATGCAGGGGCGTGCAGCCACCATCTGCATACCGGCAGCTGCAGAAGCACCCATCGTCCTGCTGCATCAAAAGATCATCACAGCACACATTACACGAATGATCTGTCCTACTACTAACTCAGCCTCAACTGTTCAACCCGTATTCAGGCAAACAGAACAAATCGAAACAAGGTAGTATAAGATTTGTATCACCTCCATTCTCCATAGCTCACTCGAGAAACTAGTATTTCAGAACTATGGAATCTATCAAAAAAAAAAAAGAAAAAAAACAAGCCTAAAGAACCTATCCTGCCCGAACAAATCAAGAGAGAAATCTAACATGCCAAACCAGCGACGCAGCGCTCAAATCATTCCCCACCCAGGCCAGGAGCACGATTTGGACAGAACAAACATTTCGCTGATAAACCCTGGGGCAAGAAAAAAAAAACCCGCATCCCCCACTTGACATGTCCAAGAAACAAAACAAGACAACACAAACAAAACATCTCCAACTCTCCTCCTTTCTCCCCGCAAATAACAGATCAGTGAAACACCGCGCCACGCACAGCGAGCGAGGAGGTGGGCGGCACGGATCGGGGACGAGGGAGGAGGAAGCGGGTGGCTCACCTCGGGAGAAGGCGGAATGCACGAGGGATCTGGGAACTCGGCGCGGCTGCTGGTCGCTGTGGAGGCGGAGAAGGCGAGGGGGAGTGGTAGTAATAGTGGGGGTTTTCGATGAGACCGAGGGAGGGAGGAAGAGAGGAGGGGGGGTTCGTGTTGGCGACTCCGCGGAGTTGGCCGGACGGACGGAGTCGAGTCGCTGAGAAACCAAGGGAACCGTGGCTGCTTGTTTGTTACTACTAGGGTTTTTTGGGCCTTTCTGCTGCGTCGGTGGGCTTTTCATTCGGCCCTGAGTGGTGAACATGAGCTGAGAGGCCCATTGCTTGTGGCACCAACTGCTTGAGAACAGTGCATTCCACATAATCAAGAGAGAGACTAGAGGATAGGTTACTTAGGTCCTGTTTCTTTCAGCTTGGGATTATTATAATCCAGATTATTAGGAGTAAGCTGAAAGAAACAGACAACTTATTGAATTAGCTTATTATAATCTGAAGCCCAGCTTATTATAATCTGATAAGCTCATTTAGCTGAGCTTTTTCCAGATTATTGGGTGAAAAATTACCCACCATGCCACCCCACTCCCTCTTTAGACTTGCAAACCCAGTAATCTAGGCTCTAATAATCTAGAAAAGAAATAACTAACCGCTTATTCTACTATAGATTATAACAATCTAGCTTATAGTAATCTGACTCAATAATCTAGATTATAATAATCCCAAGCTGAAAGAAACAGGGCCTTAGAAGTGAATCTTCCCTCTTCTTTTCCTATGTCTAGCTGAGCTTTCACATGCCAGCAAATAGCAACTGTACTTATTGTTTTCTTGTCTCGCTAGCCACATCAACAGAAGGGAAGAGGGGCACGTTGAGGAGAGGAAGAGAGGAGATGATAGGATATGGCAGCAGGGAGCTCACTAGCTAGCCTAGCGACGATGGCATGCGTTACCTCCTTACACCTGGTACTTGGTACCTGATACCTGTGGGTACCGGCTGGTACCTAGGTATCAGATCTTGGTATCTGGGTACCAGGGCTGATACTTGTGGGTATCAGTCGTGATTCCCCGAGGTACCATGCCTGATACTTGGTATCAGCTGTGATATCCTCGATGTTTCACAGCTGATATCTGATACTAGTCTAGTAACTTACCTACCCATAATGAAGAGGAGCAGCACAACGAGCTAGCGAGGAGTACCACAACCTCAAGACCCGCATAAACTCCGAGGTTGACCTCACGCTGAGAATGACCAACTATGCATTACCATTGTCCGTTGGTGCCCCTGACCTCATCCCCCTTTCCCTGACCTCCTCCCTCTTCTCCCTCCCCAGCCACGGCAAATGGCAACCTCGCCACCGCAGTTACCTTCCTCCTTGCCAACTTGATCGATTCCATCAACCATATAACCTCGTTGGACTCTACATGCCCAATAAATGTGGTGTAGGGAAGGGGAAGAGAATGGGACATGCCATCGGTGTTAGGGATGATGGCGGTCGGTCCTCTGGCGAAGGGAGGTCGGATTGATTGGAGTGGAGGAGTTGGGGGAGGGAGCAAGGTGGAGGACGGAGAGAATGAGTTTGAGAGAAAGGAGGAGAAATAGTTCTAGGGAAGAAGAAACGGAAGGATGTTGGGGTGTTCATTATTAAGTAGTATCCTATCCCATGGGATTCCGTTCACTAGTTTTTCTGCATAAACAAATCCTTAAGGTCTTGTTCGGATAATCCCTTTTCCCTCGATGCACTCCAATTCCTTCCTTTTGAGGATTAAACGAAAAAGGCTTATTGCAACAGTGCTTCGCATACACATATCCACAAAACAAGCACTTATATGGTCGTTTGAATCTGCATAGGCTTTGATCATGAACCTGTGGATTAGTCGACACAAATCACCAGCCTTTAGGACTTCATCTGCACCAATAACTCCATTGCACAGTGATACTATCCATTACGTAAAATTAAAGCATTTGAGGAGACCACGTCAGAATCAGGCCATCAATATGTTACTCAATATTTTTTTTATGTAGTGGATAGAAATATCCTGCTGTATATGGCTGTATATCCGCAACACAGCCAAAAGTCACAAGTCTCATAACCGACAAAACAGAAAAGAAAAAGAAATTACTATAAGACTAAGCTTTGGCCTTCTATTGTCTGGCGAGACCTACCGCACAAAAAACCTTACTGGGTCAATCTTGATATGCAACCCGAACTCCTACAACCCTCATCCATATTTCAATCACATTAGATCGGCTCCTTCACTACTCTTCCCTTGTCATCAGTCGGACCCATTCGATTCGATCAAACAATTTATGGCCCCTAGTGGCTTCGCTTGCAATGCCAACCAGTGGAGGTCGAAAAGAAGAAACCCCTTAGCTTGCTGCTAGCCTACTATATAAAAAGATTCAGAAACGAGCATCGCAGATCTAGCAGCATTTAGACCCTAGATCCAACGTTGTGCCCCATCTTTCGTCAGCTATGCCAACCTATCCACCATCTCATTATGTCAATGCCGCTCCTCGTTGTAGACACCTTGCATTCTCACTACAGCAACCTTTTTGACACCCGGGAGTGATCTGGCCATTAGGTTGGGTCAATCCACCCCGGATGTCACTGGCACCTTCAACGATCTACCACCACCGACTCCAACAGTCTTCATCACCACTTGGACCATCACCTTGTTGCCACCACCAAGATGCTCGTAGTCCCTAAGGATGTTGAGCGCAAGACATGGAAGAACAACTCATACTTTGCTAAATGATCTATTTTATTATGTTAGAGATATTTCGCTTGCTTTCCTAACTCTAAAGTCTCTAATGTTGGTAGAGTTAAGTTTAATATGCTAATAGTTCAATTCATTTACAATCACCGAGCAATATAAATCTTATTATCCCTAAATTTTCATTTGAGAAAATTGCACCGCCGATGCATCAACTTGGTAGGTGGATGCAATATGGTGCAAGAACTTGAGAAATGAGCAATCTAGTGCAACAACTTGGCAGGTAGGTGCAATTTAGTATAAGAACTTTATAAGTGATCACATAAATGCAACAACTTGCAAGGTAGGTACGATTTTGATACAATAAATTAAGAAGTTATGCGGCAACTTTATTATTTGGTGCATATTTATATTGTTATCATAATAACTAGTAACTGAAAATCAATTAAACTGAATGTAGAAATTATTATATTTGATTGATATTTGAGAAGGTGAAGAAAACAAAAAATTCTTAAAAGGTAATTGGATGTAAATTATATGTGCAGTATAATTATTAAAGATTAAATTCAATATTATAAGGTAATATCCGTAGGATTACTATGTAATGGCATATTGACATCGTGAAAAAAATCACCTAGCATATGCTTAGCCAAGTTGATGCGCAAAAATACTAAATTGTCAAGTTCTTGTATTAGAACGCACTCACTTGTCAAGTTATTGCACTTGGACATTTAATTCTCAACTTGTTGCACTATATCGCACCCACTTGCCAAGTTGCTGTACCATGGGTGCAATTTACTCTTTTGGTTTCCTAAAGCTTCTAAAGTTTCTAAATTTGTCCATCATCATTATTTTAATTATCCTCGTTATTTCATATTCTAAAGCACTATAATATTAAGGGTAAATTGGATCCATGCCTTGCAAATGTGCGTATTCAAATAAATGTCATTACAATTCGTCTATTCGTAGTCGTTCCACTAAAATTTTACAAAATAGGACCATGCCACTGTCGTCACGTTTTCCATCCATCTCCTTTTTTGTTTCATTTTCTTCCTTCTTTTTCCCGTCTTCTTCCCTTGAGCGATATTCCCTGCGGCGGGTGGTTGCTACAACAATAGGGCGATGGGTATGACCGTGCCACTGTGGTGAGCAACACGGCATGACCGTGCCACTGTGGTGAGCAATGCGGCACAGAGCAAGCTGTCATGCAACAACAGTAGTGGGGTTAGTGGCGTCCGCGGCGCTGCTGCCGATCCCGGGGATGATGCAGTTGGTTGTGGTGGCTGCACCGATGAGCCGATTGGTGATTGGAGTGGAGGAGTCGGGGGAGGGAGCAAGGTGGAGGACGGAGAGAATGAGTTGGAGAGAAAGGAGGAGAAATAGTTCTAGGGAAGAAGAAACGGATCTAGGATGTTGGGGTGTTCATTATTAAGTAGTATCCCATCCCATGGGATTCCGTTCACTAGTTTTTCTGCATAATCAAATCCTTAATGTCTTGTTCAGATAATCCCTTTTCCTTGATGCACTCCAATTCCTTCCTTTTGAGGATTAAACGAAAAAGGCTTATTGCAACAGTGCTTCGCATGCACATATCCACAAAACAAGCACCTATATGGTCGTCTAAATCTGCATTGGCTTTGATCATGAACCTGTGGATTAGTCGACACAAATCACCAGCCTTTAGGACTTCGCACCAATAACTCCATTGCACAGTGATACTATCCATTACGTAAAATTAAAGCATTTGAGGAGACCACGTCCGAATCAGGCCATCAATATGTTACTCAATATTTTTTTTACATAGTGGATAGAAATATCCGGCTGTATATGGCTGTATATTCGCAACATAGCCAAAAGTTACAAGTCTCATAACCGACAAAACAGAAAAGAAAAAGAAATTACTATAAGACTAAGCTTTGGCCTTCTATTGTCTAGCGAGATCTACCGCACAAAAAACCGTACTAGGTCAATCTTGATATGCAACCCGAACTCCTACAACCCTCATCCATATTTCAATCACATTAGATCGGCTCCTTCACTACTCTTCCCTTGTCGTCAATCGGACCCATTCGATTCGATCAAACAATTTATGGCCCCTAGTGGCTTTGCTTGCAATGCCAATCAGTGGAGGTCGAAAAGAAGAAACCCCTTAGCTTACTGCTATATAAAAAGATTCAGGAACGAGCATCGCAGATCTAGCAGCATTTAGACCCTAGATCCAACGTTGTGCCCCATCTTTCGTCAGCTATGCCAACCTATCCACCATCTCATTATGTCGATGCCGCTCCTTGTTGTAGACACCTTGCATTCTCGCTACAACAACTTTTTTGACACCCTGGAGTGATCTGGCCATTAGGTTGGGTCAATCCACCCCGGATGTCACTGGCACCTTCAACGATCTACCACCACCGACTCCAGCAGTCTTCATCACTGCTTGGACCATCACCTTGTTGCCGCCACCAAGATGCTCGTAGTCCCTAAGGATGTTGAGCGCAAGACATGGAAGAACAACTCATACTTTGCTAAATGATCTATCTTATTATGTTAGAGATATTTCGCTTGCTTTCCTAACTCTAAAGTCTCTAATGTTGGTAGAGTTAAGTTTAATGATAATAGTTCAATTCATTTACAATCACCGAGCAATATAAATCTTATTATCCCTAAATTTTCCTTTTGATTTCCTAAAGCTTCTAAAGTTTCTAAATTTGTCCATCATCATTATTTTAATTATCCTAGTTATTTCATATTCTAAAGCACTATAATATTAAGGGTAAATTGGATCCTTGCCTTGAAAATGTGCGTATTCAGATAAATGTCATTACAATTCATATATTCGTAGTCGTTCCACTAAAATTTTACAAAATAGGACCATGCCACTGTCGTCACGTTTTCCATCCATCTCCTTTTTTGTTTCATTTTCTTTCTTCTTTTTCCCATCTTCTTCCCTTGAGCGATATTCCCTGCGGCAGGTGGTTGCTACAACAATAGGGCGATGGGTATGACCGTGCCACTGTGGTGAGCAACGCGGCATGACCGTGCCACTGTGGTGAGCAACGTGGCACAGAACAAGCTGTCATGCAACAACAACGTGGGGTTAGTGGCGTCCGCGGCACTGCTGCCGATCCTGGGGATGATGCAGTTGGTTGTGATGGCTGCACCGATGAGCCGATTGGTGGAGTCGGCGATGACGTCAATGAGTGGGTGGTTCGTGGCCTCGGCTACGGCGGTGGGAGATGCACTAGTGTCGGAGTTGTGACTACAGAGGGCGAAGATTGACGCGGTGGTGCGGATGGAGTGCGAGCAGATGCGTGCCGGGCTGGAGTAGGTGCACAAGCGACAGTGCTAGGCGCTGGTGCGTGTGGCTTCAGCAGCGCGACGACTGCGGGAGGAGGTCGAGCTCGACGTCGCAGCTAGCCTCCACGCCACCCTCGACCACCTCCTCCTCGCCCCGCGCCCCCCGTCCAAGCCGCCAAGGGCTTTTGCAACTCCGCCCCCCTCACCGCCGAGGTCAATGATACCTAGTCCTACTACTTCGAGACGAAGGCGTGCACCGTGGAGGCGCCTGCCGATGACGCCTCCACCTCGCCGACCACGCCCAAGTGGTCGTTCAAGTCGTGAGGTGAGGGTGACGCCACCGTGCTGCTCCTCCCATGTTGCCATATCATCGCTGTCACCTTCCACTTGCTGAGAACATAGCTTAAGAGAAGAAGACGGGAGAAAGAAGGAAGAAAACGAAAAAAAAAAATGAACGTCCAAGTGCAACAACTTGACAAGTGGGTGCGTTCTAGTACAAAAACTTAACAATTTAGTATTTTGGTGTATTAACTTGGCTAAGCATATCTTAGGTGAGTTTTTTTCACTATGTCAACATGCTATTACATAGTAATCATACGGATATTACCTTATATTGAATTTAATAATTATGAATTATACTGCACATAGTAGTACAATTTACATCCAATTGCCTTTAAGATCATTTTTTTTTTGGTTTTCTTCACCTTCTCAAATATCAATCGAAATATAATAATTTCTACATCCAGTTTAATTGACTTTCAGTTATTATTTATTAGGATAAAAATATAAATATACTTATACAAATCCGCACTAGTATATTGTCAAAATAAGTTCTTAAAAATGGACTTATATAAAAAAATGTTCCAAGTAATTAAGTTGTCACATAACCTTTTAATTTATTGTATCAAAATCATACCTACCTTGCAAGTTGTTGTAGTTATACAATCACTTATAAAGTTCTTATATTAAATTACATCTACCTGCCAATTTGTTGCACTGGAACACTCATTCCTCATGTTATTGCACTAAATTGCACCTACCTGTCAAGTTGATGCACCGTGGATGCAATTTACTCTTCTTTAATTTTTAATTTCGAATTTTAGTTACTTCTAAATTGTATTCTTATATTGACTTTTGACTGTTCTTCCCATGTTTTTTTTTAATTTTGAATTTTAGTTATTTGAATTGTATTTTTATACGAACTCTAAACTCTAGTTTTAATTTTATTATGTTTATTCCGAACTTTCGTTAGTTTTAAATTTCTATATGGACTCTATACTCTATTTCTAATATTCCTTATTTTTAATTCCGAATTTCTATTATTTCTTAATTGTCTAGTCTCATCTTCCAATATTCCTTATTTTTTTAATTTCGAATTTCAACTATTTTTAAATTGTATTTCTATATGAACTCTATTTTTCTTTTTCTCCGATTAATATGAGAATTTCTTGACCGTGAGAGTGTACGTGGAGGCTCTTTTTTCTATTCCTCTAATAAGTTAATAGATAAATCAATAGATATATTTATATTTTTATTTTGTAATTAATGTTTGTTTTCCTAGACAATTTGAACCAACATGAAGGTTCCTTCTATTACCAATCTAATATGTTAATTTGCAGCACACAAATTTATTTGTTGGACGATCCTTTGCTATAAGATTTCTGGCATTCTTGGGTGCCAATATGTTAATGAAGTGGATTCCGGCTACAAAACTTCCGTCTTGCTAATTTGTTGGCAAAGCTGATTGCGGCTAGAAGATTTATGGGTGTTTTGTGTATTTGCTTTCATTGCTAGGAGTATCGATCTATTTATTACTACGGGATGAATCGTGTACAATTCGAAAGCGTATAAACAAATACCGACATGGATGCTAATTCCATGTACGAATCTAATTATGATTGGTTTGTTACTGTTGTCCGTTTCCTACACCATAACCATACACGAATATTTATTGTTATATCACATTTCCAAAAAACAATCCTGTCCGTTTGTTTTCTCTTCTAATTTTCATCCGATTAAGAGTTGTGATTAGTTTCCTAAACCTATACAATGCATGAGTATGTCTCTGGTTGTCATGTTTCCAAAAGAATACATGCCCGTTTGTTTTTTTTCTTTTTTTCTTCGATTAACGTGGTAATTTCTAGGCCATGAAGCGAACGTGCAAGTCTATGTTTTTTTTTAACATGTACGTAGAGAGTACAATTTGGAATAGATACATATGCATTACTCTGTTTTTGTTTCTGATTGGTTTCACTTTGATAACCATCCTTTTTTCTTCGATTAACGTGGTAATTTCTAGGCCGTGAGAGCGAACGTGTTGGTAAGTCTATGTTTTTTTTTTTTACATGTATGTAGAGAGTACAATCTGGAATAGAAACATATGCATTACTCTGTTTTTGTTTCTGATTTGTTTCACTTTGATAACCATGTATGACTGTTATTTTCCAAAAGAAAATACTATTTCTAAATTGAAAAAGAATCCAGATAAGCAATCTATAGTATAAGGTGTCCGATTGATTTTTTTTTGTTTTTCTTTTTTTTCAGCAGTTAATGCGGTACCGTCTAGGATTTGACTTTTATTTTTTTTCTTATTTTCCTTCGATTAATGTGGGATTTTCTAAACCATGAGAGCGAACGTGGAGGCTTTTTTTTCTATTCCTTTAATAAATTATAATAGATAGATTTCAATAACACAGTTACGAATAGACGAACTGTAGTATCATTTACCTGAATAGCCATATTTGCAATGTCACCAATTCACCCTCTTCTTTTTCATATTGGAAATTAACAATTATGCAACGGTTGACACTAGCTAGCGTACACAAATGCAAGTGTCAACTTGATCTGACACAAGAAATAAATCCAACATGCACAGACATCGGTCCCCCTCTCTCTCCCTCTTTCTCTCACACACACAAAAAAAAATTCTTTGTTTTAAAAAAAAAGAGAGAAAAGACCATGCAAGGGTAATTGGGCCGTGGTCTAAAGTTAGTGGTCGGTTGAGATCGTGTTTTGACCAGAATGAAATCAAAAATCCACAGCGCGCGCGCGAGCGATCGATCGATCAAGTAGTGGGAGGTTACACTTGGCACCTCGGGCTACTACTACTCCCCTCCCTTACTCATGCAGATCGCTACACACTAGTGAGAACGAGTGGAATGTGCTCGGCCTCCGCCGCCTGCACGGCACAACCGCCGCGCGAAGAGCTCCATGCTGCTCTAAACTTAGCCCCCTTCCGACCGCTATAAGACCAGATTTCCCTCCACAAAAACCACTCTCGTTGATCACTCCGCACCCCCCTCAACTCTCTCTATCGATCGATCGATCGATCTGTGCCTCCATCCCCGATGCCCCCATCAAGATCTCATCATCAGGATCATCTCCCTGCCGCCGCCGCCGAGTGAAATCAACTAGTGTATGCCTCTCACTGTGGCTGAGATCAAGTGACCGAGGAAGAAGACGAAGGAGACGGCGGCCGGCGGTGTAAAGCTGTATAGCTAGCTCTCTAGCTCTGCGTGTGCTCGGTCCCCGCGCCGCAGTGCGCTATCTAGCTGTGGAGATGGAGGCGCGGCTGCGGCTGCTCGTCGTCGTCGTCGTTGTTGCCGGGCACTGCGCCGCCGTCGCGTCCGCCGCCCGTAACTCGTCGGTGGTGGGGTACCACGGGGACCCGACGTTCAACGTCAGGAACTACGGCGCCAAGGGGAACGGCCAAACCGACGACAGCAAGGTAGCTGAGGAACAATCGATCGATCAAGCTAGCTCCTTGGTTGAATTATCCCCTAGCTTCTTGGCTAACTGCGAGGTGTTCGTCCGCGACACGCAGGCGCTGATGACGGCGTGGAAGGCGGCGTGCGCGGCGTCCGGGGCGGTGACGCTGGTGCTCCCGCCGGGGACCTACTACATCGGGCCGGTGCAGTTCCATGGCCCCTGCAGCAAGGCCACCACCATGACCTTCCTCATGCAGGCAAGTATACTGTATACCAACCAACCAGCAGGCAGTTTGGTCCCGTGGCCATGGCCGGCCACTACGTGACATGGATGCAGTTGCATTTTGCATCCATCCATCTCGATCGAGCAAGTACGTGGGGCTGGGCTGACCGATCGATCGAACGATCCGTGGTGGTGTGTGGTGGTTGGGTGCGTTTTGCAGGGGACGCTCAAGGCGGCGACCGACCTGAAGAGGTTCGGCAACGACTGGGTCGAGTTCGGGTGGGTGAACCACCTCATCGTCTCCGGCCAGAACGGCGCCGCCTTCGACGGCCAGGGCGCCGCCTCCTGGCCCTTCAACAAGTGCCCCATCCGCAAGGACTGCAAAGTCCTCCCCACCGTGAGCATCTTGCTTCTTCCTTTCGTCAATCCATCCATCCATCATCGCCATTAGCAGAGTGTGCATTGACAATGGCGAGTATGCAGAGCGTGCTGTTCGTGAACAACAACAACATGGTGGTGCAGAACGTGGCGTCGGTGAACAGCAAGTTCTTCCACATGGCGCTGCTGCAGTGCAGCGGGGCGAAGATCAGCGGGGTGAAGATCAGCGCGCCGGAGAGCAGCCCGAACACGGACGGCATCCACATCGAGCGGAGCAACGGGGTGTCCATCGCGGACACCACCATCGCGACGGGCGACGACTGCATCTCCATCGGGCAGGGGAACGACAACATCGACGTGGCGCGCGTCCACTGCGGGCCCGGGCACGGCATGAGCGTGGGCAGCCTGGGGCGGTACGTCGGCGAGGGGGACGTCACGCGGATCCACGTCCGCGACATGACCTTCCACGGCACCATGAACGGCATCCGCATCAAGACGTGGGAGAACTCCCCCACCAAGAGCAACGCCGCCCACATGCTGTTCGAGAACCTCGTCATGAACGACGCCCAGAACCCCATCATCATCGACCAGAAGTACTGCCCCTACTACAACTGCGAGCACAAGGTGCATCTTTCTTCATCTTCCTAATTCATTCGTTCGCCATTGCCGTCGATCGGATGGCGCTACATCATTATATTTTCTCTCATATAATAGCATTAGTTTCTCAATGTATTATTCAAATATATTAAAATGACAACATAATTTAAATTTTGTACTAATTTGCGAAAAACTACTAATGTGCAATATTCATATTGTATTTTATATATCCTACGTGTTATTATTAATTATTTTTAATATTAAATTTTAGTTATTGTAAATTATATTCCTATATGACTCCAGACTCGTCTTTCAACTATTTCTTTTTTTAATTCTGATTTTCGTTATCTTGTAAATTGTATTTCTATAATAGACTCTAGGCTCTTCTTCTAATATTATTTATTTTTTTAATTCTGAATTTTTGTTATTTTCTAATTGTATTTTATGTGGACTCTAAACTCATCTTTCAATATTCTTTAATGAGTAAATTACACCCACGGTACAACAACTTGACAGGTGGGTGCGATATAGTATAAGAATTTAAGAATTGAACGTCGAGTGCAACATTGACAAGTGGTGCGTTCTAGTACAAAACTTAACAATTTAGTATTTTGGTGTATTAACTTGGCTAAGCATATCTTAGGTGAGTTTTTTTACTATGTCAACTGATATTACATAGTAACATACGGATATTACTTATATTGAATTTAATAATTATGAATTATACTGCACATAGTAAGTACAATTTACACTCCAATTGCCTTTAAGATTTTTTTTTGGTTTTCTTCACCTTCTCAAATACAATCGAAATATAATAATTTCTACATCCAGTTTAATTGGACTTTCAGTTATATTTATTAGGAAAAAAATATAAATATAACTTATACAAATCCGCACTAGTTATTGTCAAAATAAGTTCTTAAAATGGACTTTATTAAAAAATGTTCCAGTTAATTAAGTTGTCACATAACCTTTAATTTATTGTATCAAAATCATACCTACTTGCAATTGTTGTAGTTATACGATCACTTATAAAGTTCTTATATTAAATTACATCTACTGCCATTTGTTGCAACGGAACACTCATTCCTCATGTTATTGCACTAAATTGCACCTACCTGCCAAGTTGATGCACCGTGGATGCAATTTACTCTCTTTTAATTTTTAATTTCGAATTTCATTACTTTTAAATTGTATTCTTATATTGACTTTTGACTGTTCTTCCCATGTTTTTTTTTAATTTTGAATTTAAGTTATTTGAATTGTTATTTTAACGAACTCTAAACTCTAGTTTTAATTTTTATGTTATTTCCGAACTTTGGTTAGTTTTTAATTTCTATATGGCTCTAACTCTATTTTAAATATCCTTATTTTTAATTCCAAATTTCTATTATTTCTTAATTGTCAGTCTCCTCTTCCAATATTCTTATTTTTTTTAATTTCGAATTTCAACTATTTTTAAATTGTATTTCTATATGAACACTTTTTCTTTTTCTCCGATTAATATGAGAATTCTAGACCGTGAGAGCGAACGTGGAGCTCTTTTTTCTATTCCTCTAATAGTTAATAGATAAATCAATAGATATATTTATTTTTATTTTGTAATAATGTTTGTTTTCCTAGACATTTGAACCAATGAAGGTTCCTCTATTACCAATCTAATATAGTATTTTGCAGAGATCCGATGTCGGACGACGTAGTGCCTTTGCTAATAGAAGATTTCTGGCATTGCTTGGGTGCCAATTGTTAATGAAGTGGATTCCGGCTACAAAACTTTCCGTGTTGCTAATTTTGTTGGCAAAGCTGATTGTGGCTAGAAGATTGTATGGGGTGTTTTGTGTATTTGCTTTCATTGCTAGAGTATCGGATCTATTTATTACTACGGAAATGAATCGTGTTACAATTCGAAGTGTATAAACAAATACTGCATGGATGCTATTCCAGTACGAATCTAATTTTGATGGTTTGTTACTGTTGTCCGTTTCCTACACCATAACATAACGACATATATTATTGTTATATCACATTTACAAAAACAATCCTGTCCGTTTGTTTTCTCTTCTTAATTTTCATCCGATTAAGAGTGTGATTAGTTTCCTAAACCTATACAATGCATGAGTATGTCTCTGGTTGTCACGTTTCAAAAGAATAACATGCCCGTTTGTTTTTTTCTTTTTTTCTTCGATTAACGGGTAATTTCTAGGCCAGAGCGAACGGTGCAAGTCTATGTTTTTTTTGACATGTACGTAGAGAGTACAATTTGGAATAGATACATATGCATTACTCTGTTTTTTTCTGATTGGTTTCACTTTGATCAACCATCCTTTTTTCTTCGATTAACGTGGTAATTTCTAGGCCGTGAGAGCGAACGTGGTGGTAAGTCTATGTTTTTTTTTTTACATGTATGTAGAGAGTACAATTTGGAATAGAAACATATGCATACTCTGTTTTTGTTTCTGATTGTTTCACTTTGATACCATGTATGACTGTATTTTCCAAAAGAAAATCTATTTCTAATTGAAAAAGAATCCAGATAAGCAAGAAAGAAGGAAGAAAACGAAAAAAAAAAAGAGATAGATGGAAAACTTGATGGTAGTGGCACTGTTCTAATTTTATAGAACTAGAAAGGTAGCCCGCGCATTCGCGCGGGCATGCATCGTATGCTATATTTGATGAATTTATAAATGTGAAATATCAACTGAAGGGCATCTATCATGCTTTAAAAGTGTATTATTACTACACAAATTTTCTTTGCCATTATTGCTTATAAAGTTTTAAAAGAGACTATGATAAAGTTAAATTCTACTTATTTTTATATATTAGACTAAAAATTATAGTTAAAGATATATTTTAAAGACTATATCGTTGTCCAAAACATCATAGAGCCAGAGGGAATAGTACCTCTTATATGGGCACTTTGTTAAAAAAGGATGAAGATTGGAAGTTATCCTAAAGTTGCGATATCATAGTTGTCGTTGTTAAAAAAAAGTTAAGAATTATAGACCGGGTGAATAGTATCTCTTATATGTGACACTGCCATTGAAAAGTTGAAGATTTGAACTTATCTTGAAGTCGTAATATCATATCATAGTTCTTCAACAGATTGATCAAGCGACAGTTACCTGAAACAATTTCCTACTGTTAGTGCAATGCCAAAGGCTGACAAATCTATCAAAATCCGCTGGTAACAAATTTACCGTATGTGCATATTTTTTAATTTTTTTAATATTTCATTTATCCCTATAGGCAACTATTTGTGCAAAAGACATGCCAAACAAATTAAACGTAAATCAAAAGCAATGTGTTTTTCCTAAAATATATTAAAAATATATTAATGTAAATATAAAATGTATGAATACATATAAAAGTAGTTTTTGTGATAAATATAATAGTTATTTGACTTATGATAATTTAATAATGGAGGGAATAATTTTTTTTAGAACATCACTTATAGCTAGCTAGGTTCATTTTATTTTTATCATCGTAGATCTAATTTGATTATTATGAAGTGATATACGATGGTAAAATCTACTACTATACCATTATTATTTTCATATTTTTTTTATAATTGTTTCAATGTGTTGCAAAAGTTAAAAAATATAACCCAATTAGAAACATATTTCTTTTTTTGCAAGTTAAACTATAGTTAAATATAGGTTTTTATCTTGTAAATTTATGAATTTAGTTATAAATAAGTGAACAATATAGACAGATAAAAATCATTTGTATAGTTTAGATGTTATAAAATTTAAGTTTATTATTATAATTATGTTTTCTAACAAATATAACATAAAAAAGAATCGAAGGAAAAGGGAAGAGCATGGAGGGAGGAGGAACTGGACGAAGTATGTACTAACATACAGGCCAGGGTGTGGGGCCGTTGAGATTATATTAGATGTGATTTCAATATTTGATCTAATAGTTAAAAATAACGGATCCATCAGATTTAATGAAAACTGATGGTTAAATGTTCTTCTTTATTTTTAAATTTATAAAAAGTTCTTTAATATATTATAGCGCCACGTGATAGCTTAGGAGCGTTTATAGGAGTACCACATGACAGTTTGAGAGTGTTTTTTAGGAAATTAATGGATTTTTAAGTATATAATGGATAGATAGATACATAGATAGATATGGTTTAGGAGATTCATGCTGGAGCTGGATAGCACGTGTGCGTTGCTTACATTGTAACAGTTTGAGCTGATCGGTTTTCCATTAATTTGCTTTTGAAGACTCGTTTCTTAGTCTGATGAACTGCAAACTTGTGTACTCTCCAAGAGTATAAAATATCGCTCCACAAACTTTTTTTTTCCTTTTCCAGCCCACAGGAGAAAAGTACTATTTTTTAAAATAAATAATGCATCTAGTCAAATGGTCTAAAATATCGGGTCCACCAATTTAAGTGAAAATCAGCGGTGAGATTAAACAGTGTCATGTGGTGATCTAGGAGTGTTTGTAAGAGCGCCATATGGCGGTTTGAGAGCGTTTGTAGAAATTTTAATAGACTTTTAGTATATAATAGATAGATAGATTACAATAACACGGTTACGAATAGATGAACCGTAGTATCATTTACCTGAATGGCCATATTTGCAATGTCAAGTTCCAATTCACCCTCTTCTTTTTCATATTGGAAATTAACAATTATGCAACGGTCGACACTAAGCTAGCGTACACAAATGCAAGTGTCAACTTGATCTGACACAAGAAATAAATCCAACATGCACAGACATCGGTCCCCCTCTCTCTCCCTCTTTCTCTCACACACACAAAAAAAAATTCTTTGTTTTAAAAAAAAAGAGAGAAAAGACCATGCAAGGGTAATTGGGCCGTGGTCTAAAGTTAGTGGTCGGTTGAGATCGTGTTTTGACCAGAATGAAATCAAAAATCCACAGCGCGCGCGCGAGCGATCGATCGATCAAGTAGTGGGAGGTTACACTTGGCACCTCGGGCTACTACTACTCCCCTCCCTTACTCATGCAGATCGCTACACACTAGTGAGAACGAGTGGAATGTGCTCGGCCTCCGCCGCCTGCACGGCACAACCGCCGCGCGAAGAGCTCCATGCTGCTCTAAACTTAGCCCCCTTCCGACCGCTATAAGACCAGATTTCCCTCCACAAAAACCACTCTCGTTGATCACTCCGCACCCCCCTCAACTCTCTCTATCGATCGATCGATCGATCTGTGCCTCCATCCCCGATGCCCCCATCAAGATCTCATCATCAGGATCATCTCCCTGCCGCCGCCGCCGAGTGAAATCAACTAGTGTATGCCTCTCACTGTGGCTGAGATCAAGTGACCGAGGAAGAAGACGAAGGAGACGGCGGCCGGCGGTGTAAAGCTGTATAGCTAGCTCTCTAGCTCTGCGTGTGCTCGGTCCCCGCGCCGCAGTGCGCTATCTAGCTGTGGAGATGGAGGCGCGGCTGCGGCTGCTCGTCGTCGTCGTCGTTGTTGCCGGGCACTGCGCCGCCGTCGCGTCCGCCGCCCGTAACTCGTCGGTGGTGGGGTACCACGGGGACCCGACGTTCAACGTCAGGAACTACGGCGCCAAGGGGAACGGCCAAACCGACGACAGCAAGGTAGCTGAGGAACAATCGATCGATCAAGCTAGCTCCTTGGTTGAATTATCCCCTAGCTTCTTGGCTAACTGCGAGGTGTTCGTCCGCGACACGCAGGCGCTGATGACGGCGTGGAAGGCGGCGTGCGCGGCGTCCGGGGCGGTGACGCTGGTGCTCCCGCCGGGGACCTACTACATCGGGCCGGTGCAGTTCCATGGCCCCTGCAGCAAGGCCACCACCATGACCTTCCTCATGCAGGCAAGTATACTGTATACCAACCAACCAGCAGGCAGTTTGGTCCCGTGGCCATGGCCGGCCACTACGTGACATGGATGCAGTTGCATTTTGCATCCATCCATCTCGATCGAGCAAGTACGTGGGGCTGGGCTGACCGATCGATCGAACGATCCGTGGTGGTGTGTGGTGGTTGGGTGCGTTTTGCAGGGGACGCTCAAGGCGGCGACCGACCTGAAGAGGTTCGGCAACGACTGGGTCGAGTTCGGGTGGGTGAACCACCTCATCGTCTCCGGCCAGAACGGCGCCGCCTTCGACGGCCAGGGCGCCGCCTCCTGGCCCTTCAACAAGTGCCCCATCCGCAAGGACTGCAAAGTCCTCCCCACCGTGAGCATCTTGCTTCTTCCTTTCGTCAATCCATCCATCCATCATCGCCATTAGCAGAGTGTGCATTGACAATGGCGAGTATGCAGAGCGTGCTGTTCGTGAACAACAACAACATGGTGGTGCAGAACGTGGCGTCGGTGAACAGCAAGTTCTTCCACATGGCGCTGCTGCAGTGCAGCGGGGCGAAGATCAGCGGGGTGAAGATCAGCGCGCCGGAGAGCAGCCCGAACACGGACGGCATCCACATCGAGCGGAGCAACGGGGTGTCCATCGCGGACACCACCATCGCGACGGGCGACGACTGCATCTCCATCGGGCAGGGGAACGACAACATCGACGTGGCGCGCGTCCACTGCGGGCCCGGGCACGGCATGAGCGTGGGCAGCCTGGGGCGGTACGTCGGCGAGGGGGACGTCACGCGGATCCACGTCCGCGACATGACCTTCCACGGCACCATGAACGGCATCCGCATCAAGACGTGGGAGAACTCCCCCACCAAGAGCAACGCCGCCCACATGCTGTTCGAGAACCTCGTCATGAACGACGCCCAGAACCCCATCATCATCGACCAGAAGTACTGCCCCTACTACAACTGCGAGCACAAGGTGCATCTTTCTTCATCTTCCTAATTCATTCGTTCGCCATTGCCGTCGATCGATCGATCGATCGGCCTGACCGTCGTCGAACTATACATGCAGTTCGTGTCCGGGGTGACGATCAAGGACGTGCAGTTCAAGAACATCAAGGGGACGGCGACGACGCAGGTGGCGGTGCTGCTCAAGTGCGGGGTGCCGTGCCAGGGCGTCGTGCTGCAGGACGTCGACCTGCGGTACAAGGGGAACGGCGTCTCGTCGTCCAAGTGCGAGAACGTCAGGGCCAAGTACGCCGGCTTCCAGAACCCCAAGCCGTGCCCGTAGCCCCATGACGACGATCTGTGACGAGATCGTTAATTTTTTTTGCATGCTGTCTTGGCAAGCATGCACCTAGCAAGCAACAAAGACACTAGCTTAGCTAGCTCCGATTAATGTGTCGTGCACTGAGCTTAATTAATTTGTGATTCTTTTTCTTTTCCCTTTATGCTACTTAGACGATTTTCTTTTCTTTTCTCCTTCATGTACGTTTCTTAGACGATTTTGTTGCTTTGATTTTTTTCCCCCTCTCCCTTGACGCTTAATTATAGCGGATTCTGTACGTGGTATAAGTGAGCTGCCGATTACTGGCATTAGTTTCTGAATCACTCAACTTGTGAATACCCCAATGTTGTCACGTTATTAGAGACATGCTTAATTAATTGGAACAAAGACTAAACTGTCTCAAAAGCCGTCTGGTTCGATCCATCATTCCATCTCATCAGAGTTGCTGCTGTCGGATACCCCTTCGTCCCCGCGCCGGTGGCTCGGGACAAAACCTTAGCCCAATTCTTATCCGACAGCAGTGACGTCTTTTGCCGCCGCAACCCTCTTGAGAAGGTTGTCGAGGTGCCTTCCTCCCCCTCTTTAATGTTATCCTCTAGGAGAAAACAATATCGTTTCGGGATGAGCGATGGTGGCGTTTTTAATGTTGTAATCTTTTTGGAGACGTTGTTTTGAAGGTTCTCGGTGTGGCCGTGTTTCCTTATATTGTGGTGGTGGTGTGGTGTGACGCAGGGTTTGAAAGTTCCGAAATCTCGGTAATTTCGCCCCCCCACCGGCATGCTCAAATATCGCTCGAAATTTTCGGTTTTTTGCAAATTATTGTGAATTTGGTCACATTTTATTCAAATTCAATCAAATTTCAAAAAATTTCAGCCAGAAATTTTTGAAATTTCGGTCACCCCCGGCATGATATCCAATTTTGAAATTGAAAACCCTGTAATTCTTTATTTCTTTCTGAAAGTCTTAATAAACAGATGCACAATTCTATTGGAAATTCCCAAAAAAGACTAAACTGTCTCAAATATGCGCTAATAAGAACACGAAGAAGATTATATAAAAATGGTCCAGGAAAATCCGGCTCGGTTTAGAAAACAGTGGCTTCATCCCCCTTCATTTAACCGTGAACTATTCATCTCACCATCGGTTACTTCGGCTGCATAATTTTGGATAAAGAAAAGATGTACACAATCCCTTTGGATCGGCAGTGAAGTTAAATCAATATCCCAATATACGGTCATTTGACATCATAGGGAGAACTTGCTAAATCTGATCAAAGATGTGTCCAGAGCCCAAGCAAGTAGTGTACTACATCCAAATGCACCGTTAAATAGCTGAGCTAGACTTTACTCACGATGTGCTCACGTCCGGCAAACCATATGGTGGAAACAGTTGGGTAACCTGTCGTGTTTGGTGTAATATCCAGTTTTCATTTTTTTTTTTTTTGGGGGGACTGGAATACACTTCCATAAGTTTCAAGTGACAATACAACAAACTTTCAGGTAGATAAAAAGGCCATACACAGGAGAATCACACCATATAACATTTTTCCGCCCCAGGAGAGAATGTAGTCTCAAAACATCTACAACTTATCTGCAGTTATGCAGAAGTAGGGATTAAAAAGCCATACACAGGAGAATCACACTATTTAACATTTTCCTGCCCCAGGAGAGAATGTAATATCAAAACATCTACAACCATACCTGCAGTTATGCAGAAGTAGGGATACAAAGGACAGGTGGCAAGGAAATCTAGTTAACAACTGACATCTACAATTAAAAAAAAATCAATCAAATACTAGAAAAACTAAACTAAAGAGCACAAGACCCACGAATGGGGAAAACTATTGGTTATGTCAGTGTGGATCATTGAAGGTGCCATCTTTCTTCAAGGATTGATGTTACACTCCCGCAGGAAGGGCTGGTCATAATCGAGGTATGCCGACCAGTAGTTTCGGAATTTGGGCAGACCAATCTCCAGCCAAGGCTTCATATTGCCATTGTAATGTATGACCACGGCACGTTCAATATCTCTGCTGCTCACATGCGGGTTGTAACCAAGACCAAGGACATGCCATGAACGATTGAGGGGAAGCGTCTTATTCCAGAATGTAATCAAACCTGGAGGCAGAGTGCCAAGTTTCCATAGTAATCTGTCCTGATTCTGCAAGCAAAGATTGATATATTTCAGTACATATGTGAACCAAAATGAACATGAAAGTACACAACTCAACGTTAGTACTAAAAGCACTCAAAGCCACCTGACACTTATGATACACACTCTATATTTTAGTTATCATTTCCATAAATAATTTCTACACTAATTACAAACCTTTCTAAAAAGGTAATTTCATAGATTACAAGTGATTACACAGGATTGAGAAAACGTAGGAATAGGAAAAACACAAGATTGAGAAAATGTAGGAATAGGAAAAACACAGGATTTTCATACGAATGTAAGTGTAAAACAGAGGATTGCAAAACACAGGAATGGTCATTTGATTAGACCACAGGAAAAACGCAGGAATTAGAGGAGAGATAAAGACTCAAAGGAAAGTTTCCATGAGGTAGAACCTCATGTTAGAATTCCTCCAAAACTAGCATGGTATTAGGCATTCCATAGGAATTTCATAGGATTTTCTATAGGATTCATTCCTTTGATTCAAAGGGCTATATAGGAAAAATTCCTATAGGAACAAAATCCTCTAAAAAACTCCTATGAATTTCCTTTGAATCAAAGGGGGCCTAAGCCTTGATACATGGTTTAAGCGGAAAAATAGGTATGTTCATTGTACATAAAAACCAGCCATGTAGCAGTTCAAAAAAAAATTTAGTACGCTGTCACATTCTTTACGTACAGGGATAAAGGCATACAGCCCTCAAGCTAGTATTGGTTCAATACTAACTACTCACTACAAACAACACGATTTCTTGAATGTTAAGAAGTATCTTGGCTTCAATAGATAGAAATATTTCTAGCAAGTACTTATATTTATGCAAGGAAGTAAAGAATATGTGAATCTTACAAGCTTTTGCCAGGAGTGATAGATTTCGGTTATGTTCTGCCGCCTCCATTCAGCCAGATCAAAGACATTCATTCCAAAAGCCCATCCACATGCATGGGGGTCAAAATTCTTCGCAATGACAGGATTTGAGAAATTAAGGTAACGATCAAAACGATGGAAGCTCTCTCCACAAGTCTCTACAACACCAATTACTTTCCCCTTCATATCAATTGACCAGAGGCTGGTTAGGTCCTTCTTTATCACTACATCATCATCAAGAAAGACAATCTTGTGGAGATTTGGGTAAATCTCAGGAAGATAAAATCGCAAATGATTGAGAATAGAAAGATATTTTGGGTTTCTGTACTTCAAGTTTGAATCTGAGTTTGCACGATGTGTCCTGAAGTAGTAATCAATCATTGATTGTGATTCGAGCTGTTTCAGCACTGGGCTGTAGCTGGCATTTAGCCATGTGAACTCTTCAATATTCCGTACTTCAATCGTTGCTTTCCCAGGAGGGTTAGAGAGGAACCACATTCTCATTGGAGCATAGTTTAGTCTGTCAGTTACTATGTGGAAGACATGATGAGAAGGATGCTGCAAATAAAATAAAATCTACTCAGTATGATGCTTGCTATCATCTTCCAGCGTAATTCAAACTAGGACAGAATATTACATACCTTGGCATTTAACACTGTTGAATTAACAACTACGGCTGCTGCCAATATATTGTCAGAGAACAATGCATAGTGATATAGTTTGGGGTCATCAAGTTTTTCCTTGTTTGGGAATTGCTGATGGCTAGGATCCAATAAAAAATATTCATTAGCTAGCCTCAAGGGGAGGCAGTGAAGACCCTTGGGAAGGGTTTTGGCTGCAAGTTGTGTTAGGAAAACAGTTTGCTTCTTGTGTGCATGCAGTTGCTCCTCAGCTGAGTGAAGCATAGCTCGAAGCTTTTTGACAACAACAGAACAATCATCCTGCATCAGTTTTCCCTTGATCAGTGTCTGCTCAAGTGTTTTCACCTTCTCATTGGCACTGATCAAATCAAGACAGATGAAAAGGTTACAGAACAATTGATGAGGCTGCCATCCTGAACATAATAACTAGCTACAATGTTAAATACATCAATCGGACAGGATAGGAAACCCTTACTTCTTGGGTAGATCGGAGTCCTTGGATGCATCACCAAGAACCTTTTGAACTTCCCGAATCCGCTGCCTCAAGTCTTTGAGGTACTGGGGATTTGCTCGAATGGCTCCAAGACCAAGGTAGACCTTTGCCTTGATTAACAGATCCCTGATATTGCGGATTCTAGTATCAAGCAAAGCACCATCTTTGTTTCCTTCCAGAGAGTTTTCCATGGATGTCTGTTCAGGCACATTCTCCAATGAACTTGCCTGTAAATAGAAGACCATGCAATAAAAAAGAAACCATTTAGCAAGAAATCATTATCTCAACATATGGCAAATGAATTTTGTTAAAAAGGAAATTCAAGAACAGAATTATGATACCATTACTTGATAATAAAATGGCACAAATTCTGCATGAGTGCTACAGTTTAGGTGACCCCAGCATATGGATGCACAAACATGTGAACAGATCTACCAAATCTAGAAATTTCTAGTCAACTCAACAAAAGGAATTATGAAAATGTGTGTGCATGTGCTCATGTGAGTAGCCTTTTAAATGTCTGGTAGTTTCATTTCCCAAAACGAAACTTTGTCTAGGTTGCTATGTGCCTTGTATTTGTAAAAGTTGAGGGAATATAATGTGAAATGGACTTCACATCAGGTGCCAAGATTCTACACTTTAGGGATGCCTTGCAAAGTTGGTACAAGAATCTCAACTTAAGAAACGGTTTGGGTGGACAAACATGAAAGGCAAGAATATTGGGAGTCAAGTTAACTTACAGGGAAAGTTAAGGAATGGCTGAAAGAGGCAAGCATATTAACAAAAGCGTGCACAAAGAACATTCCATAACAAAGAAACTTAACTTTAGCCTGAAGCAGAAGACCGTAACTGAACCAAATACACACATTCTCAAAATTGATAAACATAAATGCTTTGAATCTTGACATACTCCATGATTAATCATTAGTCTAGTTGTTTAACAGCATAAATCTTGTTACAGTAAACTGTGCATTAACATTGTCAGATAAACTATGATCATCATCTTTTCTGAAGGACACCCTTACAGCATTTTACCCACACATTTGAAAACAAAACAACTGAGTTACTTTGTACGGAGCTACATTGCATAAATTAATTCATGTTCAACTAAAAAATATGGTTTCCTCTAACGACATGAGCAGAACAGTTTACCAACACATTCTTTAATGTTGAAAATAATGCATCATTGCATCTTAGGTATTTTGACCTACTACGACAAGAAAAGAAAGATACGTCAAGATATGAGCAGCCACTGTCTTTTCACAAGCAAGGAACATTACCAGATATTGATAAGTTAGGTATAATAGGCACAAAAAAGACTTTCCCTACCTACCACAAATTCAGAGTTTGGCCCCAACACTAATAATGCAATCCCAAATAGAAGCTAAAGCACATGCGGAGGTCCCAAAGGTCCAGCTGACTAATCCACAGGTGACAACATAACTAAATTTGGTAAGGTGCACACAAAAACTTGACAATAATAAACTATCAACCTCAGAAGCAGATCGCTGTTGGGATGCCGTGGTTATCTGCTGCTGATCAACTGACACCGTCGCCAAGCCATCATCTTCTCCCTCCTTGCTTGTCACTTGCTCGATCAAGTCATCGTCTTCCGATCTGGCACTATCAGCAGCCGTGGCCTCAGAGAGCACCCGGTTCTTGTGCTCCCCTGCCTTCCTCAATAGAAATTCTAGGAACAGTTGGCGTGCAAACGAACTCAGAGCACAAACTCAAAATATCATAGTTTAATTTCACAGAGCGATACCATGGACCTAGGAACACAAGATGCAAACAGGACCAAGAAAATAAAATCCCAGACCTTGGCTATCGGGTTCGGTCGATTTGCTTGCAGATTCGCGTGACTCCTCCGAGAAGACGATGCCAACGGGTTCTTTCAAAGAACCCACAGTTTCCTGAACCCCAAAAGAAAAAAACCTCCAGTTTTATTCGTCGCCCTCGCCAAGAAAAAATAAACAAAAAATGAAGAAACGAAGAACAATAACAAAATTTACCAGAGGAAGTGCATTTAGCTTGCTAGCCTTAACACCACGGCCCTAGCAAAACAAAAAAAAAATCCATAAAAAAATGTTCTCATCAAAATCCAAACAAATCTCCCGAATCCCTCGCAAGAACCCCGAGAAACACGCACCTGATTCACGATTTCGCCAGGCAAATCCCTCCTCTCTGCAAGAAATCACACGGTAACACCGTAAACCCCAATGCCCAAGAAACCGCCCGACAGAAGGCAATCTCTACACCAAAATTACACCGAAAAAGAAAGAAAAGAAAAGGAACAAGAGAAAAAGAAGATGCGCTCACGGATGGGGTTCAGCGCCGCCGAGAGATGGCGCGTGTAGAGCACGAGCGGCGAGAGCACCGTGAGGGCGAGGAGGAGCAGCAGCACGGACCGCCGCCGCCGCCTCACCATCTCCTCCTCCTCCTCAATGGGGTTTCCTCTCTTCCTTCCTCTCCACTGATGAAAATGCGAAGAGCACTCATGTCATGGCTGAAGTTTAGGGGAGGGAGTGGTGGGCATTTACAGTTTGGTCCCTGTGTTTTTCGTTTAATTAGGAGAGAGGTTTCACTTTGGATTTGATTTGGGTAGGTCTGGGGAATTTGGTCGGTAACATGAGAATATCTGTGCAGGAGGTTATACCCTCAGCTTTCGATTTCTTTTTTTATTTGGTGTCATTTTTTTAAAAAAAATTGATTGGTATAATTGACCTTTCACCTTTTTTTTATTCCTCATGGTCATGGAGTGTACATCACGTGAGAATCCTACTGGATGTGTTGTACTAAAATTAAATGTGCCAGTTGCCAATTTCCAATTTTAGGTACAGCACGGCATATACGGCTATATATGTGTACCTAGGACAATTATGTGTTGTTTGTGTGGAAAGGGACAAAACAAAATAGTCTAGTTGTTATAAGATCTTCGGTAGCACCTGAGGTCCTGCGTTCGACTCCCTATGGGAGCGAATTTTTAAGGATTTATCGACATTTTCAAGGATTTATCGACGTTGTGCTTTCAGTGGTAGGCGACATACCCCTCGACAGCGAGGCGCCTGTGGTGACTTCGTCAATTTCTCCAGGATTTACCAGCCCAGTCTTCGAAGATACCCCTCGACAGCGAGGCGCCTGTGGTGACTTCGTCAATTTCTCTAGGATTTACCAGCCCAGTCTTCGAAGATACCCCTCGACAGCGAGGCGCCTGTGGTGACTTCGTCAATCTCTCCAGGATTTACCACCCCAGTCTTCGAAGATGCTCATAGAGGTAAGGTGAGTGTGCGTGCGTTGTGAGTGTCTGCGTTGTACTGTGTAATTCTAAAAAAATGCTCATAGAGGTAGGGTTAGTGCGTGTGCGTTGCTCATAGAGGTAGGGTGAGTGCGCGTGCGTCGTGAGTGTCTGCGTTGTACTGTGTAATTCTAAAAGAAATGTAACACATGGTGTTTACTATTGTTACACACTATTAGTGCCCGTATTTATCTTTTTATTTTATATACTCCCTCCGTCCCTAAATATTTGTCCCTAAATATTTGACGCCGTTGATTTTTTAAACATTTGACCGTTCGTTTTATTAAAAAAGTAACTAATTATAAATTATTTTTCTATTATATGATATATTGTCAAATATGCTACTAATACTCAAGTTCTTTTTGAATAATATTCATAAAAGTTCTTGAATAAAACGAACGGTCAAACATGTTTAAAAAAAATCAACGGTGTTAAATATTTAGAGACGAAGTTAGTATATTGGATAAGAGTGAATTTATTTACTCGTCGAATGAACTATTAACATCGTTCACCAACCAGCGGTGAATGCTTACCACAAATAGCTTATCTGCATGACTGCATCGTTCACATTGCCTGAACTACCTTCTCGTGTTAATATGGTGTTTTGATCGTATGATATTCGGAGTTGAGGTGTACTTTTTGGATGAATAATGAATCTATTCAATATCTCTTTATGGATTATCACTATGCGAAGTTCACATGAAGAGCAGTTCAGTTTTCTTTTGGCTTCAACTTTTCTAATAGTATATCTCATATATGATGGGTGGTTTTTTGGGTTGATAAGAAAAAGAGTAAACTGATACTTGTTGGAGCTTCAGCCATTTGTTAGGCTCTATGGTTGAGTAGAAATAATATACTTTTTTGATAAAACACCCTCAATGTCCCATATACTGGTAATTTTCAGGGCAACTCACTGGCTCCGGCTTTGGGCACAACTACAAAGGTGTGATGAAGATGGAGAATTTTTGAAAGTTGCATGTCGGAAGTTGGAGACCACAGTTATGCAATTTTTTGTCAATTATGGTTGGAGATTCACAAATATGCTAGAATAAATGTGTTCTCCTTACATTAGTTTGGGTCCTTTCTTTTCCTGTTTGGTGTGTTCTACTTGTCTTGAACTATACTCTTTTCTGGAGTGAAACTTTGTAATAATTGGTTGTAGCTCTTTTTGAACAAAGGCCGGGATATTATATTCCATTATTAAAAAAAATATGATATTCTGAGTTAAAAGAAAAGGTTTTGGTCATATGTTGGGTGGCGCGATCCCAACCCGCAGATATTTCCGCTAGTTTTTCCAAAATTCGTATATAAATGTAAAATCGTGAAATATATATATTTAATTTATTTTGGATATGATACGAGTTTATTTTAATTTTTTTTTAGTTGTTCCTCTCACATATATTTGGTCAGAGAAATTTGTTTTCCTAAACAAAGCCCAAAAGTGTAGTTTCCGGATGACCAGTAGACTAGCCTATCATTCTACCATGTGTTAGGACCATGTCATTAGCACGTGTGAGGTTACCTAAACCACATGCTCCGCCATTGCACTGTGACGGAAAAAGGGACGCCAATGCTCTGGAATCAGCTAGTACAGTACACAAAAGCAGACATGCTTAATTACTCTCCACCCAACATTAATTAACGTTAATTATATTAGCACTACTCCATAGAAAAAAAAAGTGATTGCACTGTTCGCTGTCAGTAAATCTGGCATGGTACAAATTCGTAGTTTAAGTGGCAGTTGCAGATCATGTAATACTGGCGTACGTACGTGCATTTTCAGTCTTTTCTAAACCTCGCCACCGTTGCCACTTGCTACCCTTCCAGACTAATTGGTCATTTATTTGCTGTTGAGCCACGAATTAGCTGGCGTAATTAATTCTGGTTTCTAAAGTTAACTGGGACACTCTGGGTCTGGGTGGATGATGCATGTGCTGGTACACCTCTGTTTCACGATAGATAAGATTGTTCGCTGTTGCTGACTTGCTGTTTACATTTTGACTACTCCCTCATCCTCCCTCCCAAATTAAAAGCTTGATCAGATTAATACCATTTTGAACCATATTACTTTTAAAAAAAAATTAATAAACATATAGTTGTATTTAGTTCGTTACCAAACATTGGTAATGCCTAAAGAATTTTGGCAATAACATATTTAACCGATTCTACCAAAATTTGGCAATGTTATCAACTTATTAAAATTTTGACATTGCCAAATTTTAGAAAGGTTTATTTTGGCAGAAACCTAAACAGGCCCTAAGTTTATTTTTTTCATCCATCCAATACATACCAATACAAAACCAAAACACTATAATACCATTACTTTATCAAATCTCAATACAATTATTTTTCAATTTATCGACTCCCAATATAAGAATTATCTATTTTTCACAAATTCTAATACAATGATTACTCTAAAAAAAACCTTATTTTGGGACAAATGGAATGAGCTAAAAATGAGTATATGATGGAGGGAGTACTTTTTATTTAGTAATTTTGCAGAAGCTAAAATTATTTATTTAATATTATTGAAGTATATTTTAAACAAACATAACAGTAGGAATGAAAACGGATCGAATACGGTCGGAAACTAGCTCTATCATATTTGTTTTCATATTTTTTCTCGGAATCGAAATCAGAATCAGAAACCCGGATACGAAAACGGAATCGAATATTGTCGAATACAGATATGGAGCGAATACGAATTGAAACGAATACGGTGACGAATAATTATCGAAATATCAAGACCCCTCAAAGTAAGCTTCTTAAATCGAGGAAGAGATGTAGCCATTAGTTTTAAAAAACAAAACATCAACATTTTCAAATTTTATCTCTATTTGCAAGGGCAAGAGGGAGATAGAAAATATTGTGTTTATTTTCTATACAAATTTATGTTATCTTGAAACAAATAAATTAATTGTATCACTGAAATTTTCGCAGGCACATTGAAATTTTTGAAAATTGGTTGAATATTTTAAATTTTGGGTTGAACATTTCAATTGGAGTTGAGAATTTTGAAATTGAATTAAACGTTCTAGAATTTGAGTTGATTTTTTTAAAGCTGGGTTGAGAGTTTTGAATTCAAACTGAAACTTTTCAATTTTTGAATTAAAAGTTTTTAAAAGAGTAAATTGTATCTACGGTGCATCAACTTGGCAGGTGGGTGCAAATTGGTACAATAATTTGATAAATGAAAATCTTAGAAAATGTTGTGTTTATTTTCTAGTGCAACAACTTGGCATGTATGTACAATTTAGTATAAAAACTTCATAAGTGATCGTATAAATGCAACAATTTGCAAGGTAGCTACGATTTTGATACAATAAATTAAAAAGTTATGCGACAACTTAATTATTTGGAGCATTTTTTATATAAATTCAATTTTTAAATATTTATTTTGCAATATACTTGGTCAAACCTAAAGAACTTTGACTAAGAAAAAAAAGTCAAACGACCTATAATATGAAACAGTTAAATTTGGTTGATATTTGATAAGGTAATTGGATGTAAATTGTACTACAATATGCAGTATAATTCTTAAAGATTAAATTCAATATTATAAGGTAATATCCGTATGATTACTATGTAATGACATATTAACATCGTGAAAAAAAACTCACCTAGCATATGCTTAGCCAAGTTGATATACCAAAATTCAATTGCACCGACTGTACAACAACTTGATAGGTTTGTGCGATATAATGCAAGAACTTGAGAATTGAATGTCTGAGTGCAACAACTTGACAAGTGGGTGCGTTCTAGTACAAGTTGTTGCACTCAGACGTTCAATTCTCAAGTTCTTGCATTGTATCACACCCACCAGTCAAGTTGTTGTACAGTCGGTGCAATTTACTCTTTTTAAAATTTTCAGAATTGAATTTAAAGTTTTTGAAAATTTGAGTGGTTATTTTTCAGAATTGAAATTTTCCATTTGTTTGTATGTTAATTGTTATTCCTTGGTTCTTTTTCATATGGTTTGTTTTGTTCCACCTAAGTAAAGAAAAGAAAAACATGTTTTTGCATAAGAATCCGATGGAAATATCGGATAGTATTTGACCATTATCTGATTCCGAGGGATATCACCTATATCATATTCGTTTTCATTTCCGAATTTGAAAATTTCTGGATATATCCAATCGAAACTATCCGAATCTGAAAAAAAGGTCCGGTCGGACGGAAACTATCCGAATCACTTTCAATCCTACGTATCAGTAATTCTTTCATTTGTTGTAATCAAAGAAGTAAAAAAGAGTAAATTGTGTCTACATTATAGAAACATCGTAGATAGGTGCGATCTAGTACAAGAACATGAAAAATAAATATATCATCACAATATATTATATATTAAATTTAATGAAACTAATTTAGTGTTGTAGATGTTGCTAATTTTTTCAATAAACTTGGTCAAACCTAAAGAACTTTGATTAAGAAAAAAAAAAGTCAAACGACCTATAATATGAAACAGTTAAATTTATCAGACGATTCAACGAGAAAGGGGAAGTAAAAATTAGGGAAACATGGCAAAGTTGTCACTCATTTAATTTGTAACCAAACTTTTGTCATTGACAAATTATTTGGTATGAAATACTTATAAAGCAATCCAAACAAGCACATTTGCTATTTTTTTTGGCAATGGCCAAATCTTTACCCTTCCCAAATTGGCGACACAAACAATTACAAAGAATCAAACAACCTCTAGATATCGCCCTTTCATGCCTCAAGTTCATCATACCCACAAAAACCGTTACAAAGGATAAGCCAAACAAATATTTGGACAACCACAGATCACAGCATCTCACATAGTACACACAAAATGCAATTTTCTCCCTTTCCAGTTCCCTTTTTTGGCTATGTTCCTTTCCCCCCAATCTTATCCATGAAACAGCCAGCTAACCCCAGCAGTGGGAGACCAGACAGCAAGGACAATGAATGGCTGGGCCTGTAGCAATCTCTTGTCACCACCCAATATTATGTCTGTTTCAAGTGTTTGGGAGTAGTGTGCTTGAGTGTGACCCAAAAATATAAAATTTGGTGCATCACATCTGAGTTGGGATTAGCTTTAATCTCTTGATGTGATCAGATGTGGCAAGTGCTCGCAGTGCCGGATTTGGATAATGCTAGAAAGAATGTGTTGGTTAGCTTTGCTTAGCTTGAGCTGGAATGAGTGTGAGGCTGGCATGACAGTGACACTAATGGCGTCGGCATGCCCAGTGGATAAGGTAAACGTATTGCCGAAAGTACAGGGGCAGGTAGTATCTGATGGCATAGCTTTGTGGGAAAATCTTGTGGAATGTTGCAGATCTGAATTGGATTAGACGTTTAATAATGACACTTGGTATGGGGTAAGTAGGATTCTTCCTTTTCTAAGATGACAATATGAGTGATTGATCGTTCTCAACTTTACGTATACAATTTGTGTTCTACAATAATATTATACAATTGCAATTAACCTGAAAAGCTCCTACCATCGTAAATTAGATGCGATTTTGTAACGGAAAACTGAAGCCGAGCGCTGTCAGATTTTCTTTTTGTTATTTTACCCTGGAGGGGTAGAACTGCGAACATGACTCAATCATATTGAAATGTTGTAAACAACAAACGGCATGAATAAACATCTGCAAATTTTTTTCTTAAAAAACATTTATTTAAATCCACCTAGGTACCCGCGGCTATGTTCGGCAGCATCTTACAGCGGCTGTAACACAACCAATTAGGCAGCTGCCACTACTAGAAAAAGCATTTCTGCCGACATTGGGTATTTATTTTCGTAGGCGGACATGACCTTCGGAGCCAAATAGCCGCCTACAAAAATGTAAATTAGGGTGAAACCCGCTGCCCGCCTGTGAAAATCCATTTTTTGCAGGCGGACCACTTAAACGGTCAACCTGCAAAAATACCCTTCATTTTTGCAAGCGGACCTCTTTATGGTTCCGCCTGTCGAAAATCATTAGGGGAATATTTCAATAGAGCTACGATACGGCTAGATTTTTGTTAAAGTCCGTCTTTTCCTCACCTCTCGCTCTCTCGCCTCGCCGCAACTCACCGCGTCACCGGGAACGGTTGTCTCCGTCCTCAGCGTTGTCAGCTTCTTTTCTCTCCCCGCTCAACCGGTCTCCTGCCTCTCCGTTCGCTTGCGCCCGGCGGCTGGGACGGGCAGCGAGGCGGAGCTACGCGTTGGAGGCGGCGCGCCGGTGGAAGCGGCGGGAGGCGGCGCCCGCGCTGCGCTCGCTCCCATTGCTCGCGTCCGGTGGCCCAGATCTGGCCTGAGGGGACGGGGGAGGGCGGTCGGACCCCTGGGGGCTCGACGCGTGCGGGCCGCACGGCGACGCGGGCAGCACGGGCGGGAAAGGTTTGCGGCGGAGGGCAGCGGGCTACCGGTGGAGTCGGCGGGCGGCTCCGGCCTCCTCCTAACTCCCAGATCTGGCCCGAGGGCGGGGCTGGCCGGCGGCGCTACCCCTCCCTCGCTCCCTTCCCAGATCTGGCCTGAGGGCGGGGAGGGGGGGGGTGGCCACGCGTGCGGCGGTGGCGCGGCGGGAGGTGGGGCAGCGGGAGGGCGCGGCGCCACGTGTCACGCCTGAAATTCCACTTCGAACCCCAGATTCTCTAGATGGGATGCTGCATGTATCAACCCATGTCCAGGGCCAGCCAGGGTAGCGACAGAACGACGAATTGTGCACATACGTCAGATCCACGTTTAGCAAAAATATAAAACGATTCCAAAATCGCAGCGGAACACTTAGCAACAGCAGAAGCAAGCTATAGCCTCTGAAGACTTGACTCACCGCGATGTGGGCAATGCCTCCATTCCACAGGCAATCTGGACCGCTCGCGCTAGCGACGAGATACAACGAACCTGCCGAGGAGAACGCACGCGCAGGGCACGAAGCTGGAGAGAGGGGAGGAGTGTATATGAGCTATGAGACGTCTGGTAGATGTGGAGAAAGTGGAGAGAGTCAAGAGACGTGAGTACTTGAACCGCGACTAGATGCTGCTGAGAGCATTGAGATACGGCGGAGAGAGGAGGTAGATAGAAATAAGCATGCTGAGAGCGTTATTAGGATACGCACGGCTGTGGACTAAATTTGTCCATTTTGCTCAATCACCGCTATGAGTTTTTTACGCAAGCAGTAGATTGAAAGCAGTACAAGCGAGTCTCGCTAGTATATTAATCAAATATATGAAGAGGCTCGTTCCAAAATCATGTAAGGTCGTATTTTGCACACGGCACGCTGTACTCAGACCGTATAGCTCGACGGCCTGCACACATAGTGGCCCAAACTCGGGATCTCCTAACCTGAACTACCCACAGTCGATCAAGTGTGGTGCTTATACTACGCGCGTAGAGAACTATTATCACGGTGAATCTGTGTGGACTGCTGATGACACCGCGTCGGATAGCAAGACTAGATTCGAGTATGTTTCTCACGCACATGCTGGCTCGTGCTACCGCTTGGTAGAGGTAATAATAAACTCTAGCCTACCCACTGAAGGCATTAGAATCGCTTACCAGACGGACGATATATAAGATCGCGCTGTCCGAACCGTCAGGCGTGGGTACGCTAGGTGGATTTAAACTGACATGGTCTCTATCCTCTTACGAAGTAACGGACAAAGTATAGGTGCAGTTGGATAGGGTATATTCACTGCCATGATAATCCCTCGCTCTATGTATATTACTCGCACACCACATTCCTTCAACTACAGAGTTGATGTCATGTGTCGCAGTTCTCCTTCGCCTCCAGGCGGTCACTAGACATACGAGAAAAGACACAAACTCTGACAGCGCTGGGTCAGCTTCCACGTCCCGACAGCAAACTCGGCATAGCCCTTCGTGCCAAACGGTGAATTCCCGAATGCCCCGATCAACAACACCCCGGCCGACCCAACTCCATCACGCCCACCCTAACCTGGGTACGTCGGATAGAGGAAAGCTGCACTACAAGCTCAGCCGTTGCCCACGCTGGCTTGTGGTAAGTACGATAAGTTCTTCCAGGGCATCCCGCGAACCGGTCCTTAATCGTCATGGGCACGACTAAAAAACCATGCACCCAACCCACCATGTAGTGTATTTTAATTAGCTAACACCATTGCGGTGGTACTATTCCAAAGCTATACCAATAATCAAAGTCTATGCATTAATGTGATTCCCCTTTGTGTACTAGTTGAACTAAGTATGGCTAAGCATTCCCTAAACCAACATCTAATCATTTTAATACCCAAGTTATCAATGGCATAAGGTAAACAATATATGGCTGAGTAGTAGGACCCATCCCACATGATATTGTAAACAACGCAACATTTAATAGAAATGCAGGACATTTGTAAGGTGGGTACAATATGATCAATTGTAATGCATGACTTGCCTTGCTCTCGCACTGATGAGGTCTCAGCAACATCTTCGAGAAAACGCGGATTGACGAAACAGCCGAAATCTACGCGACAAACAAAGCACAAAAGCAAAACATGCTATAAGACTACTGAAACAGAAAACAAAACCATTTTTAATGGATTCTATGCATTTTTATGAATTTACTAAGACTTGAATAGACTTAAACGGAGCTCGGATGAATTAGTTATGAATTTTAGAAGATTATTTGTGTTTTTACTATAAAATAAAAAAGTCTTAATTATTTATTGCGCAATATTGCCCAGGGCTGACGTCAGCAAAGGGGGGGCTGGCTGGTGGGTCCCACTGGCAGCGGCTCCAAAGGAGGGGAGGTGGCGCCTGGCGGGTGGGTCCCACCAGGCGGTGGCTCAAAGGAGAGGTGAGAGAGGTTCGGCGGGCTCGGCTCGGCCTCAAGGCGACCGGGCCGGTTATGGCGAGGGCGGCGAGCGGTCGCTGGCGATGGCAATCGGCGGCGCGGGTGGCGGCGGCGTCGGCCGAAGGCGACGGCGCACGGGCGAAGCAACGACGCGGCCCGGTGCTAGGGGGAGGGAGGAGAAACGAGGGGTAGGGAGCGCCTCACTGTGAGTTGGCCGGAGTGGGGGAGGACGACGGTGAACACCGGCGGCAAGCGAGGACGGCGGGGTGCGCGGGATGGACAAGGCGGCCCTCGACCCGCGAGGCAACGGCGGCAACGGAGCGGCGCGGCGACGGCACTAGCGACGGCTAGCGGCGGTTGGAGGCGGCGGTAGGCCGGCAACTGAGTGGTGGCCGAGGTAGCCTTGCGTCGGCGGAGCTAGAGACGACGAGCGCTAGCGGCGGCGGCGCACGGCCGGAGTGGCGGTGGCGGGCGGCGGCGCATGGGACGAGCGGCGTGGGCGGCGTGGAGAGCACGGGAGAAGGCAGCGAGTAGGGAAACGAGAGAGGGAGCTCAGGGAAAGGTTTATAGGCGAGTGAGAAGCGGGCAGAGGCCGGGAGGTGGCCGGATTTGGAGGAGAGTGGCGCCGGCGACGTGGGGTGGAGAGAGAGCAGAGGGGCGGATTCAAAATTGAATCCCGCCCTCTCGGACGCGCGCGCGGAGGCGGGAAGGCGTGGGGAAGGTGGGCAGCTACGTGGGCGCGGAGCATGGGCGGAGTGGGGCGCGGGAAGCGAGGAAAGCGGCGGCGTGGGCGGCGGTTGATGGCTTGGGTGCGGGCGGCTGGAGGTAGGGGATGACCGACAGGTGGGCCCCACCTGTCGGCGCCCTAGAGAGAGGGGAGGGGAGTTGGGCCGGCCCAGCAAGGAGGGAGAGGTGCGGGAGGAAGGATGGGCCGACGGCCCAAGAAGAGGGAAAAAGGAGGAAAAGAAAAGGAGAAAAAGAAAAAGGATTTCCTGGGATTAAATATTGCACATGCTCATTTTTAATTTTATAAAATTATTTCCAAGGCTCTGAAAATTCCAATAAAATTCTTGTTAATATATTAGAGCATGGGGAACTCAAGAAAAATTCCACCACGCCGAATTCGATTATTAAATGCATTTATTAATTAAGGATTCAACTCTAGATTAATTTGAACCAACTTCTTCAGGCGATTTATTTTATGAATTTAAAGCAAGGGAGGAGAACTTCAGGGCATGACACCGCGACGACGTCAAAGGAGGAGGAACCGATGGCCTGGTCGGCGCGCGCAAGGAGAGGAGCAGCCGGCAGCCGTCCGCGTCTCAGCGCGCACAAGGAGGAGGAGGCGGCGGCTCTGGGCACTAATCCTCTCCTTTCCTTCCCCCTAGACGCCGGCGGCGGAAGAGGAGCCGACGGCCACGGCGGCCCAGACAGCACCGGCCGCTCCCCTCCCAGATCTGGACAGAAGATGGGAGCCGGCCGGCAGTGGCGGCAAAAGCGGCGCTCCCCTCGCCCTCGGGCAACGGCGCCAGACAGAGGTGGAGAGCCGTCGGCCAGAGGGGGATGCTGGCGCCGGCGGCATCGCCTGCGGGTAGCGCCGGATTTTTTTTCCCTGAAATTATTTTCGCAGGTGGGCCACGGATCCGCTTGCAAAAATCACCTATTTTCGCAGGCAATAGGATAGCGGCGGTTGTCTCCCCCGTCTGCGAAAACTGTTTTTGGCTGCCTATAAAAACTATTTTTCTAGTAGTGTGCGCTACACAAAATACTGTGCGAGGCTGCTGCATCGTAGCCTGCTGTAGTGCAGCCGAACAGGCCCAGTATTATTTTAGTACTAGTAATCTACCCGTGCTAACGCTACGATAATATTTAACCACGCGTATTAAACAACCAAATGATATGTTTTAACAATAAAGCATATAATCAATTTCATGAAAAAGATAGACGTAAAGACTTATTTTATTCTTAATAATTATATAGCCATGCGTAAAAACAATCTAATTATTTGTAACAACCAAACTTAAAAATTCAAACTTGCTTTAGATTTTAATCTGCAATAATGCCAAAGAAATTCAGGATGCGAACAAAGATGGTCCATTGGATCAACTGGACCAAGCCACTCTTGTTACAGCTTCATGAGAAGGGGAAAATATCATGCAGTCCCCTGTATCAATCGATATGTTACTGATCTAAACTAACTCTGAAGGTAGACATAGGAACCATTTGAAATAACAGTAGTACCAGTTCATGGAAATCAGGAGATACAATATGCTTAGTCATAGCATGCTTATAAGTCGTAATCAGCTGGATACCATACATGGAATTAACCCATGATATATACTGACAAAAAAGGGCAACCTAAAAATACAGGAAAATGGTATCTGAGCACCATAAAAATAAAAAAGAAACAGCACAACTAATCCAATTAGTTTGGAGTTGAATTAATCCCTAACATTGACAAAAATAGGCAGCCTAAAAATACAGAAAAAATGGTATCGGAGCACCATAAAAATTAAAAAGAAACAACACAGCTAATCCAATTACTTTGGAGTGTGTTTTACTAATACCTTATTAGCTGAAGAAAGAACACCTGGTGTTGCAGCCAGCTGACGTGACGTCTGGCCAAAAACTGCTACGAAGAAACCAAACTGCGAGCACACGAGATTAGAAAGTAGAAACTGAGTGCAGAAATTATGGCGAACGTACCCAAAACCAATTGGTAGCACATTGCTCGAACTCATGGATCCGCGTGGCAAGTACAAACACCACCGGCGCAGCGAGAGTCCATTTTGTTTGTGTCTTGAGCTTTATAGCAGATCTTGTCTTTCGCCGGCGTCTTGAGCTGCCGGTCGAGTTTCAGCTGGATGATGCATTGATGCACAATGCATGCATGCTTACTTTCGTTCATGTCCTGGAAAGCGCGGAGAGATCCTTGAGGTAGGAGCAGACAGCGTGGACGTTCTCCTAGAGGCCCTCCTCGAGTACCCCGACGACGGCGCCGGCAGCGGTGCTCAGCGGGTTGCCGCTGAATGTGTTGAAGTAGCAGCGCCGGGGCAGCACCTGCGCGATCTCCGGCCGCCGGACGAGAAGCGC
>CM020185.1:12418763-12530136 GCA_009805545.1 Oryza longistaminata | reverse complement strand
TACAATAGATCCATGTCAGCATATTTTTCTACTTGGAAGATATTAAATGAAGAGAGAGAGCAAAGCTATCTACTAACTTAGAGATAGTCTATAGAGAAAAACGAGGCAATGCATGAGAGAGCTATAGATACCCATGTAGACATACTATTGAGGTGGTTTACTATTAATCTAGTCTATTGCTGAGATGTACATGTTTTATAGAGAGCACCTTACTTTACCATCGCGGGTGCTCTTATTAGAATCGGCCTCTTTATCGTCTGTTAAAAAAAGAGGGTGCACTAGCTCTCACTGTTATATGAGTGTGCATATGCATAGTGGCGTACATGATTGTACGTATATATTCTAAATAATGAAAGAATTAACAGCAAAAATTAAATGATACATGATAATACCGTGGTGTCTTAAAAATTACTCAAGGTTTGAAATTTGCCCTTTCGACAGCTTATGTTCAATCTTGTATATATGTCGAATGGGTAAATTTTAAACCTCGAGCAATTTTTAAGACCCTCGCCATGACAAACAACAATAACAACAAAAAAAAAACTAAGGTTAAGAATTTACTAACTACTAGTAGCTGATTACGTTAGATCTAGTGCACCTCCCATTGACGTATCTTTCATCTTTCTTAACAACTATAGCCTATAACTAATATAGGCACTAATTATCGCAGTGGCGGGCCCAGGATCTAGAACTTGTGTATTCGAAATAGGAGTAGGGTTGTGTTTAGTTCACACAAAATTGGATATTTGGTTGAAAATGGAACGATGTGACGGAAAAGTTGGAAGTTTGTGTGTGTTAGAAAGTTTTGATGTGATGGAAAAGTTTGAAGTTTGAAAAAATCCTTTGGAACTAAATACGGCATAGGGTAAAAAAATTTCCTACACCCAAGAGCCTAATAAATGATGTATACAATATAACACACCAGTAATTATATAATATATAGCATATATAACATAAAATACACATAAGTTCGTATATTGATATAATTTTATAATATATAGCACATATGTAAGTACTAATTGGATGAAGTACATAAAAAAGAATAGAAAATGGTAAAGTGATAAGAAATCTTTCAATCTAGAGATGAACTTTTCAATTCTTGATATTTTGAAAATGGTAAAATGATATGTAATCTTACAAATCCTACTTACTATTCCCCTACATGCGCCTAACTAGTTAATTAAATCAAGTCTGCAAGTTAGCAATTATGATGAATCAACTTCCAAGTACTCAGTGAACAATTAGTAGAATACTAGAAAAGTAGAAGTGCAGAACAAAAAATGAAATCAGTGAAGTACTAACATCCCAGGCTGGCAGGCTCCCAAATCCCAGCTTCCTTGCCTCCTGGTTGGGACGCCCCGATTTTCGTTCGGGATTAAAAATCATTTAATAATGCATTTTCTAGAAATTAAATAAAAGTCAAAGCAATTTAATCAAGTGAAATAATGGGAGAATTAAAATTTTCCCTTAAAAATCATTGGCCGAGAATATTTTGTAATATTCTTTGTGCCCTAATATATTCTCTGAAATTTCCCGTGAATTTTCGGAGCTCAAGAAATAATTATAATAATTTTGAATTCATATACGAAATATATAGTATATATACCTATTTTTTTATAAAATTCTTGGGTATACATCTGAATACCTTTGAATCATAGCTGGACCCACCCCTATTATTATCGGCTATTTCTTTTGTGACAAAAAGGTTTAATTTTCGAGGAATTTTGGTTTATGGTGAAGGGTGCCTGAATGCTGGCATTGTGCGAACAACACGAGCACAGCGACATACCCATCGACGGTATACGCGTGCGTCGGGAGGAGCCTCCTCGCTGGAGCTCCTGCACCAGCGTGCCACTATGCTTCGGCGGAGGCGAGGGAGGAGGCCGACTAGCTAGTTCGCTGTCTTCATCGGATGGTTGCCCATGAAGAAGAGGCTGGACTGCTGGAGATCCAACCATGGGAGAGAAGAAAGAAGCAAGATCTAAACCTGCACTACCACAAACTCAACTAGCCCTGACAGCCAGAAACCATCTGGAAAATTTCGTTACAACTTGCTTGTCAGGAAAATTTTAGTTTGCATGACTAGTCTTCATGAGGACGAATATTAATCCTCACAGGTTTGATCCTCACAATGAATTTTTTCGACGTTGTCAACGCCGTTAGGTTTATTAGAATCTCACTAACAATAAAATCACGTCATAAAAATTAAACTATATTTCACTATTTATATCGTCAGTGTTAAAATTTGAGTTGCCACTCAATAAATGATACCCACTATGCCACCAATTTTTCTGGTACGTACAAAATTCATATACTAAATACACATTCTCATCTTCAGAGAAATTTGTGATATCGCGACGGTGTTAAAAGCACGTTAGGAAAATAATTTTTTTCTGACAGTTTTACACACACTTCAAAAAAATTTGTTTGCTCTTGACAAGCTAATAGATACACGTCGGAAAAATTTTGGCACGTCAGGGCTAATCGTGTTACTGGTAATGATGTACATTTTGTGATTTTTCAATGTCTCCGTCTAATGTATTTCGATATTTCACACGCGATAGAGAAAATGTTTTGGCTAGGGTTAGACGGTATTGCATACATGTTTGAAACATTTCTGAGCTAGTAACGAAACATTTTCCTAAACGTAATAAAACAGCACTTGATTTATTGTTGTGTCTAATTTTTTGTTGTTATCAACAAAACCTACAAATTATGATGTTAAACGATATAATTGTTATTTTTAAAAAATCATTTTACATACCAAAATATTTGAAAAACTATAAAACGATGATAAACTTTGAAACTACACAATATTCAACCCTAAACTTTCCGACCTACACCTTCCATAAAAATATAAACAATTTCTCAGTTTCACACTAGAATGGATACCCTCATCTCAATCGGGCGGTAAGCCTCATCTCAATCGGGCACAGCGTCCGTCACAGGCTAGAAGTCACTGATGTGAAGAGTTATCTCAATCGGACAAACGGCCGTCACGAATGAATCTATCTCAATCAGGCCCTAAGTAAGGCCCATCACCGATAGCTTTGACCCAGACGACCAGTCAAACTATAGCCTGTTACAGATGACCTATCTCTATCGGGCCACAACTAGCACCCGTCACAGATGACTACTAACCTTTATCGGGCCTAAACTAGAGCCCGTCATAGATGATACTCATCTCAATCGGGCCTAAACTATAGCCCGTCACAGATGACTGATGACCTCAATCGGGCCTAAAATAGAGCACGTCACAGATGACTACTGACCTCAATCGGGCCTAAACTAGAGCCCGTCACAGATGACTACTGGCCTCAATCGGGCCTAAACTAGAGCCCGTCACAGATGACCTCATCTCAATCGGGCATTTAGTTACGGCCCGTCACATATGACAATAATCGACAAAAAAAATAAATTTTGTTTTTTGCCTAGCCTCAGGCCTTTGCTAGCCATGCCCGCTGCAAAAATGACAGAAACAAACACAGATATCCAATATCCCCAGCTCCCCAGCATCACCCATTCATATACATATGCATTCACATACCACAGACATCAACATATTTCACACAACCACACATTCACAGCCATCTCATATTTCACATCCATTCAAATATTTATCATATTTCACCTGCAAAACCAAGTTAATTGGATCAAATATTTATTTAGCAAGTCTTAACATAAACATATGAAATATATACATAAATATAAACATCACAGTTACATCATCACAGTTGCATAATAAGTGTTCATCATTGCCTAAACATAAAAGTTCAACATTGTTCATCATTTTAGTTTAAGCCTAAACATTCCTTTGGGGTTAATTATTTCGCGGAGGATGAAGCTGGCTATCTCCTCGCGAACCTCCTCAAAGCTGCTAGGCAGAGACTTGGTTATTGTGCCCTACATTGTCATAATTCCAGATTAGTTGATCGATCATATATAAGTACTAAAATGTAGTTAGTCTATCACAATTGAGACCACCGACCTCAAACTGAGATGTGCGGGCACGCCATGGACGTGCCGGACAGGATGGCGTACTCCGACCGCCGCTCGTCGTTGGGGACCTCCGTCGGGCTGACGTACTCGGTGAACGCCGCCAGGATGTCCACGCCCGGCGCCGCGATGTCCGGCTTCAGCACGCACGGCAGCGTCCCGCTTGGCCCCCGCGACGAGAAGGCCGCCACCGACGGCGAGTTCTTCACGCCGACCTCCGTCTTGGACGGCGAGATGTTCGCCACGGGGTTCTTGGAGGAGTCCATGTACTTGTACAGCGACATGGCCTCGCTGTAGGTGATCATGGTGGCTGGGAGCACGTGCGGGTCGGCGACGATGTCGTCGCCGTCCATCTCGCCGTTCGCGAGGATCATCCCGGTGCCGCCGGCGTTGAGGACGGTCATGCCCTTCGTCACCCTTGGGATGTCGCCGCCACGCACGCACACCACGATCTTGTTCTTCACCTTCTCCGGGTCAAGCGTGCCTGGTGGGCAAGTCGACCTGAAAAACCACACAAATTTTTTTGCCATGATTTTGACACGAATCAATCAGTTCAATTCGATCTCATATCATCTCACACAAATCAGAAAGAAAATTTCACGTGTTCAAAGGATGGTACGTACGCGACGGCGGGGTCAGAGCTCGCGAGCGCGGCGTCGCTGGCTTTGATCATCGAGTAGAGCTTGGTAGAGTGCAAGGTCGTCGTCTCCAAGCTCATCCCCTGCGACGCACGCAGCATTGGGAGAGACAAGCTTGCACCGTGAGCCATGTCGTCCCAAGTGTTCGTCCATGGATGCAGCTATAGTTAACAATGGCGTGGAGACGAGGTGATCATTACCGTCATGTGCGCGTTGTTGCCGAGCGTGACGACGTTGGGGAAGTCCCTGTCGACGGTGCTGGCGGCGACGGTGGTGACCCACGGCGCGGCGTTGACGACGGTGTCCTCGAGGGGCCCGGAGTTGCCGGCGGAGCAGACGACGGAGACGCCGCTCATGGCGGCGTGGAGGGAGCCGAGCGTGACGGGCTCCTGGAGGAAGGAGGCGACGGTGGCGACCGGCGCGTCCTGGCCGAAGGAGACGGAGATGACGTCGGCGCCGTCGTGGATGGCGGCCTCGAACCCCGCCAGCACGTCGGCGGCGGCGCACTCGCCGGACCAGCACACCTTGTAGGCCGCGACGCGCGCCCAAGGCGCGCCGCCCTTGGCCGTGCCGTTGGCGTAGCCGAAGAGGCTGGCCCTGGGCACGAAGCGGCCGCCGGCGGTGGACAGCGTGTGCGTGCCGTGCCCCTCCGTGTCGCGCGACCAGTTGCCGTCCACCGCGCCCGGGTTGCTCAACAGCATGTCCTTGTTGAAGTACCTGGCGCCGATCAGCTTCCTGCAATATCTCACATGAACGAATCCACCGGCGGATGCAGGAAATTTCTAGTGTCATGATAAATTTAAATTCGACAAGTGTTTATTGTAAAAACACTATCCCCTGATCGGTATGATTAACTGCATAGTCAAAAATGCTCTCTTTAATACTCCCTCTATTTCTAAATATTTGACACAATTGACGTTTTAGCACATGTTTGACCGTTCGCCTTATTCAAAAACTTTTATGAAATATGTAAAACTATATGTATACATATAGGTATATTTAACAATGAATTAAATGATAGAAAAAGAATTAATAATTACTTAAATTTTTGAATGAGACGAATGGTCAAACATATTTAAAAAAGTCAACGGCATCAAATATTTAGAAACGGAGTGAGTATAATCTATCGAGTTTTAATATTTCACTTACGATACATTTTTTAGCTCGATTTTTCATCCATAGAATCTTTGATCAAGATTCGTGTTCCTGTAGACTAAACTTGTAGTTACACTCAGTTATAGAGCACTTACACTTGATTATAGAACAATAATACTCGGTTACAATGCAAAAGAAAAATATTTTACAACTGTTTTTCCCCTAGATTTAAGATATTTTGACATGCTTCTTCCTCTCTCTCTTTTTTTATTTTCATTTTAAACAGGTTGTATTTATTGGTTGAAAATTCTGTAAGATTTGAAACTCCAAATCTGTATTTATTGTATATGATGAACTATTAATGAGGTGGGTAAAGAAAAAAAAATCTGCAATTCAAAGACGGCCGAGAAATGGAGCCACTCACTTGTTGCAGGAGACACCGTACTTGGCGGTGTCAGAGCAGGAGCCCTTCCAGCGCTTGGGCACCTCGCCGACCACTTCCTCGTCGGTGAAGCTGTTGGACTCCGGCCACACACCTTGATTCGATCACCATTAACGGCAGAGATTAATTAGTAATCAACCATGGGAGCTCGAGGAACCCAAAAACGCATCAAAATTAAGATGGCGATAAGCCTGTGTATTTAGGGGCGAATCCACGAAAAAAAACTGGGGGGCTTAATTACACCGTTTCTTCAATCTCCAGCCATCTGGGGACCTTTTATTTATCATTCATGGTGAAAAAATTGGAGGTGCTCCGGAGGTATCTATGGGTCTTGTGGGTGTAGGGGGGACTCGAGTCCCCCATGTACCCACGTTAGATCCGCCCCAGTGTGTATTTGCTCTCTTTGAGAGAATTTTGTAATAGGTGATTGTAGCTTATTTGAAGCAAAGGTGAAATCTTTATTCCATTATTTAAAAAATAAATAAATAAAGATGGCGATGCGTACCGCTGTCGAGGTTGGCGATGATGACGTCCTGGCCGAACCTGCCGTGCTTCCAGATGGAGTCCGGGAGGATCTGGCCGTCCCTCTCCATGTCCATGAAGTCCCATGACCTCGTCGTGTGCAGCTTCAGCATCGTGCTCGCCATCACCGTCACCACGTCAGGGTGCCCTGCAACTCCAAACATTTTCGTTGATGTGCCATCGAATTTGTCCTATGTATTCTACTCATCGGTTCTTGATCAATTTAGATGTTCTCTTCTTACTCGCGATCTGGGTTGCTACCTCCTCCTCCAGATGCGCCGCGAAGCCGTTGATGTTCTTGGTGTAGGAGTAGAGTATCGCGTCCTTGGCCAATTGCTTACTGCGTGCGTCCGTGCATTAGTCCAACATTTTTATTTTTGTTTCCATCAATCAAGAACAGAAAGAAGAATCAAAGAAACACAGTCTGTAATAGCGATTATCACCAATCTTGGTGAGTGAGTTTATTACCTGCCAAGAACTGATCCTAGAAGGTCGTGGTGAGACTGCGTCGCACGGGCGTGCTCCTCCGCCGACGCATCTGGGCCGTACGGGTGTGATCCCAGATACACGATGTAGGGCTGCGCCCAAACATTGTGGCCACAACAACACAGATAACATCAGAAAGGATCATACCCAGTAAGTTCCACTGAATCGAAATGACACAAGAAATTCATCAGAAATTATAGAGTAGATGAATGAATTCTGTGTGGTTTTGTGCTTTGCCTTCTTGAATGCTTGGGCGGAGGAGGCGAGGCAAAGGAGGGCGGCGGCGAGGAACAGCCTACTGCTCGCCATGGATGATGAGGATGATCACTCGTCGTCGTCTTGATCGATCTCCAGTGGATGTGAGTGAGTGGTATAAATAAGCTTGATGATCCAGGATTTTTTTTTTTTTCGTTTTGCTTGCAGGACGGTTTCTCAAGTCCTAAATTGGGCTAACCTTGACCGCGAAAAATAGTCCAGATCGCCGGAGGAACGCTTCAACACCGGGCCCGGCTGAGCATCTGGCCGGGCAGAGTAGTTTCCTCGATTTTTTTTTTCCTGTTGGTTTTTCACATTTTTTTTACTTCCTATGTTTTTTTAATATAAATAAATAACATGTTGACTATTTTCCTATCACTTTTGTCTAACAATATTTATTAATTACTAGTTAAGGCAAGTGAAAACAACATTGGAATATGTCCAAATTGATAAAATCTAACCCGCGCGCACGCACGAATTAATCTTAAGGCAAGACGCATACAATAGCCTCCGACGATGTGAGTAGTACATGTATACTGTCTATTTAAATTTTTTGATGGCTTATATATTTCAAACATATATTTTTAAGATCCTTTTTAACCATTGAACTCCATTCAAAATAATGATAAAATAAAAAAATAGAGAGAATTAAAATAGTTAGAGAGGTCACTGTTCAAGAAAAATTGTAAACAAGAAGAATCAGTACTAAACCTAACAAGAAGAATCATTGTTCTGCGGCGATGTCAGTGTTGCAGCGACGACTCTTCTGTGAAATAAGCTACAACGGCTTGACAAAAGTTTTTGTCTGTAATGACGAAAACTTGGCAGCTGAGGTCCTCCAATGAGATAAGCTTTGGTGGCTCGGCGGAGGTGGGCGATGGGGCAACAGGGTGTCATTTGCATTTTGGGGTGTTGGTTGTTGTGTGATGTGGTGTCGGTGTAGCAACGACGACTTTTGGCAAGATAAGCTATGGCACTATGGCAGCTCGACGGAGATGGTTCTCTACAGCGACGATGGCATGGCGGCGATAGTCGTTAGCACCACGGATGAGCAGGTTGTCCGGGCAGCATGAGTCCCTTGCTTGGCAACTACAAGGTGATTGGCGGACTAGTTTCGTCGCCTTTGTTTGATCTTTGGTGGAATGAAGAAGCTTTTGTGGTGGTTGCAGTGACAGCAAGGGGGTGTGGAAGGGCGGGCTAGCTCCGCATCTACTTAAGTTTGAAGCAGGGAAGAAAAGATTAGAGCTAGTCTTCTAGTTTTTTTTTCGGTTGTTCTTTTTCATGTTTCTCAATTATGGGTTTTAGAGTGTATGCACTTGTGTAAACCTTTGGCTGTGTATATCCACTTTAGATATAGAGGCCGGATTTTATCCATTATCTAAAAAAACCTAACAATGGATTAGACATCCTGCACCTACATGCCCACTATCCTAATGTTGCTATATTTTGGAATTGAGAAAGTATTATTGTTGATGCCAGTATAATCACCGGGTACTGCCAGGACGCAGCAGTAAAGGTTGCCAATTAGTGTTAGGCCCTCTTTGTTTAGGCTTATAAGTCAACTTATAAGTCAAAAAGTCTAAGCCTAAACAAACAAGCAGCTTTTTCAATTGGCTTTTTTGAAACCATAAGCCACTCTAACACTATTAAGCCAAAAGCTAGATTGGAAAAGCTTTTTTTTTTTTGCTTATGTGAGGTATATGTATAACTCCACCACTAAACTTAGGACATTAAATCCACCGGCTTATAAATCATACAAGCCAATAAGCTAACTTAAAAGTCTAAGCCTAAATAAAGAGAGCCTTAATATATTGCCAATTAGTGTTAATATATTTCGACGCTTTGCAATTAAGGGTTTTGTTTTTTCGCTTATGCTTATACTTATCATCCAAAATTTAAATTTTAACCTTAAATCTGAAGATTTAAGCTGATTTTACAGTTTTTTCATCGAAGTTTATTTTTTAGCTTTTGTTTTTAGATCACTAAGAAGACCTATATAAAAAATTTTATTTACAAATTACTTTCGATGGGGCCATAAAAAGGAAAAAGATGCTCAATCTTCAGAATGCAATGCCATAATCGAGCAGTCAATTAGCCAACGTCCGCTAAAACCAGAAGGCCCAATGACTCCAACGTCAGTTTTCAACGCCAATAATCTATCCTAAAGAATCAATATGAAAAAAAATATCCATATCCATAGATGGCACATCCCTTTTGTCTAAAAGATTCTGTCCTAAAAGAACAATTGAAAAAAAAAATCCAAATCCTGTAGATGGCACATCTCTTTGTCTAAAAGATGGGGGCAAGGGATAATGAAAATTTTGTAGCAACAAAGATTTACTCCAAAAGATAAAAGGTCTTCAAAGGTGAAGATATCTATTCAAGAATAGAAAGCACAGTTAATAAGTGCAGTTCAAAGCTTTTCTCAGTTCAAAATCTATCACAGGTTGACAAATAGGGATTTGTCAAAGGATGTAAACAAACAATCTAGTAATAAACAGCTATATGTATAATATGGGAATATGTTGATATTCCCACTCCACCATTGCAGCATAAAAGAAGGCCACTCCACGGCATCAGAATTCAGAGCACGAAGTTCCTATTCCCATTCCACTGTCGCAGGTGGCTTTTGCGTGATGTCCTGGACAACACGGTTAACACCTCGCACATTGTTGCAGATCTTGTTGACCACATCTACCAGGAACTCACGCTCAAAATAATACCTGAGAAAAGAGTTCACAGGGCAAAGTTATCACATAAGAAAACATGCAAGATTTCAAAAGATTCACACACAGAACACAAAACAAATGTATTTCTGTAGGTTCGAACTATCAGCAGACCTAAGCAATAATTGCACACCAAGAAATAGGCATACAGGACAAGCACCAGAGACAAATATAAAATTAATGAACACCCTAAATTTGTATTTCTCAAATAATTTAACAATATTTCAAAGATAACCAAGACTTGTTGTTTGCTATATGGCTGATAAACCAAGACTCTCGTTGTTTGCTCTACAGCTGATAAACCGATGAAAAATGAAGCAGCAAATTATTAACCTAATAAATGATCAAGAAGGCAATAGGCAAGGGTATAAAGGTGAATGCTGAACTATCATCTCATTCAAACTACTGGAAGGTGGGCATGATTCAATTCACAAGTATCCTAATGTGAACTGTGCAATGTATATAACATATCTGTCGAACCACAAGAAACTGCTGCAAAATGGCACAACGAAGGCTGCGACAATCAACAAATTGCAAGTGGGTGTAAGAGCCAGAACGTCAGTGTTAGATACCAATCTGCAGTCATGCCATCCTCACTAGTAATTGCCCTCAAAGCAACTGCATTGGAGTGAGTTCTCTGGTCACCCTGAACTCCCACTGTTTGTACAGGCAAAAACACAGCAAATGCTTGCCAAATTATATCATAGAGACCTGCATCTTTAATGGCTTGAACAAATATTTCATCAACCTGACAAATAAATGACAATGCGAATTAACATCATATACCAAAGCTGATTTACTGATTTTTCAACAGTTTGAAAGGCTTCAAACCTGACGAAGAACCTCCAAAGCATTGCCTTCTGTAACATCACCTAGGACACGTACAGCAAGACCAGGCCCAGGAAATGGGTGTCGCTTCAAGAATGACTCTGGGACATTTAAAATACTCCCCAACTTCCGTACCTTTTGGAATAGAAAAATATGTTTGAAATTTACTTATCAGAATCTTTCCATCAAAATGTAATTTATGTAAATTTTATTGCACAAGATCATGCAAAGGATAAAAATGGAGAGATATTATGTAAATAAATTTCAATGAGACCTCATCCTTAAATAAGAGCTTCAGTGGTTCAATTAGCTTTAACTTCATATCTTTTGGAAGACCACCAACATTGTGATGGCTTTTGATGGTATGAGAATGTGTCCTTCCGCTTCCAGGAGGTGGGCATGATTCAATCACATCAGGGTACAGTGTCCCTTGAACCAAATATCCAGGTCTTTTTCCTATCTTCTGTTCTAATTTGTGAGCAAAATCATCAAAAACTGCTATGAATTCCCTTCCAATTATCTTTCTCTTCATTTCTGGATCTTTGACACCCTTTAGCTTGCTAAGAAATTGCTCAGAGGCATCAACACACGTGACGGGAAGGTGCAAGTCACTTTCAAAGGTTAACATTACCCGTTCCCTCTCATTGTATCTGTACAAGGGGTCTTATGTCAGTTCCATTGCATACTGATTCTGAAAGTGTTATCACTAATCACTAAATAACATAATGAAACAAGGACTACCTTAATAGGCCATTGTCAACAAAAACACAGTGAAGTCTATCCCCTATTGCCTTGTGAACCAGAGTGGCAGCAACAGTTGAATCAACTCCACCAGATAAAGCACAAATCACATGTTCATCAGGCCCAACCATGCTTTGGATTGTCCTAATTTCTTCATCCAGCACATCTTGCATCTTCCAATCAGCTTTTATCCCACAAACATCAAAAAGGAAGCGCCTCAGTGTTTCCATTCCTTGGGGTGAATGTGTCACCTTGTATAATGAAAAGAATGAATAGTTCATCATAACCATGCTTCGGTGTAAACAGTTTAAATTAATAGTTCGTCATAACCATGCTTCGGTGTAAACAGTTTAAATTAATAGTTCGTCATAACCATGCTTCGGTGTAAACAGTTTAACAACATGTTTGCCATGCATGCATGCCAACTACAAAAGCACCAAATTGAGTGCATAATAATAAATCCCAATCAAGTGAACATACAATCAACAGTATCCCAATCAAGTGAACATACAATCAACAGTATGCTAAGCCCCAAACACAAATTTATTTTACTCTGTGCAGAAAACATCAGCACCATATACAGCAGTTGCATTATATAGTACTTAGCACAAGATCTAGATAAGCAGAAAGCATCCAGGTTAATTCAGGAAATACGAAACAAAGCAAAATTTAAAGTTGTAGCGCAATCACAGTCGTTCTAAAGTTGCAGTTTTTCATATTGTGGAACTAACAACCTTCCTTACACCAAAGGATACCCAGCTATTTCACTTTTTCATATTATGGCCCCAAAAGATACCCAGCTATTTCACCTTTTCATATTGTGGAAGTTTAGATATAACTGACTACTTTCCTTCCCCAAAGGATACCCAGCTATTTCAGGAAAAGAAGACCCACTATCCAAAAGGTCAAAACAAAAATTGACCTTCAAAACTAAATAATAATCAATCGTCAATAACCAATCAGTTTCCCACAAAATTTACATCTTATATGCTCCACAAAATGCACATTTCAACAAAGAGAACTAATAATTGCAATTGAATTTGTTGGTTAATCTAGACAACATCGACCGAAATACAAAATGCACATTTCAACAAAGATAATTTTCCGAGAACGAGTGATAAATGCAATTGAATTTGCTGGTTAATTTAGATAACATCAATCCAAATACAAAATGCACATTTCAACAAAGAGATGATATTCCAAGAACGACTAATAAATGCAATTGAATTTGTTGATTGATTTAGATAACACCAATTGAAAAATGGGTGTAAGAATCGTAACGGTCGCTACCTCAGGGTGATACTGAAGCCCATAGAAGCGCTTCTCACGGTTCTCGACGGCAGCGACGGCACCCTGCACGCTGCGCGCCACCACCTCGAACCCCTCCGGCAGTCTCACCACCTCATCCCCGTGGCTCATCCACACCGTCTGGCGCTTCCCGACCTCCCCCTCCCCGTACAGCGCCGAGGAGCGGGCGGTCACCTCCACCTCCATCTTCCCGTACTCCTGCTTCTCGCCGGCCTCGACGGCGCCGCCGAGGGATTGCACGAGCAGCTGCATCCCGTAGCAGACGCCGAGGACGTGGGCGCCCGCGCCGGCGGCAACTCGAGGAACCCCTCGGGGAACGTGGGCGCCCCCGAGGCGTGGACGGAGTGGGGCCCCCCGGAGAGGACGACGGCGCGGGGGCGGAGGCCCGCGAGCGAGGCGAGCGGCGCCGTGCCGGAGACGCAGAGGGAGAGGACCCCAGCTGGCGGACGCGGCGGGTGATGAGGTGGGTGTACTGCGAGCCGAAGTCGAGGATGAGGACCAGGTTCTCGCCGGCCGGCGGAGGCCGGGAGCGAGGACGCGGAGCGGAGCCCATGCGCGCGCGCCGGCCGGCGGCGGCGGGAGGGAGGGGATTAGGGTTTTTGAGGGTGTCTGGGGTTTAAGGTGGGGAGTTACCCACGGGATCCTGGGTTTCCCGGGTATTTATCGAGGGTATGGCTAGCTGACAGGTGGGACCCAGGATGGAAGCGGTTGAGATATGGAGCGTCTGCGACACGTCTCTCTCTTGTTGGTTCGTTTTCTCAGAATCTGCATTCCAAATTGTTTCAAAATTCCATAGTCTCATGTTTGGAACAAAGGACTAAAAATACATAAACAGAAAAAAAATACGAGAGCACAATATAAATGACTATGGAATTGAAAACATACAATTTTGAAACATGATTAATTAAGTATATTAGAAAAAAACGGTGTGAACGATTTTGTTTTCCTTCTGCTTTTGTTGGATGTGAAATTGGAGGAATGGGAACCACTCCAAAGGATTATAACATTTTTTTTTTGTGCCAAACAACTTGTAGGAAAAAATTAAAGTGATTCCTTTGAAATGTGTGATAGAAAAAGGGTAGAAATTAAAGTGGCATGTTTCTCTAATCCTACATGAATAGAAAACACGGGAAAGCTCAAGAAGATCCCTTTAATGCCATCATAGGAAACAAACAAAGCAAATTATAGTTCCCGAGAGGTTGGATTTCTTGGCTTATTTCCCTATGAAATTGAGCCATATGAATGCAGTCTTATGAAAAAATTTTGTATCCTTTTCCTATGAATCAAAAGCTTTCCATGGGAAAATTTTCTTTGGAAATTGAATCCTCCAATTCAATGGGGCCCCAAAATTCCTAAGGGATGGTTTAGTGCATATAAATTTTGAAGAAAAGTTAGCAAGAGCTCCAACCTTTTGAAAATTTTCATTTCTAGTCCATCTCTCTCATTTGATTTTTGCATTTTTCATGAAATCTAATCAAACAATCGTTCATAGATTTTTTTTTCTTTTGCAATCATTTATTTTGCACTTGCATTCATGTCATCCACTGTTTTACACTTACATTCCTATCAAAGTCATCATATATTCTTACCATTCCTCCATTTTCTCCACCCTACGTTTCGAAGAGCTAGCCCACTAGGAATCCTATTGGGTTTTGTTGAAAATATTGTTTGTTCCAATGGAGTTCCCAGTCATGCATAGCAAAAAGATCATTTTGTGCCCACCTCACACGCATGTACCATATCAGATTTGGTTTGTTAATACTATGTCTTTTCATGCTCTCTAATTTTGTATTCCTAACCTTGCCCTAGCACTCTTGTACTTTGTTTTGGTGATCATATGAGGAAAGTTGTGCCATTGGTTATCACACCCTTACACAAAGTAGTACTCATAACTTGTTGGTGCACAAAATCGTTTCGCCCGTCAACATGGCGAAAAGACTTATTCCAACAATCACCCAATTGTATTGACACGCGAACTAACTTACACATAAATATGTTGTTGTCAAATCATCATGTTGTACCACTCTTTCATCCTCCTTGTCTTAGTGTAAGTGAGCCTCTAGTCACATTCTTCCTCCTTCTTGGCATGCCGCCCATACCCCTCTCCCTACTCCCCTATGAGCTCAAAGTACCTTTCTTCCTCCTTACTAACAAGCCCCTAGGCCTAATCCCCGTGACATCGATGAGGCCTTGCACCTCTTTCTTCCTCAGACCTGGCCACAAGCTGACCTCATCCCTAGATTGAAAGTTTTTTATTATTTGAGATAAAAGTTTGTTCATTTGGGCAAAATGTTTGATGTCATTTGTGAAACTTTAGGAGACTTGAGTTGAGAGTGAAAAGTTATAAGTAAAAGTTTTGAATGGGTTAAAATTGGATGAATTATGATTCAAACGTTTTGACGATAAAGTTTTTGAGATTGCCGTTGAAAGTTTTAGATCATAAAGTTTTTGCTATTCAAATTGAAAGTTTGAATAGAAAGTATCAACTTGAAAGTTACTGAACATAAAGGTTTTATATTTCAAATTGAAAACTTAGATTAAAAACTTTGAAGACTTCATATTGAATATTTTTAAAATTGGATTGGAAGATTACTGCATTGGTGCTTAGCAGCTGCTTAAGCTTATAACCATCCCTGATTAATTGTTCTTGCAACCAGTTGAGCACTCATGAAAAGGTGCTTGCATTGGAGAAAAGGAAGCTTATAAAGATGCTTTATTATTTAGAAATATTCTCTACCCTTTAAGCACCTCTAGTTGCTGTGGAAGAGGAACTTGACTGTGAGGCCTTTGATGAAATTCCTTGATCTGATTTGAGGAACGCAACCAACGGTTGACCTGGCATTAAGCTAGGAGTAAGAAAAGAGGCCTGATGCAACTCCGAATTGACATGGGCACATGGCTGCCATTTCTTGTACCTGTATTTTTGTGAACGAGGGAACAGCAAAACATGGCGTTTTTTGTGACATTCTCATATAGCACAATATAATGGATGTCAGGCATTGAGATTGCACAAAAACCCTAATGTATTTCCAGTGGACAAAGCTAGTCAAACAAAACAATTTCTCGTGATTCCACCAGTATGAATTTCAGCGGTTTCATGAGGTATCTTTAAGACCACAGCAATACCATAGCCTCATATACCCCCTACAAAAGAAATATATTCGCCCCAAATCAAAATGGTGGTACCAAAGAATGGCAGAATCAGGTTGCAACAACATCTACCATCTTCATTTCAATCTAGAGAGAGCTTTTGGCCACCTTAGCATGAAGATCTGAAGTTGCAGAATTGGACAGCACAATCCCAAGAACAGGCTAGTGATCATGTACATCTAACAGTGTCCCCCCTTTCCTACATCTAGAAGCCACCAATTGACGAAGCTACTTCACAAGGACATGGGAAGTGTGCCCAAGGGAGCTGTTTAAAGTCGAGTCTCGACAACCAAAATCACAAATAAACCCCAATCTGAAGGAACCCAATTACCAAGAACGCCAAGATCCACAATCCAAAGCGCCTCCGAGAACAGTCACCTGAAGAATAGATTGTAGATGTTCTACTGTCATCTATACCAACAAGAAAGCGGCAGTCACCGATGGATGGGTCAAGGTAAGTGATCATGCCAAGTCCATCGAAATCACAGCTCTGGGCGTCCTGTTTCCGCAGCTGATAGTAGCTGTTGAAAGCATATGAGATGTTGCCCTTCTCCCCAATAGCATTGCATGAGCCACCATAGTAGAGGGTGGTGCAATCAGCCATAGTACAAGCAAGCTTTAGGTGATTCTCGACATTGTTAAGATCTCGACCAGGGTTCGCAACACACCACCGTGGAGGAAGATATGGCACATCTTTGGCGTTTTTCAGAACTGGACTGCCCAATCCAAGATTCAGCGGGTACTTGGCTTGTCCATCAAATGAGAAAACTCCCCAGTGTCGCTCGAAATTGCCAGGTAATGTGCTCTTCTGCTCTTCATCAAGAAGGCTGAAAAGATATACATCCATCGGAGGCACCCCAGGACGTAGAGGAGTTCCTTTGTTGCTTAAAACATGACTGATCAGGCCTTGGGTGAATGCCTTTGCTGCAGTCAGGTTTGCACTTGGTGCCCCTTCAGTTGGCCAACCCACCTCGCCAATCGCAATTGGTAGCTGCCCATAGCCAATCTTGCTCAAAGCAGAAACTAATGTGTCAAAATTGCCATCGAAAGCATTGTAGTACACATTAGGGCCATCCACAACTGGGTGACTAGATCCATCAAAGAAGGCATAATCTTGTGGGAAATCAGAGCTCTGGTAAAGGCTGAGGAATGGATAGATATTGACCACGAAAGGAGCACCACTTGAGCTAAGAAAAGCAGCGAGCTGGGTAATAATCTGAATCAGATCAGGTCTGAACACTCCCTGTGATGGAACAGATGCACTCTGATATGCATCAGCATTGCATGGGACAACTAGTTTGATGTACCTTGCAAGATTAGCTTTCACCAATGATTGCTGAATATTGGTCATTGCTGGAAGAACATATGACTGGAATTGCCCCTGATAGCTTGTCAGGAATGGCTCATTTCCCACAGCAATGTACCTGTTTAAATTAGGGACAAGTATAAGAAAATGAATAAAGTAAAGTCATAAACAAATTTAGCAGAGGAAGAAAGTAAGCAACATTACAGATTTCAGAAAGAAAAGAAAGAAAATTCTCAAGCAAGTAAAAACAGCTCGAATAGACATCCATAGGAATATAGGTACAACAAAAAAAAATTAAGCACATAAATTAACTTCCCAGCAAATATTCTGAAATAAAGGATTCTCTAGCCTGTAATTTAACCCATACTCAACATTAGTATTTTTTTTTTTTAGAAAAGCATGCATTTTATGTTGCTTTCCACTCGGTTCACACTTCACAGTCCTACCAGGCTGACCACCTTAAATGAAAACAAAAATTATGTTCCATGATCACAACAATCCATTCTATGTCATTGGTTTACAATATACCACCGACAAAGCTTAATTCTACAATATACCATCAAACAATTCGTTTTCTTCCTTATATACCATCACCGTTAGTCAAACGCCGTTAAGGGAAGGAAAATGACAATTTTACCCCTAGGATAAAATTGAGATTTTGCACAATGCCATATCACATCAAATAGTCTTATATGATAAAAAGACATGCTGTTTCTATTTTTCATCAATGAGAAAAAATAGTGGATCATGACCAATAAAATCCACATGTAGCATGATATCCTAGGTGTAAAATAGATATTTTCTCTCCCTTAACGGAGTTTGACTAATGGTTGACTAGTGGCGATGGCATATAAGAAAGAAAACAAGTTGTTGGATGGTATATTATTGAACTAAGATTTGTCAGTGGCATATTGTAGAATTCATGCTTTGACGATGGCATAGAATGGATTATCTCATGATCAAATCATTTGATCGTTGCTGGGATGGCAATTTGGTTACTCCGATTAAAACTTTCATGAAATAGAGAAACAGTACATATTCAATAGTTCATCTATTCAATACCTACAAAAGAAATTGTTTCAACAAAAATGTAGTCATGTAAATGCAGCCAACTGCTGTGTGTTCTGAAATTGAGCAAACAAATGCAGGCATGTCCACAGAAAACAACAAAAACATAAACAGTACCCAAGTCCCTCTCTCATCCCTAGCAGCCGTGCCGCTCAGCTATCCTCCCAGCGGTGTTTACCCCCTATGCAACCCATAACAAACATAGTAGAAGATTAATCATGCCAAATGCACATCGGGTTAGAACATATAAGCTTGACTCAACAACTGTCCAATTCGAGAGACAAGTGACAACAAGTGATGCAACGGTAAGCCCTTGCCAGTTACCAGATATAGAGAGTAAGCAGAGTAGTAAGAACCACTTTCCTGTTTATATGTCAGATAAATATGTTTATTTCCTTTCCTTGCTTTAATATTTGGTATTTGGAAATTATTTGCTTCCTCTCACCAGCTTTGCAGTGATGTTTGCACCAAAAGCTTTTGTACACTAGCACATCTATGTGACTGAATTAGACAGAGTATGGGTGTAAAGCTTTTGCTAGATTGCTATCATGGCTAAGGTCGGCAGGAAAAGCTATGTCATACAACTTCTTTTCTCTCATTTTCCTTCTTTTGACATGGAAAGAATGTCTGTTACCCACAATCTTTCTTTATCCATTTTCCTGTTCTGAATGCCAGCACCTTTTTGCGTGGGTAGCATGTTAACACTAATACAGTATGACTTAAAAATACAATATAGATGACCACAAACAAATAAAGTGCAGGGCCATTCAAGCTCAAAGGCTACTTTAGATACCCCTATTTCCTGGGATATGAACAAAAAATGGATAAGTGTTAGCACCAACAAATGTTGAGTTCTATTCCAGTGTATACTCCATCAGATAGAGGAATAGTGGAATATACAACTATTGACATCCGGTGGATTGCATGGAAAAGCTAAATTTGACATCCCAAAGCAGTAGAAAATTAAACGCTAAATTGGACTCATGATGTGCAGATATATTCTGGCATCTAACACGTGCATCAATGAATGAAATCTAGAAGATGGCAAAAGACACTGTCTCTTGAAACACATTTTACTATGCTTTGCAAGGATAATTATCACATTTTAATCCTTGAGGAATCCTGTATATTGAGATGTTCTAAAAAGTAACAGAAATAACTTCAAACATAGTAGCACTTGCTTAACAAAAATAAGGCTGGTGGATATACATTGCTTTGGGCTTTTGGCATGTCAATACTGTATTTTCAATGATCGTTCAGAATTTTGACAGAGCTTTTGTTTGCCAAATGATATCTAGAAATCACCATACACATGGTATATTTTCAGGATGTGTATCATAGAAAATTACCATCTTTACATGCCTTGTGTTCTACTCTGACAAGAACCACCTACTCTGACAGGTAGAAGCTTCATAGTGACTAAAAGATACAGAACAGAAGGTACCAAGTGTTATTTATGTTTTTATTAATGCCAACTCTCAGAGCAGAACAAAAACATCTTGACGTGCATTTAAGTTTTGTAAGAAAATCGTGTCTTGTTTTATGTGCCTGAAAATAAATTGAAAACGCAGGTAACTTCATAATCTACATAATGACAAGGACGTCTATTGCACAAAGCAAAATTTCAGTTCAACCATTAAACTGAAACCACAGACACAAAGGCGACTACAACAGAATCACAGGGTCCATTAAGTCAAGTTCATCATAAATAACAGTGCAATTGTGTTGTCCAAGTCCGACACAAATATGTACTGGCGCAATTGTCCATAAAAGGCAATCGGGCCTGCATTGCACTTGCACTAACTAAATTCAACTTGAATCAGTATAAGGAGCATTACACTAGACTGCATCCCCTGACAATCTATAAACAAACTTCCAGTCATCAAGAGAAAGATACACCTTAAATTAATATAATAACCCCAGATCAATCAACATAAGAGAAGAGAACGAGTGACCTTCCGAAAAAGAAAACTAACAGAGGCACTTAACACTGTTCCGAGTCAGTAGACTAACAATATCTCATCGACTAGGCATTAACACAAACACAGTGCCAGCAAGAATCCAACAAACACAATCCAGCAAGATGTAGGTATGCAAGAACGCAGAGATTCTTCCATTGCAGCGAGAGAGTCAAGGAAAAAAGGAATCCATTTTTTTCCCAAATTACAGGAGGGAGCGCGGCGGGGACTCACCGTATGTCGGCGCCGCCGGGGCCGACGTAGCGCGACACGTTCCGCGCGACCCAGGCGTCGGCGGCGGCGGGGGAGGCGGCGATGCCCTGGAGCATCTCGTTGGTGATCCCGACCATGACCTGCAGGCCGCTGCCCATGAGCGCGCGGAGGGCGGCCTGGTCGGCGTCGAAGAGCTTGACCCTGCCGATGCGGTTGGCGCGCATGAGCTCCACCTACGACGGGCGCCGGCATGCGGTGCGCCGACACGGTGCCCCAGTTTTACCCCGACCGCCGCCGCCGCCCGCGGCGCGCACGGCACCATCATCACCAGCACCGCCGCCACGAAGCGCACCGTGGCGCCGGCGTTGGCCGCCGCCATTGTGGTGGGGCGAACCCGAATGGAGGGATCCTTAGGCGCTTCTTGCAGGGGCCTCCTCCATGGAGGGACAGTGTGAGGAGGAGAGAGTGGGAGGAGCACTAGTAGTAGTGATGCTCGCTTTGGTAGAGAATTGCAAAGGGAGAGGTGATGGAGGAGGTGGAAGCCGGGAAACTATTTTAACAACAGCTCGAGTGGACGTCCACCCGTTTATGGCATGTCATCTAAATAGTTATGAAAATTTTTTAAAAAAATTACAAGATAGATCAATATGTAACATATCACTCCACAAACATGCAAGTTCAAATTCAACTTCTACAAGTTGTAACAAAAATAACAAATTTAACTGTAAATATACACTTGTAGATGTTGAATTTGAACTTGATGTTTGCGGAGTGATATGTTACATATTGATCTATCTTGTTAATTTTTTTGAAAATTTTTCATAACCATTTAGATGACATGTAATAAACGGGTGGACGTCCACTCAAGCTATTAGAATCCATCTCCGGTGGAAGCCATGGAGAGAAAAAAAGAAAAAGAAAAAGAGAAGGTAAAAGAAAAGGATGGGTCATGGGTGGTGGTGAGCTTGTCGCCGAGCGAGCGCAAGATTGAAGTCAAAAAAGAGGAGAGAGCTCCTGCTCTGCTGGCAGCTGATGTGGTCAAGGTGGTCGGGCTGCTCGACTGCTCGCGTTCTGTTCTGCGTCGCCGATTGGGGACAGGAGACTGGGGGCTTGGCGCTGCGATTCCGGCCGGCGCATGTTTGATGCGGCTGCCGTTGGAGTTGCCTAGTGGGCTGGACTAACAGAACAGGCCCAAGTGATTTTTCGACCTCGTCTTTTTTTTTTTTACTTATACTTATCAGCCACAATTTAAATTTATAATCTTAAATTTATTGTTGATTTTAGGGGTTTTTTCATCGAGGTTTATTTTTCAACCTTTGTTTTTAAATTGCTAAGAACATGTATATAAATATTATATTCACAAATTATTTTTCATTTGTAAATATGTCGTTTCGCTTATTCCCCGAATAACAATGGGGCCGTTTACTTCCACATTGGGAGTGTTTAGGTGAAAAAAAGTACATATGAGGTCTCTCATCTTGTCATCGGATTACAAAACCACGAGATATATGTCATCTATCAACTAACAAAACTAGGTTACTCTGGGTCTTTAGGCAGTTTTGACCCTGGTTATTTCCGACGTGGCAACTGAGTCAACGTGGGCCCCACATGTCAGGGTGGCCATGTCATCACCCTCTCTTTCCCCTCTTCTCTCCCTTCCTCCTCTCTCTCACTCTTTTCTAGGTAGGCCGGCCAGCAGGTGAGGTGGAGGTCAGCGGAGCGAGGCGGGAGAGGACGAGGGCGTCGGCGCCAGTGATGGGTAACACAGTGTTGTAGAGGCCACGGGCGCGGAGGAGGTGGGGCCAGGGAGGCCGGCAACAACCTCCTCACCGGCCGCGACGTCGCCATCAACTCCTTCCCCAACCCTCGCCATGGCCTCCGCGGCGGCGAGGATCTCCACCCCACGCCCATCGATTGGGAGGTGGCCATTCTCCCCCGGCGAAGGTGGACATCTACTCCTGCACTGCCTCCTCCCTCTCCTTCCAAGCAGAATTTTAAAGGAATAAGTCTATTTTGCCCCCCCTCTCAACTCATGTCCCTGGTAGAAGAATCACATCCCTCAACCGCAAAACCGGGTATAACCCCCTAATTCCCAAAACCGATGAAAATCAACTCCCCGAACGGTTTCGGAGGCAGTTTTGTCCCACGTGGCATCTTTGACTCGTAGACTAGCTGAGTCAGCTTGTGGGACCCACATGTCAGTGACAAGAATAAAATGAAAAATTGTGAGGCCCACTATTAGTGGCCACCATCGTCGACGCGTTCCCTATGCAACCCTTCCTCCTCCGCTTCTCTCCCTAAATCGGACCAACTAAAACACACTCCTCTCCTCCCCTGCAATCCCCTCCCCCGGCCGTTGCCATGCCTAGGGATGACGCCAATGGTAGCAACGCCAACCTCCACCCCACGTGCCAAAACCCTAGCAGCACCTCTCAGCAGCAGCACCCCCCTAGGCGCCATGGGAAACCCCAACCTAGGGCTCACCCTTGCCTCCTCTGATCACATGGCTGCACCACTGCCTCCTCCTTCCCGCATCTAGCCAAGCTGCGCCACGTGGCGCCCGCCTACTCCTCCCGCTCCCGCCAGCAGCCACCGGCGTCACTCACTACGGCGTCGTGGAATCGGTTTGGTGGCGGCGACGGCGGTATGGACGACATAGGATAGGATGGGATCGGGGAGATTGGGCCGAGCGGTGTTGGTGTTGGCACCAACGGCGACTTCATGTTTGGCGGTGCCGCTCCCACTATGAGTCAGTAGCCTCTAGTGGCGTCATCCTATGGAGAACCCCTCTTCATGTTCGGGAGCATGAGGGACAGCTTGCCTCGGTTCGGGGAAGGATGGCGATGAGCGTGAGCGTCATCCAATCTGCTGCCGTTTGTCGGTGAAATGGGAATCGGGGTCCTCATTTATCCAGCAAAAGGATCATTATCAAATAAATAGCATGCTCAGAATGTATTTAAAAATAAAAAGGTAACCCTAGGGTGACGTAGATAGGAACCCCTTCCGAAAGGCCCTGGGCCCACCTAAGATTTCATATATGGGATTCTCTCTGGCTGAGGAGGGATCCTGTGTATACGTCTCAAAACTCTGTGTATAGAAGTAACTTGGGGCCTGGCTTGGGTCACAAAAATGCCCCTCCTCTGCCTTAAGGTCAGCCTCGGGCTCGGCTCTGTCCCGGGCCCCGGGCTCACCCTAGCCCTTGAAGGTTCTACGGTCCTCAGCAAGAAAGGCATAGAAACATGCAAGACCTATATATTAAGAGGATAAGCTAAGGTCTGCCTCAGGTCCAGTCTAGTCCTAGGCCTCGGACTCACCTTAGTCCTTGTATAGTTCGCGTTCCTCTGCTTAGAGGGGCGTCAAAATATATAAGACGGATAATCTTGAGATATTCTTCCATCAACGATACCTTCAAGAAGCTCATCCAAGAATAATCAACCTTCTTTAAGCACGGGAGGGCGTTACCTCATAAACTTCCAGGAAGTTGGGCGTGCTCTACAGCCAACTGTGAGGTAGCACGCCTCATCATAAATGAAACAGCTTTATGGGGGGAGTCTGAGTTGAAAGGACGTGGACAAGACGCCAACGCTGAGTCACTTTGGACGGTGGCGCCTGGGACACGCGTCGCACATGCCCCGCGCCACTTGATTTAACCAAACGGGCAAAGAAGCAAGCGTGGCGCTATTTCAGGCAGATCGGGCCTCGTTGGGCCCACCACGCACCACGTGGTGAGCACATTGGCGAATGCCCAACTATCTCAGACAGAGCCTGGGAGCCCGGGGTAATATGAATCGTAAGACTTGAAGGGTTTCTTGAGGGCTGCGTTAGGGAACCAGCTGGCAGCGACAAGACGGCTGATGAGACAACACTAAGAGTAGATTTGTAATAATGTGAACCCCTCCTTGGACTATAAAAGGAAGGGGACTAGATACGAATGAAGGGTTGGATTCTCTTAGGTGAGTACTATCGCTTTGTAGCCTGAAAAGGTCTCCTTTGTACTTAGCCGATCTAGAGAAGACAACGAACACCAACACAGGAGTAGGGTATTACACCTCCGGGTAGCCTGAACCTGTATAACCTCCTACCTCCTCCTCGCGGGGTGGTCGGGCCCCGCGAATCCATCACGATCGCAGATACCTCGCACCGCTCGCCGACTAACCCCCTGGTCGAATCTCCACTCTCGGGGAGGGGTCTCCACTTCCCATTGTCTGAGGGACCGCCTCTCCGGTGGGCGGGGAAAATGATCCGCTCCGATTGCCCCCATCTCCCGTTGCATTATCCTCTCTTTTCTTGATTTCCTCAACTGTCACTACTACCTACTCCCATCCCCTTTTATTTACGCTAGATTTTTGTTGTTTTCGTGCATGCGAACAAGACCCAACGGCTGTCGGCAGGGTGGGGCAGCGACCATCGAGCTTCCGGAGGAGGGAGAGAAGGGCCTAGAGAAGAAGAGAAGTGTGTCTGACAGTGGGCCCAACCGTTTTTCCTTTTTATCCTTGTCCCTGACATGTAAGTCCCACAAGCTGACTCAGCTAGAGTGCTAGACAACGTGGCCAAAGATGACACGTGGGACAAAACCACTTCCGAAACCACCAGGGTAGTAGATTTGCAACAATTTTGAGAGTTGGGGATAGGTTATCCTATATACCTATACAAATCATCCCCACTACTAAAACATGTGCTAAAAAGTCAACGGTGTCAAACATTTCGAAATGGAGGGAGTATATATATCTGGTTTTGCGGTTGAGTGTTGCAAATCAAAGGACATGAGTTGAGGGAGGCAAACAGACTTATTCACTTTTAAAAGCAACCGGGACGGCCCAGTAGCCTATGGACGGCCGCGGCCCAAGTGACGCCTCCTAAACCCTAATCCTATGGACGGCCAAGATGTCCCGAGCCCCTCAAGCTCGCGCCATCCGACGAGCTGGAAGCATCCACGTCGTCCCGACTCTTCCTCTATAAAATCACCACCTCGCCTCGCGTCACCACCTCTCGCCGCCGCCGCCGCCGCCTCCCCCTCCACCCCCCGCCTCGCCGTCTCCCGTTCGGAACACCAAGCTCCAGCGCCCCCCCTCCGGCGAAATGGTACGTTCTTGCCGCCACCGCCGCCGCCGCGGTTTTTGTGCCAGTGCCATCGCAGCTGCTCCAGCGGTTTCCTTTCTGCGAAGAAACTGGATCTTTTGGTGATACTTTTTTTTTGTGGTGTTCTTCGTGTGGTTTCCTTGGATCTTGTGAACGCTGTCTTGGATTCTCGCAGCGGCTGCTAGCTTATCTCGAGACCTCGCTTGGAGGTTGCAACTTTACATATGAATCATGTATATGCGCTGATGCGTCTGGATCGTAAATCTCGCAGGCCCCGAAGCGAGGCGGCAGGGCGCCGGTGCCGGCGAAGAAGAAGACGGTACCCGCAATCATCTATCTCTTGCTCCGTTGTCGCGCTTGAAATCTTTTGTTGCTGCGGGGGGGCGTGGTTTGATTTGGGATTTTGATGGGTGCAGGAGAAGGTGACGAACCCGCTGTTCGAGAAGAGGCCGAAGCAGTTCGGAATCGGCGGCGCGCTGCCGCCCAAGAAGGACCTTCACCGGTTCGTCAAGTGGCCCAAGGTGGTGCGCATCCAGCGTCAGCGCCGCATCCTCAAGCAGCGCCTCAAGGTGCCCCCGGCGCTCAACCAGTTCACTCGCACCCTCGACAAGAACCTCGGTATGTAATTCGCCTTGATTCGTTCATCGTCCCATCAGTCAGATTTGTCGGGTTTGGCATTGCACCTGGAACGCTACTTGGCTGACTGAGATGGTTAGGAAAATCCACCTGTATATATGTTCATTGCGAACCTTGAATTGTTATGATATGTATATAGTGCCTAAATAATGTAATGTAATGTTCTGGATTATGGCTTACTACTGGCTTAGTAGTACATTTCTGTTTGGCGGAATAGATTTCTTTCAGTTGAATGAAGCCTTTCACCACTAGTATTTGTTGTTTGCTAGTGTCTAGGAAGTTTTTCCGCGAATGAAAAATAAGAATAGGATATGCGAAGGTATTACTACTAAAGTCTTCTTTAGTATTAGTATAGTTGGTAGTCTTCTTTAGTATGAGTATAGTTGGTCATCTGTCCACTGTATGTAGCATATGTTGACACCATTGTTATGTAGGATGTCGGTTGCTAGTGTGGCTGGTGTGTTCTTAGTATTATTGTGTTCATAGTACCACTGGACTTGCATGCAGTTCAAATTGAATTGCTCTGTACGTGGCATTTGTTATATTTTACATTGAAATTCATGGTGTCCAAAATATCTTATGTGCATAGTTGTTTGCAGCAACCAATCTGTTTAAGATGCTCCTCAAGTACCGCCCTGAGGACAAGGCTGCTAAGAAGGAGAGGCTTTTGAAGAGGGCCCAGGCTGAGGCTGAAGGTAAAACTGTTGAGGCAAAGAAACCAATTGTCGTGAAGTATGGTCTTAACCATGTCACATACCTCATTGAGCAGGTACAGAACCTGAGTGACCTATGCATATCTTTGTTAGTTACCCATCAAGGCGTATCTTTATGGGAACAAGCAATCAAACAACATTGTTGAGATAAGTGAATGGTTTTCTTGCAGAGCAAGGCCCAACTGGTCGTCATTGCTCATGATGTCGATCCGATTGAGCTGGTTGTGTGGCTTCCAGCCCTTTGCAGGAAGATGGAGGTCCCTTACTGCATTGTGAAAGGAAAAGCCCGTCTTGGATCGGTATATTTCCTCCTGAACCTTGTTTGTACTTGTTGAAGGTATAGGTGCTAGTATAAAGAGTCTCATTCTTCACAAATAATCACTTGTAGATTGTTCACAAGAAAACTGCATCTGTCCTCTGCTTGACCACTGTCAAGAACGAGGACAAGCTTGAGTTCAGCAAGATCCTGGAGGCTATCAAGGTGAGAAACCACGAGATCCCTCATACATTTAATCATCATATCATACTATCAAGTGCTGCTGCCACCCTTTAGCACCGCATTCGCTAACGCTGCAAACCATCTTACTCTAGGCGAACTTCAACGACAAATTCGACGAGGTTAGGAAGAAGTGGGGAGGCGGCGTCATGGGATCCAAGTCGCAGGCGAAGACCAAGGCCAGGGAAAAGCTGCTCGCCAAGGAGGCTGCCCAGCGGATGACCTAAATTATAGCTCCCTGTAGTTTCATTTTTCAGTGTCAGATTTTGACGAGGAACTCGAGTTAGCACTGTACAACCGTGCTGTGGTTTTCTGAGTCTTGGTTTCATATCTTCTCTGTTCACCGGACCATGTTGGGAAACTATGCAATTAGTACAACCGTGCTTCAAAAACCTTTTTGTTTCGTTCCTGTTTTAGCGGAGTGACTAAGAAATAGCTTAAATAGTTGTTCATTCCTGTTTTAGCGAAGTGACTACGGAATAGCTTAAATAGTTGTTCAGAGCTAAAAAGAACTTTATATGGAAACGCTAAAATTACACACGAATTAGCAAACTTATATCACAAGTAAAAAATCGTCCTAGCCAATCGTCTGCCCTGCCTTTCTCATGGGGATTAATTGAACCCAGTCAAATTGGGTTAGGCTGGCACTTGGAACTTGTTCTCCAGCTCAAGCCAAATACGTCCATCACGTCCCAACTGGCAGGTGGGCCGCGGGACACGAACAAGCCTAACAGAACATGTGAATTGCAATTATCTATTTTTCCTAACAAATATACTCATTTTTCTAGGTGGCATCTAGTTACAAACATCGATTTCACAGGAGCAAAGCTGGGAGGAAAAAGTCCACTTTAACTCCATTTAAAGTGGAGGATTGTTTTGCTGACATGACGGTATTGACCCGGTCTTTGTTCCAGGTGGCACTCATGTGGCGTTAGAATTAAAAAAATATATGTGGGACCCGCTTGTCATTCAAACCAAAAAAATGGGACCCACTGACATGTGGGGCCCACATGTCATCCTTCTCCCTCAGACCCTTCTTCCTCTTCCCTCTCTCTCCCTTATCTCTCTCTTTTCTTTTCCAGTTTGGCCGTGGCAGCGGCGGCACGGCCTCCGCGAGCGGTGTGGCCATCAGCGACGACGACGGCATGTCACGGCACACAGGGCAGGTGGCGCTAACCCGCAGCCACCGTTCTGTGCACTCCGCGTCGAACCGGTGTTTGCACCTAGGCCCACACCGAAACGCGTCGCCGACTCGCTAGCCGTGAACTCTCTCTCCTTCCATTCAAGTAGCTGCCGAGGAGGTGAGGACGACCGACCGTCGATGAAGAGCGAAAGCGGCCGCTCCAGGGCCTCCGGCCTCCTCAACCGCCACCATCTGTCTCTTAGTCCCCCAATGCGACTGCTGTTGCCACTGTCGCCGACAGGGAGTCGACCGGGCAGCCAACTGCGGGGGCGAGAGAGCTCCTAACCTACCCATTTCGCAGGCACCAGGAAAAGTGAACGCCGCCACCCAAGACAAGACCGAGGCAGAGCGCGCCCCCAACTTCGACGCCGGCTGGAACGGGCTTGATCCTGGCACCGCCAAGCAAGAGAGAGGGAAGAGATGGAGACGGTATCGCTGCTCTCCCTCGCCAGCAACATCAACGAGCGGCGATAGCAGGAGAGGAGGGGAAGAGATAGGATCGCCGTCGTTGTTGCATCGCCGCCTCGGGCGACACCGCGTGCTGGTGCGGACCGGCGGTGGTGGACCGGAATGGACGATGGTGGTGACCAGCGGTGCTGACCAACCGTCATCCCCGTTGATCCTGCCCGCCCTCCTCCCCTCCCCTCAAATCCTTACCCATCGCCCACCGCTGCCATGCTGAACGAGAGAGAGATAAGGGAGAGAGAGGGAGGAGGAAGAAGGGTCGAAGGGAGAAAGGATCATGTGTGCCCCACATTTTTTTTTGTTTGAATGACAAGTGGGTCCCATATATTTTTTAATTCTAACGCCACATAAGCGCCACGTGTAACGAAGACCGGATCAATACCGCCACGTCAACAAAACCACCCTCCAAAACTGCTGAGGGAGTCAAATTGTACTGGTTTCAATAGTTCGGGAGAGTCGTCTTATTTGATTTTCTGATTAAGGGGTACGAATTAGATTCAACGTACTTTTTAAGGGAGTCAAAGTGGACTTTTTCCAAGCTGGAAAACCGCTTTGACAGTATGCGTTAACACATTGGACAAAAATTGCATAAGGGATGGCAAATAGTTCACTGGCAGCATACAACGGAAGATGTAGTTATATCTACTTTCAAGATTAGCATTTCTCGGGGGATTGCTTCATGAACATACATCTACTTCATTCAGCATTACATAGTGAAGTTAAATGAAATTGGCAAAAGCAATTTTACTACTTCTGTCACAAAATATAGAAACCTATCATCAGATGGGAGGTAGTAGTAGTAATTGACTAATGACCTGCTACTTAAACCTCGCATATCCTCGCATATCATGACTTCCTGAGTACAAATAAATCCTTTTATCTCACAGCAGGACAACTTTGCTAGGCGGCAGCCTCCGAACGAGGTGATGTCGAGAAGCCTGACAAAAAGCATTAAAAAGTTCCCCTTTTATCAGACACAGGCTGCATCTACTGTTAAAATCTCCAGTGCAGGTGCATTTTCCACCACATGGAGAAGGAATTCAAGCGGGCCTGCTGTGCCCTCGTATCCTGTAACTGACACGCACTCTTAAGATGGTTGTATCCGCAGAAGGCATTTTACAGCAGGATCCGCATTATCCCCAAATGCTGCACCACCAAACTACGAGATAAAAGAAAAAGAATAATAAGGCAGTTAGTACAGGAGCAACATGTGTTCAATGCTTCATGCATGTCAAAATGAACAATAAACAGCAAGTGTTCATAACTGACAACTCACTTAGAGCAGGTACAATAAGCTGATTCAGCAGGCTCCAAAACATTCCACATCAGCATATTCTTAGGTGGAGGAAAGAGAATCGAAGGGAGAGAAAGAAGCGGGCGACTATACTAGCGCCGGGCGATAGCACGCGTACCCACGCGTGGTGACGATAAAAAATATATTTGTGGGCCCTCCAACTACCCCATTAGATCTTTTGTTGCGTTTCCACAGAAGGCTTGCTTTTCCTGTTCCAATCCATTGCATCCGGTGAGAGATCTTCGCCGCTCGCCGGCGCCTTTAGTTTGTTTGCCGGCATGGTGACCAGCGTCGGCAAGGATTCCACCTCCGAGACAGCACCCCCCAGGTGAGTCCGAGCCTAGCTAGGCGGATCGAGCTAGTCCGGCGAACCAATGCCGTTGTGACTAGATCAATCTCCTCTAATCTCGAATCGAGCTCTTCAGACCTTGAAATCGAGTTCTTGCCACAGGGATCAACGCCCTCCCCGCCGGAATCAAGCGAATCGGATCCATGGATGGAGGCATGGAGCTGCAAAATCGACTATGCTACTTTGCTCCGCTATGAATCAATCATCGTCTTTTCTTTTCCTTTCTTGCTTCCGTGTGAATTGACTATTGAGATGGATAAAAGGATAAACTACCCGTCACTATTTGCTAGTTGTTGATTTTAAGCCAATTAAGGGTGGCTGATTTGGCCTAAGAAGGAGGGAAAAATTTGGGAGAAGAAAGATGAGCTAGCAAGTAGAAATCAAAGGCTTTTCTTTTCTGGGTTGACAGACTCTATGACGGAACAGACCACAAAGATATTGCTCACATTTGATCATACTTGTATGCAGAATTAGTTATTTGATTAATGAGTTGTAGTTAACATAATAGCCATCCTATTGTATAAGGTGATCTTACTATTAACTATAAAATGACATGGCAATAATTGGAGCCAACAGCTGGCTATACTATTGACCTTGCTCTTATGGAACAATTCCAACAAAACAGTAGATTCTGTGTTGATTAATAAATTATGGTCTTTTAACAGTGTACATCTGACAAAGAACAATCACAGTCACTAGTTCATTAGTCACACCTTCGTGTGACCGTAGCCCCTACGCTATTTCTAGGTCTTTTAATTTAGTTGAGGTATGATCATTGGCTTTTGTTAGTGAAAATAATAGCCTAGTACTTGCAATTACAAATAATCTACGGGAAGGTGAGATGAAAACAAGGAAATTTCAGAAGACTTTGAGGAAAACAAACAGATTTCCATTAAACTATGGGGGAATTGAGAAAATCTAACAAACACTAGGATACCTGAGGGAATGCCACCTAAACATTGGGCAAGAGAGCAGTTTTCTCATTTATCCAATGATGGCAGTAGTTAGAGCCAAATGCATGGTATGCTTGTTTGATCAACAAGCATATCAGTTTAATTTGTACATAAATCAAATAGTCGAGTCAAAAGAAAATTGGAGTGATTAAATATAGTCACATATTGAAACCTTGGTTTGTATGCCTGTCGTCTAGCTTAGCTATCTCTATTCTAGGTGGCCTGAAGAATGGAGTGCAGGACGGTAATTTGATATTTCTATATATATATTGTAAGACAAAGTAGTGGTCAAGTTATTTTTTGGAGACCGTGCCCATGTCCTTGTTCAAAACAACAACTATTTTTAACCTAGAGGGGCATAGGGGAATGGGAAACCATTGCAAATAAACCAATGAAAAGAGGGCAGATAGTCGATTCGAGGACTTTCTAGAGGTGTGGCAAAGTTTCTTCCTTTCGTTAGTATTTATTATAATATAATTTTATTAAAGTACATTTTAAGATCAATCTATACTATGGTCTCCATGTTTTTAAGGAAAATATTTTAGAATTTATACATGGTCAAAGTTTTTAAAGTTTGACATTAGTCTTGCCCAAAACGACAATTATTTTCAACATGGAGGATAGGGGTGGGCATAAAATCACTGAAAACAGAAGGCTGAACCGAATCAAAGTGTCCTTTTTTGGGTATTCAATTATCCCTTTGGTTTTATTTCTACGGTGCTTCGATCTTCGACTTTTCTCTCGGTTTCTCATCTTTGGAAAACCGAAGAACCCACACAACCGATCAATCTCTACGACCCCATCCTCCTGCATGAAAACCACATCGTGGAGGCCCTCCGACTGGTGGAAAAGCCCATTAATACCATCAGTTCTTACCAACCCCTATCGCCGTTACCAACCCCTATCGCCGTAGCCTATCAAACCCATCCGACCACCACCGCAGCCCAATATATTGCCATGCTGCTCGCAGGACTCCAGCCCTCGGCATCGTAGCACATACAGGTGGGTTTTCTCAGTTACTCGGTGAAACCGACAAACTGAACAGACTCCCATTTTCCCCAATTTCTTTTTCCTTCCATTTTCTTCTTCTCTCCTAGGGTTAAGGACACTTTTGCCCCTGCTGACCAAATAGATCAATCTAATCAATCGATCAAAGCAAGTCCCTGGTGGCTCATCTCATTCGCTCGATGCCGACGCACTCCATCGCCTCATTGCCACTACTACCGCATCGGTAGGCCCAGCACCCCTGTCCCCATGCCTCACCATTGCCACGTAGGGGTGGTAAGGGGTCAAGGCCCATGGGCTCTTGTCAAGATCTTAGCGTGAATTTGACAGCCGAAATGTAAATGACTGCATCTGCCCATCTCTAATTTTTATCTAGAGACTGATATGACAATCCACTAGCCTACAAAATCTAGGGAGCATTGCGCATAAATATATCACCTTTTTCATAGCTAAATGTTTTTCTTTTCATATTTGACTGTATCTACATGTACTGTCATCACACGTGCTACAAGTCTGATGACAGATTCATCGATATGAACAAGCTCAAGGCTTCCACTTCTGGTGGTTAGCTTTGATTAATTGTATTTGCATTGCACCTGTTCTGTATCACTGCATGTGCATAACTCAAGACAGTGTGCCAGCTGAAGTTTTGTGATCATTTTCTAGAGGTTATTGGCTATTTTGCTTTCCTGATTAACACAATTTTATTTGTACTGTCATTGTTAGATGGAGGTTCTTCAAGAATTATAATTTCTCTCTTTGATTTTTAGAAGTAAAACATTTTAACTATTTCAATAGGTCAAATTAAATATGTTTACAGCTGTAGTTATAACAGAAACTTTGCACAAATTCCATTTCATAATACAAGAGTATGAATGCATCTGAAACACCTTGATGTCATCATGATAAAAAACATTATTTTCCCCCTTAATGAACTGATAAGAATCACTGACAGGTTGTTGTCTAATACTCTGTAGAAGTGTAGAGTAATGAATATTTAGTTTTGTAATTGGAAGAGTGTAGTATGCTCTGTAAAATATTGAACATTCACGCTTGAGCATAGTATTTGAGCCTTGAGCAAGAAACATTGGATTGTTATTAACAGGTCCTATGATTCCGCAAAAAAAAATACATTATGGTATATATATACAAGTTGTCAATACGGGCATATAAAGTCGCGCAACGCGTGACTAAGTGGCTAGTTACTAATTGAATTTCATGAGGTGGAATTTACTTAGGCGAAACCGAATTTGATGTGACAATCCCATCTAGCCATCTAGGGGTGGGGTGGGGTGGGCATTAGGTCTATACGGTTTTCTCAGTTTTTGTGAAACTTGGAATTCTAAGAAAAACCAACCCAATTTAGCTAGGGAGAAGAACAAAGGAACTGAGCCGAACCTGCTTATTCACAACCATACGACGACCCGACGCCGGCGGTGGGCAACCTCGTCGGGCGCGCCTTCGACTCCCACCGCTGCTCCGCCGCCGGTCGACCTCAAGCGCCGCCCTGATCCGCCCCTAGCCAGCCAGCCACCAGCGCTGCTCCGCCGCCGACCAGCCTCCACCGCTGATACCTCCCGCGCACCTCTCTCACCGTCGCGCGAGGCGAGGCGTGCGAATCGCGTGCGGGCTAGCCGACGCTCGGGGTAGCCGGGTGGGGGGAATAATTGGATTTAGGGTTAGGGATTTGTGTTGTGGACTTGTGGGAAGGAAAAGATTTGCCTTCCTAGACTGTAGCCGGGAAAACATATAGGGTTAGTAATGGGATGGATTGACAAAGAGTATGTTAGAAAGCACATGTACAACTGTGTTTCGTGAAAAAAAAAGATTGTTCCTGTGTTTTGTTCAGCAAGGGAATATTAATGTTAAAGGCCGATAGCCAACTCAAACGATTTTTTTATTGGACAATATATATATATATATATATTTTTGGCATCATCAGCAATGATCTAAAGGTTTGGTTTGACATTAACAAGTGCCTTTGATGACAGGAGAATACACTTAGTTTCTTGCCCTGCGTCAGTCTGTTGGGAAAATATGTGAATCAAGGACATCAATGTATTAGGAGTTTAGGACATAATTAAATTTGAAGATCTACATATCTGCACTGATGGTTCAAAAATGGCTGGAAATCAGTAACACTTTTGTCAACCTGTTCACTTTAATTTTTTTCCCTTCTGAGTTCTGAAGCTGAAAGCCAAGCAAACAGCTCATGGTCACCATGTTATTGGTCCTCTGGTGTGTCCATGAGGCCTGAGGGCACCTTAACCTTAACCTGTTAATTAACAACAAACATCGATGGCACCTTTTTAGTTGTACACCAATCACCTGAATAGTGTAATTTCTGACTTTGCATTTAGCCTATGTAATTAGTAAATGTCAATCATATCTACTTTCTCAGGCCTACAGGGAAGAGTTGAGAAATCCTCCTTAGCTTTGGGCTGAAGGGTTTTTGGTTGGCAACAATGCACAAACAGACAAACTACACTAACTGTGATGACTCTGGATTTTTTACTACACTTCATAACAAAATTGTGCATTTTTATTTTGGGATGTTTATTATGTTATTTTCTTGAGATACTTAGAGGTCAAATGATCTTTGAGCAATTTGTGTTGGTTTCAAATCATGGACTAGATTGCCGTTTAGTTTGCTAATGTGTATTGCGTTAGGTTTGACTATTTTATGCCTTATGCATCATATTGCTGAGTAAACATTCTCATCTTTTGATGGTATACGGTAAGAGGTTGATCCTGGACATATTATTTGAACCTTCAGTTCAAATATAGCTTGAGCTGAATCTATAGTTCTAACTAATAGTTTATCAAGTTGTATGATTCTGTAAAAGAAAAAAAATCAAAATTAAGTATGATTGTCCATTACGGGCACCCAAAGTCGTGCAACGCACGACTAAGTGGCTAGTAATATTTGTAAGCGCCACGTAGGACAAAGACTAGGTCGACATTGCCATGTCAACGCCACATCAGCAAAACCACCCTCCAGAACCACTGAGAGAGTCAAATTATACTGGTTTCAATAGTTCGGGGAGTCATCATATCCGGTTTTACGGTTGAGGGTTACGGATTAGATTCGCGTCACTTATGGGAGTCAAAGTGGACTTATTCCTTGTTCGGTTCTCAAAAAGAAGTCTATTTTCAGTCCCTCAAGTTTTGGCCGAATTTGATTGGCATCCCTCCACAAAACCGGCTATATCACCACTATTTGGCTGATGTGGCCCATGTTGATCCGATCTTCGTTCTATATGGCGGTACGTGATCTCTATTAGGAAAAATGCCCGTGCATTGCACCGGTTAGGTTAAAGCAATTTTATTTGTGCATATGCTTTGACAGATAAATAGTCAAACATGACGATTCCTCGACCACAACAGTGGAGCCAAATGAGAAATTAAGAAAAACAAATGTGTATACGCTCCAGCTGATAAATAGTCAAACTTGACCATTCCTCAACCACAACGGTGGAGGAAAGCCAAAGGAGAAATTAAGAAATTGTGAGTACATATATATAATTGTCTTATGTACTCACATTTTTTTTAATGATGGGTCAATGATTTTGTTCGGTTGTCAAAAAGAAGTCTATTTCTGTCCCTCAAGTTTCGGCCGAATCTGATTGGTATCCCTCTGCAAAACCGGCTATATGGGCACTATTTGGCTGATGTGGCACATGTTGATTCGATGGCTTGGCAGTAGCAGGATGGTGGGAGCCAACAAGGCGAGGGAGCTGGGAGGTGGCGGAACCAGTTGGGCGCGAGGCTGTAGCAAGACGAGGGAGATGGGTGGTGCTGGCTTATCCAACCCTACGAACTTGAAGAGGGCAAGCAGAGGCGGTGACCTCCAGATCTCGTTTCCTTTGGCCGCTTCTTGCAGCTCCATGCCGTCTCCACTTTCGGCATTGCTTGTAGCTCGATGGGGTTTATCGACCACCTCTTTCTTTGCTCCCCCACTCGCCCCCTCCATATCCACGTCGCCGGCGAAGTCCATCCACCCCGAGTCCCACGCCGTCGCCTTCTCCTCTCCTCCCCGGGCGTCTCTGCACCCGGCGTCCCTTCCTCGCACAGTCCCCCATTGCCCTCGCCTCCACCGCACCCCTCCTACTCGCTTTCTCATCCCCATCCCAATCACAGCTTCAGAAAAAGCGGGACAATACCGAGGTTGACAGCGGCAGATCAAGGCGGGCAAGGATAAATCGGATCACAGCTAAATAGTTTGGTAAGTCTCAAACTCAGAATATCCCATCACCTCCAATCTTTGCCTTCCTAGACTGTAGCCGGGAAAACATATAGGGTTAGTAATGGGATGGATTGACAAAGAGTATGTTAGAAAGCACATGTACAATTATGTTTCTGTTTTTTTTTTTAAAAAAAAAGATTGTTCCTGTGTTTTGTTCAGCAAGGGAATATTAATGTTAAAGGCCGATAGCCAACTCAAACGATTTTTTTATTGGACAATATATATATATATATTTTTGGCATCATCAGCAATGATCTAAAGGTTTGGTTTGACATTAACAAGTGCCTTTGATGACAGGAGAATACACTTAGTTTCTTGCCCTGCGTCAGTCTGTTGGGAAAATATGTGAATCAAGGACATCAATGTATTAGGAGTTTAGGACATAATTAAATTTGAAGATCTACATATCTGCACTGATGGTTCAAAAATGGCTGGAAATCAGTAACACTTTTGTCAACCTGTTCACTTTAATTTTTTTCCCTTCTGAGTTCTGAAGCTGAAAGCCAAGCAAACAGCTCATGGTCACCATGTTATTGGTCCTCTGGTGTGTCCATGAGGCCTGAGGGCACCTTAACCTTAACCTGTTAATTCAATTAGCCTATGTAATTAGTACAACACTAGGTACTGAATGCTACAGTTTCTAATTCTGCATTTACCCTATGTAAATGTCAATCATATATTGCAGACTGTTTATGCACATGTCAAGATCTTAGCGTGAATTTGACAGCCGAAATGTAAATGACTGCATCTGCCCATCTCTAATTTTTATCTAGAGACTGATATGACAATCCACTAGCCTACAAAATCTAGGGAGCATTGCGCATAAATATATCACCTTTTTCATAGCTAAATGTTTTTCTTTTCATATTTGACTGTATCTACATGTACTGTCATCACACGTGCTACAAGTCTGATGACAGATTCATCGATATGAAGCCGGGGCATGCTGGGACCCAGGTCGGTGGTGGGCAATCAGCGTGGCAGCCACCTGACTGGGCGATAGAGCCGCGCCCTGGGGTTTACTATCTTGAGGTGTTGAAGGATGGGGATGTCATTGATCGGATCAATCTGGAGAAGAAGAGGCATATATTTGGGAGGCAGGTACCTGCTTGTGATTTCGTGTTGGACCATCAGTCTGTATCGCGGCAGCATGCTGCTGTTGTTCCACACAGAAATGGAAGGTTAGACTAAAAATAATGCTAATGTTAACACAGTTGTGATTCCACTTGTTGATTTTGTCTTTGATGGTAGTTTTTTTAGCCGCTGTTTGTTACTGAATGCTACGCATGCTAGCAGTGGAATTGAGCTTAATAATTCATAAGCAACAACCTATATGAAACAATGTGGTTCAACAACACCATTCATATTATCAATAAAAAAATCAATCCCTCGGATGCACCTAAATTTCAAGTTTAGTTTCAGAACAGTTGCCTATGTCATGTTGCAATGTGTTTTCTTTTTGAAGAACCTTAAGGCATGCCTTGCTCAGAATTTGTCGGCCAGAAAAACCACTGGGCCTCAAATGGAAAACATTTCTACTTTTATTGACACTGCTGCTTTGGTGCATCACTGACATTCTTTCCATCCTTTTTGTATTTCAGCATATATGTTATTGATTTAGGATCAGTTCATGGCACATTTGTTGCAAATGAGAGACTAACTAAAGACAACCCTGTTGAACTTGAAGTTGGTCAGTCACTTCGCTTTGCTGCATCAACCAGAACCTATATCCTACGAAAGAATAGCGCTGCCTTTTTCCCAACTCATAGTCTTCCATCAGATGTCAGTCTGCCATCTCCACCAGACCCCAATGATGAAGATGCTGTGGTCGCATACAACACAATACTTAACCGCTATGGTATTAGTAAATCAGACTTATCCAGATCAAAAGATTCTTCGGGAGATGCCTCTGGTGCAAATGATGATAACGAGCCAGCTGGAAGGCCCTTGAAGAGAAGTAAAAAACTAAGAGTATCATTTAGAGATCAAGTCGGAGGAGAACTTATTCAAGTGGTTGGGATTTCAGATGGTGCAGATGTTGAAACTGAACCAGGTCCAGTAGGGGTGAAGGAAGGCAGTCTTGTTGGGAAATATGAATCCCTTGTACAGGTTACTGTCATTCCAAAAGGAAAGGAGCAACCTTCACCAAAGGAAAGTGCATCCCCCAGTGGGGTAACAGATAAGCTAAAACAGGTTCTTACCAAAGTTAAAAGCACAGCAAAAGGTGGAATTTATGATGATCTTTATGGGGATACTGTTCCACAACTATTGGGCCCATCTTGGGCATACAGGTCGGATGACCAGGCAGAAAAAGTCAAAGCTGCTGATGAAAAGAAGTCTAGTGGGAATATGGATACAAATTCAGCTGATGATAATGATGACTTGTTTGGTGACTTGTGACTGTTGGCGTTTTCAATTAGTACAGAGAAATGGATCTCCTGAAAATGCTTAAGAGCAGAAGTATTTTGTTCTGTCGGGGGTATTTTGCTTTGTTCTGCATGATTGTATCCTGCTGCAAATTAAGGTAATCTCTTTTGCCTAATGTTTGGGGCATGCATTTTTATGACGGTGTTCACAGTGATTGGTGAGTTTAATTGCTTTCTTCACCATGTCCTCTTGTGGTGATTTTTTCCCTTGCCCAGTCTAGCTTTCCAAAATTTATGAATTATATTTCATATTTTAATCGTTTGCTTTTTCAAATGGTCTGAACTTTCCCGTGGTAAAATTCTAACTGTACATCATCTGTGATGTTTTGTGATTCAATCGCTTGGTAATGGAAGTAAAAAAAAAAAAAAACTATGTGAGCTTAGCGGCCTGAAATATTGAATTAAGGTTTTCTTGTTCTGTCCAATCAGATTTGGAAAATTATTTTATATGTGAGTATTCATGTGGCATGGTATGGTATTGTAACTTGGGTCTATCATTCACTTGTATAACCACCAATAGCATCCACTATCTGATTATGTTTAGCTAGTGGTTTTATAGATAAGCAATCACGTGTATTCTGGGCTTCCTTTAGCTATTTCTATCATAGTATATATATAATCTGTTAATATGCCCTTGTAAACATGGAGGTATTGCCATCCTTTTCATTAATTGAAGAATGAATATAGAAGTATGTACTATGTAGTCCACTCCCCTTAATTCCTTAAAGACACATGGTCACTCACTTCAATTCATCACCAATATACCATATCCATTTTTTGTTGAATGGGCTTTATTGATGTAAGTTAGTGGGTTGCAGGCTAGTTAATATGCAGATAAATCATTCATAGTATTGTAACATCCAGTCCTTGTGCACTATTACTATTCAAACTGCAGTTTATTGCTAGGTGCAGTCATAGTAGTCGTTATTTGCAAGCAGCTCCAGGTAATGATATGAAAAATGACTTCAACTGTTATGTGACATGAAGCCCATCAGGGCTCATCATGTAGCACATGGCTTTTGAAACACTTTAGTTAGTTGATTACTTAGTGGATCAATTGTTTTGTTATAAGATAAGTAGTTTTTATTAGAGCGCAACATATTTTTGGATGGTTTAATTTGACGTATCTCTAGATCTAATCTGTTAGGAGTTCTTTATAAATAGATAAATAAGGAGGTGTTATATTTTCCAAGCAAGCATGTATAATGAATTAGTCTTTTTTTTTTCTCTCCTAAAAGTTCATCGCCAACTCTATGTTTTCATCTCTATTTATCCTATTGTGAACTAAGGTTCATTATACCTGTTCTAAGAAGTATCCCTGGGGTCTGTTGTTGGGAGGGGGAGCCTAACGTAAATTACCGATAAAATGTTAAGAAACGATTAAGTTCATTATGGGTTGCAGAAGTGAAGATTTTCATTGTCATGAAATCATGTAGGTGAGGAAAGATTCCCTTTGTCTGGTGGTGGGGTGGGAGCGTAACCTAGAGTTTAGTTGAATGTTAAAAATGGTTGTCGATGACCGTGATTGTCTGCATTAAAATTCAAGAGCTTAACTGAATTGTTCATTCATGTTTATCAGTCCATGCAAATTATGTAGCTAGCTAAGCTAGGAGTGCATTATCTGATTTTATGTTTACTTGGACATGGTAAATTTGAAACTACTATAAACATGATCGTTTCAATTATTGATACGAACAAACATTTCAATAATTGATTTGAATGATGAGTCATGACAGATGAATGGCTGATAAAATCGTTCTGGTTTTGAGACACTTGTAACGCAAAAACCCAGGTATTACAATTTGTTTCAAGGAACCCTAGGTTTTGGGCCAAAATGTTTCAAGAAACCCCATGTTTATGTCAAATACTCATATTGTTAGTATGTGTTCACATTAGTAGGCTCAAAATACATATCACTCACATGCAATTTATCTTCCTCCTTACTCTTGCATTGCACGATTGAAAAAGCACAACAACCTGACTAGTAATGACACATTAACCAGTTATACATGTAAACAATCATATTACCAATAACTGATGCTCGTTAAAATGATGCTAACATGTATATGTACTCAGGAATCCATATGCAAGCAATCATTCATCGTATAGCAAAACAGATAAAGCTAATGGTGGTTTAAAATGTAGTCGAAAGATGAACAATCTTTGACATTGTGTGTGATGAGTTAACCACTGATTTTTCTTACTATAAACATTGTTCACAGTAAAAGAGAAGTAATAACAATATTTTTCTAAGGGATATGTCACCTCGATGGTTTGACCATTGACCTCTCAACTATTTGTGTTTGTTAAAGAATCACCTATCAACTACAAATCGGGTATTGAATCGGGTATTGAATCCCTTAACTATCAAAACCATGTCCCCTCATTATTGGAAAAAGCAGTAATGTTGAAAGATTATTTAAGGGAGAAAACTTCTTGTTTATGTGCCTGGTAGAAGTTGGTTTTTCGTGGGACAAAATTTAAACTCCAAAAGTTGAGTTTTTTTGGGACGGAGGGAGTAGGTTGCTAGTGGATGATGAGGTGGGATATTTGCATGTTGAGCTTTAGGATTAGTGGGTTATAACTTTATACTTAGACTAGAAAAAATGCCCGTGCGTTCAAAGTGTGAAGTCTATTTTAATCTTATTGTTGTTATGTGGTTTAATTAAGATGATATTCACTGTGGAAGTTCGCTTGGATATATATATATATTTTTAGAAAATCATGAGCTGTAATTAGGAGTCCGATCGTTTTAAGTTAGCATGCGAGTTTTTTCAAACATATTTCTTGCAGTTAGGAGTCTGATCGTCTTAAGTTAGCATGTGAGTTTTTTTAAACAGATTTCTTATATGGTTCCTTCTATATTACCAAAAGTGAACGATCTTAAAGATCGACTCAAATACGGATATGCATTTCCAAAAGCAAACGAACTTAAAAATCGACTTATACACGGATGACGTATCAAAATACCGGCAAAAGCATCTTCAATTTTTTATAATAGTAGAGATAGATTACTTAATATGTGGTTTTAGAGCACGAGGGGGACTGGTTGAATATGATTGTATCGGTGCTGTTCGTGGCGGGTTATCGGCGTCTTTTTAGGACTTTGCCCTTATCAGTTGCCTGTGTGGTGGTATGAGGCACCACTACCGAACTTCTTTTTGTGAATGTGATGTTGTATCGTGACCCATATTATGTTGTAGGAGTAAACAATGTATCAATTATACAAATTATATTTGGGCTGTGTACGTCCATTATGGATGTAGAGGCCGGATTTTAATCCATTTTCTAAAAAAAAATACAAATTATATTTATATGAATGTGATGTTCAGTTTGTAAATGCATGTACTTAACAAGCCCTATAAACGACCGTTTGCTTGAGGAAATGATTTCAAAATATATAATTGAATGCTACAAAATTATTTGTGAAAACTTAGTCTTAATTTCTATTCTACAGCTAAAATGGGAGGGGAGGCGGCGGGGATAGGAGATGGAATCATAGGATGAATAGCGAGATAACACTTTGGATCTGGGCTGTTGGATTTCACTATCAATGTTCAGAAGTCAGTGTGTTGGCTGAAAATTTCGAATGCATCACTTAATCATGGTTTAAAATACCGTACTAGATATTCTGAAAGATGTAGTTTGAAAGTAGGTAAAAGAAGTTAGGGACAATTGCTCGTTTGACCCTGTTCTAAAGTCTAACTACCAATTTAACCCTACTTATTCAAGTTTGCTTATTTTACCCCGTTTTTCAAAATCGAAGTTGCCTTTTGACCCTATTTACACGACATCGTTAGAATTTCATTTAGAAAAAAGAAAAACAAATATTTACAAACCAAGCTAACCATAATGCCCTTAAGTTAAGTACACAACACCTATCCCCACCCCAATTTCTTTCTCATCCACTTCTGGGGGACTCATTCATCACAGGAGGTGGATGATGGCCAAGACAAAGCGAGCGACGGCACGCCGCGCCGCGAGAGTGGAGGGAGCAGAGGTAGAGGCAGCCCACAGAAGTGGCAGTGGGGGCAGAGCACGGCGAGATCGGCGGTGGCGGAGGACATGGCGGCGAGCGGTGAGATCGGAAACGGTGGTGCGCAACGGGAGCAGGGTCAGCGGCGGTGCTCGGAGGCAGTGGCTGTGGCGATGCGCGGCGAGACCGGCGGTGGCGGATAACTGCGCAGCGAGGCAGGATGGTGGTGCAGGGAAATTGAGCCATCAAGGGGCACGACATCGGTGATGGCGCAATGGTGGCGATGGCGACGACAGTGCGGTAGGTGGGCTCCCGCATCAAAGCTCAAAGTCCACCTCTGGCTCGCTCCATCCAGATCTAGCCGGGTCCTCATGATGCGTAAGCAAGGTGGCAAGGTCGGTAGGGCAGCCGTGGGGCGGCTAGGCGGTGAAAATGGGTTTTGTTGGCCGAGCATCTCCTTCCTGGAGCTCTGTATGTGTTTTTCTGCACTCTATGTAATTTTGGATGGACAAAAATGAGAGAACATGATGCCCAAATTTTGCAAAAAATAAATCCCTTTAATTTTGTCAAATTGAAGCCAAGGGCCTGTTCATACTGTAGCCAAAATAAACCTTACCAAATTTTGGCAAGATGGCAATATTGATAAAATTTTGGCAGGATTTCTTATGTATTTACCAAATTTGGCAACAAACTAAACGTAGATATTTTTTTATAACTTTGCCAAAAAAAATGGTAGGATTGAAAATGGCATCAAAGTAAACAGGCCCCAAATCTATCATATTTATCTCAAATATTTCAATCTATGCTCAATTGTTAAAAAAAAACTTTTATACAACATGGTCAAATGAGCAAGGGCAAAACAAACAATTTGTCCCTTAGTTAACGCCATTATATTGCCTTGGAATAAGGTTAGCCTTGAATTCCGATTTTGAAAAGCGGGATTAAATAAGCAAACTTGAAAAAGTAAGATAAGATTATTAGTTAAATTTCATAATAGAGTCAAATGAGCAATTACCCCAAGAAGTTAATTATCATTTAGAACGTTTGACTGAAAATAATTTTCACTACACGATTTTACACAGAAGTACATAACAAATAACAAATAATAAAGTAAGCCAAAAGCTAGACCTTAATGATATTTTTAAAATATCACTAGGAATTTTATAATCCAGAATTCCAGACTACTTACTCGCCCCGAAAAGAGTTTGTAAATCTTATAAACACTCTCTTAGGATAGAGCTAGTAGAATGTATGGATGTTTATACTAGAATTTTGTTTTTTTTTTAAAAAAGACCATTTTGATATACGGGTTCATTACTATTCCATCCTAAAAATGTGGCTATCCATAGCTATTTCTTTATGTACTTCTCATGTCAACCAATCACAATTAATAAGTTTTGAGGTTGGACGCGGTATTAAGAAAGTATGTGAAATTAAACATGAAAATGTAATGATTTGTTGAGAAGAGAAAGTAGGGAGAGAAATGTGGAATGTTTTGATTGGTTAATGAGAGAGTGTTGGTGGAGAAGTTGTTATATTTTGTGACAATTTTTGAATATTAGAAGTTATTATATTTTAGGATAAATTTTGAATGTTAGAAGTTATTATATTCTAGGATGGTTATTATTTAGTATTTAGTTTGTTTACATATCTCCTCGTTTTAACCCTCATAACCCTCCCTATTTAATTACACTTACTTACTTCATCTCCATAAAAAGTTCCAAAAATATGTAGTATATTTTGGGACCAGAATTTGCTCCGCCAAATGCTCCTACTTACTTTTGGTTTGTGCTGAGTAAAACCTTTTCAAGTTTATAGAAAAAATATAGCTACAAAATGAACGATAAAAATAAAACTAATCACTGATTTAATGCGAATTAATTTGGTATCGTATATGTTATATATTTCTCTATATATTTAATTAAACTTGAAAGAGATTTAACTTATGATAAAACTAAAGTGAATTATAATATGAAACGATGGGTATAAAAGAATTTACACTTGCTTTTTTTAGAAATTTCTGTAAAGGGACGGTAGTGTCACCCTTTGTAAGCATAGGGATTGGGATGCGGCAAGCATGCATTGTGGCCGTGGAGTACTCCCTTCGTTGCATAATATAAGGCGAACACGGATTTTAGATTTATCTTGAAAAATATTTGACCAACAATTAGGATGTGTTCGATACATGGGGTTGGGAACCCATCTCCTCCGCACGAAAAACACAGAGCGGTCCATTAGCGCGTGATTAATTAAGTATTAGCTTTTTTTTTCAAAAATTGATCAATATATGATTATTTTAAGCAACTTTCGTATAGAAACTTTTTGTAAAAAACGCATCGTTTAGTAGTCTGAAAAGCGTGCACGCGGAATATGAGGAAGAGGGGTTGGGAACCCCTCATCCGAACGCAGCCTGGTTGCTTGAGGCACATATCACGGCTTATAATAACCACTACCAAGCTAGTAGATTCTAACAATCAAAAGATAATCATTTTCTCTGATTAATAAAATTTTGTTTTCATGAATGGTAACCCTTGAGGGACTATTCATACGAGTTACCCCAATGTTTATACCCTGGACATGTAAAGGATTTGCCAATATAATATAATGGTACAGTTCTATGTTAAGGGGATGAGCCAAGTTTGTCTTGCAGCAATATTGGAGGTTTTGGCCCTCCGTCCCAACTACGCTGGGGCCCTATTTGGTGGAACTTCTGCTGCAAACGCTCCTAGGAATTTTTTTTTGACCCATCTAAATATTTTAAATTCTAAACTTAGACTTTGACACTCATCGGTACATAAAAAACCGTTTGTTTAGGTGGTCCATAATTTATATATATGGACGTTTTTCCACCTGCCTATAACCAATAACCCGTGAAAATCAATCATTTAAACAGGAGCAAAGTCAGTCACCCGTGAATAAATATTTTCACGGCTGGTTTTCTTAGAGTTGCCCATAAAAATGAATCTCCAGTTTTTGATTTTTAGGTGCAAACAAAATAAAAAATCATTTCGAATTTTAGTTCGCATTTGTATATACACATTCATACGATTTGGCATCAAAATATAGTACCCTACTACTAGCTAGCTGGTGTCTAATCAAGTACCCCGTTACTATATTTTGAAATAGATGGAGTATAACCTTTTCCTCCCTTATTTCAGTCTGCTTGACAGACTTGACTGTAATGCACCAGTAAATTTGAGTTATCCAAAAGTACCAGTGAAATATATATTCCCATACAGTCGAACTGTTTTGGAGAAGAATAAGTAAGGTTCATTGCTGATCCAACAGATGAGTATGAACATGCATCAAAACAAAGCGTCAACTTGGAGCCACAGAATTTGATGAAACAATATAGAATTCAAGTCGAATCACATTGTTCATCAAAATTTCAGAAATAGCAGCCTTCCTACTGTCACGCCTAGAAATTCACGAACCACACGAACCAGAATTCCCAAAGCGGAATGTGCATAAAAACCCTGTCCAGGACCGGCCAAGGTACACAAATGATAAAGTTGATACACAGATCCACGTCTTACAAATATTATTAAAAGTCTTACATATGTAGCGGAAAATTAAAGTGAGCTAAACTATATAACTTGATGCTCGCAGCGTGGCGACTCCACTCCTCTGTCGTGGCCCGATCTACTGGTGAAGAGATAACTCTCGCTTTGATCGGGGGTGACGTTTGCAACGTGGTTACCAACCAGAACAAGTACAGGACACCATACAATCGCTACACGACAAACGATGCCGTAACAACCGTGACACGCTGTTGATGATCCATGCAATGCAAACGAGAGAACACTACAAGAACAAGATAAAATACAATCTAAATATTGCAAATAGGTGATTAAGCACACAAAAATAGTTACAATTGAAGTGGTAGATCTAATCGACCCGGCAAATCAACACACCAACTATTGGGGGCTCTGAAACTATACTCACCGACTAATCGAGCGAGGACGCAACAAGGTGAATGGCACTTGGCAAAATTGAACTAAACAAAACCCAATTATTTTTTTTTTGGGTATACAAAGCTATTAATAGAGGAAAATAAAGCTAGGGTTAGGTGCTGGTTCGTGGAGATGGAGAGAGGCACTTCCGAGATGGGCCTAGTCTATTACAAGATCCAACGCCCAAATTCGGTTTCAGCAACAACACTGTCTTGTTTTGACGATTCCCGTTTACTCGGGGTGAATTTTGATATGAGACTGGAAGCGTTTGAAAGGTGATGATGGAAGATTTCCAACAAGTTCAAGATCACCCAAATCGGAGTTGGCATGAAGGCGCTAGGTCTATTTGAAGTTAGTACTGTCTCCGGAGGCCGAACTGGATTCCAAAACTCGTTGGGCTTGAATATCTTATAGATCTTCCATTCATCCAATGTATTATTTGATTTGACAATGTTTATATTTCTCGTACTTGGTTGTATGCCTATACTTGATGGTCACATCACCATCGGAGGAGGAGGTGAACGGCGATGGCCTTGAATGCACCCAGGGCTGGTGGTCGATCGCCTCATGAGTGTGGCAATGGGCAACGACGGCTCACCGGTTGTGAAAGTAGGTGAGATTGCCACTCCACTTCCTCCGCCTACTTCTTGTCTGGCCACTCCCCTGTCCCCACCATGCACATGCGAGGGCTTCCTTTGCCGACGAAACTCCAGTCGGCTCCACCACCATCCACCAGCGATCGAGACTCACCGTGCCCTCGCCAACCAAGAGAGAGTAGAGAGAGGAGGCAAGGATCGACGCTGGATTGGTGACATCAGAGGGACTCTAGGAGTGGAAGTTGTAATGCAATACCTTAGGGTCTAGCCGCGTGTCACCTCGGCAAGCTGATAGCTTCTATTTGAAGCGGGAGAGCTTCGGGCAATACTCCGCCAAGTTTGCCTACTTTAGCACCCTTCCTTGGTCACGAAAACTTCCCAAAATCTCCCGTGTGGAAAAGCAAGGCACCACACCGTTGCAGGTATTTTACATGGCTTGTCACCCACCACGCCTACTGGACAGCTGACCGCTTGAGCAAACGTGGACTGCCACTCCCTGCCAAATCCACGCGTCTGTGACCAATTCGAGGAAACAATGGATCACATCATGGTGTCCTGTCCTGAATCTCGCCACTCTGGTGGATAGTTCTCAATGCCATCGGGCAAACTGAAGTTCTTCCAACAACGCAGAACTCCTTTGTCAGCTGGTGGTGCAACAGCAGGAAAAGAATCAGTAAACAACTTCGCAAGGGCTTCGACACAATTGTCACCTTGATGGCTTGGTCCATCTGGAAAGAGTGCAACCGCTGAGTCTTCAACCACAAGACGCGTTCTTGGCCCGAGGTGGCAAGAATGGAGGAGGAGGAGGCAGCTCTCTGGCGGGAAGCTGGGTTGCTCCCATAGCCCGCGCTTGGCTACCAGATCACTCAACGGATACCGCGAGATATAACACTCAATGCTATTGTCTTTTTTTTCCTTTTTCTTTTGCTCTTTGCTGTCTTGGTGACCCTGTCAATCGGCAAGTTGTAACTTTACCCCCTCCTTAATACAAAGATGCGCAAACCTTATGCATATTCTTGAAAAAGAAGAGGCACAGAGAAGAGATAGAGTTACGAAATTACATGCCTACTCTTCAAACCATTGGTACCATTTGGCAAGTATCTCAAAATTTTTCGAGGATGATAAAATACTCTATCCGTTCTTGAATAATTGACACTTGCACTATTTAAATTTATACTTTAAGCACCTTTTTTTGAAAAAATATAAATACATAAAAATATGTTATATTATCAAAAAGTGTGATGTCATGAATATAATCCTACAACTTTCCTTCTATCAGAATATAATCATTTTGAAGTAATCCATGGTCAAAGTGAGACAACCGTATTCAACACTGATGGTTAGTCATTAAAGGAGGTAATAGCGATACAGTTACAATAAACAAAAGATTGTTTTGTAGAGGAATTGTCCCGATTCTTCCCATTTAACTGAGTACATGCATGTGGGTACAGTTTTGACTGTTTCATAATGTTACTTGATGAGTCGTGATAGGTATAGATTGTTGGTTTTGTCAGCCGGGGTATATATAGATGCAGCATGACTGCATGAGCGTGAATGTGGTTCATACTTCTTAATTTCTTGAATCCTGCCAACTTACAAGATCCAGTCAATTTTTTTTACAGCACATCTGAAATGAGGAAGCCTTGTGAATGCTGCCACACGAAGATGAAGTTCATCTGGCAGATGAATGGAAATTTCAAACATAGCATGGTAATTAAGTTCTCATTCCAAACTTTAATGTGTTTCCTGCGCCACTAGAGTTTGTCCAAACAGCATCACTTTTCACCCTATATTATATTATATTGTTTCAACAACAGGTCATACCAGATAGATTTTTGAGCCATTTTGCTGCCAAGTCATCAGGGACCATCACACTTGAAACCCCTAATGGTAACATGTACAAAGTTGGAGTTGGCAAAAATATGAAGAGAACTCTCCTCCTTTCTGGATGGGAGGCATTTGTTCATGCCAATAGCATACAAGAGAATGATTTCCTGAGCTTTCGATACCGTGGAAGCTCTCGCTTTGCGGTCACAGTCTTCGATGCTAGTGGCTTGGAGAAGGTATATTTTTGCTGTGCAGCTGCAGGGATGAAAAATGCTTCTAATAATGTGCAGAAGAAGGCACGCACATACATTGATATTTTGAGCAGCTCAGATGATCATACTACTCAGTCATCAGCAAGTGATACGTCTGATGAATGCCAAAAGGCAAGACCAAATCATCATGGCAAGCAAGCAAAGAAGCCTTCTGTGTCTTCTTCGGAGGATTTGTCAGGTTGACTTGATCATTCATTTGTAACTTGGCAGCAAGTAATGGCTAGCTTTGCCCTTCAATACTTACTCCTGAAACTCTTTTGCAGCAGAAGACGGTTCATCTGGGCACAGGTCCTTGGAGTCAGAAGATCTTGGCAGGTTCTCAAGCCCTTATTATTTACCAGGTCATCATAAGCTAGCCAAAGAACAGAAGGCAGAACTTGTTGCGCTTGTTGACAAAATTCAACCTGAAATCTGTGTGCTTGTCATAATTATGAACAAGACCAATGTGAAACGACATCCTGATCTGGTATACATTAAATTCAATGAAAGTAAAAATTAGTACTGGATGGGAAAGTAGGTCTTGTAGTCATATTACTCATGAACTTCTAATATTAACTTCGGAAGAAAAAAAAAGCGCATATTCTTTACCAAATCTACAATATGATAATATGTACTGGATTAATTGGTCGATTTCATTAGCCTTAATTTGTTACATTTTACCGACTTATAATTAACAGTGCTAACATTCTGTCCCTTTTTCTTAGGTAGTACCTAAGGATTATGCACTCTTGCACTTTCCACACAAAAATCAAATTATCACACTCGAGCTGCCTGGTAAGAGGAAGAACTGGGCTTGCAAATTCCGCATCAGAGCTGATGGAGGTGGACGCCACCTTTATCTGGGTGACTTCGTCCATGACAATCGTATCCTGGAGGGAGATCTCTGCATCCTTCAACCGATGACAAAGAACGATGCAAGTGTTTTCACTATGACAGTCCATTTGATCCGCAAAGAGAGAACTGATATTGCCTCGAGCCATCAGACAAGAAAGATAAATTCTGGTGGTATTTCAAGCAGCTCGCATCATGACACCACACGGTATAATCAAGGAGATAAAAGATTTGAAGAAAGATTTGCTCGAAGGGACAGCTCAAGCCACTTTAGGAAAATTACAAAGATGGCATATGAAGAATCAGGTTTTTCTGTTCTAATGAAAGAGTTGTGCTAAATTTATAAATTTGTTGCCTAGTTACTTGCGCACATGTTTTTCTTCTGTAATTATAAAGATGTGCACACACAGGCACATACACCAGTTAGTGTGTGTCTGCACCAATCGCATGCATGTTTGTAACTTCATTGCTCATTCTTTTCATTTACCTGTCGAAACTTGTGTTGTATGTATAGGAGAAGGCAGTCCTGATGAAAACGACTCTTTCAAGTCAGATGATCTTCAGACACTTCCAATAACTGATTATGTGTTATCATATAAAAGTTATCTATCTAGAGCACAGACGGGACAAGTAATTATGCTTCTCGGGGAAATTCGACCCAAAAAACCTGTCTTGGTGGCTGTCATGAGGAAGAAAAATGTCCGATCGTCAAGCCCTTTTCTGGTAGGTTTATATTGCATTATAGTTCTCATGAACCTTCACAGTGCTACGGTACCAGATGGTGCTACATTTTTTTTATTGCCTGTATGTATAACTCTTTTTACTGTTCTTGGTTATCACATTCCTGAGATCTGTAATCAGGAGATTCCTAAGGAACTAGTTATCGTGCACGTGCAAGGCACGTTTTGACATTATATACACAGAAGTAGAATAATAAATGCTACCTTTTTTATGCAATACTCCATATAAATTCTTCACGTAAAAATTGAGTTTCATAGACCATAGTGGGATGATAATTTGAATGATCTCTATAAAAACTTGCAACATCTATTCCTAGAGTGACAATATAAGATGCAATGCACCATCCGTCTTTATTAACAGAAATTCCAAAGCTCCATATGAGTGCTCCAGGCCTAGGTGCTCCCGAGGACAAAAAGATAACTACACAGAAATATTTCACTGGTACAAAAAACAGAAACAACTTCGAAGTATCTTTGTCTGAGAGTCACTATGCTCACTGCTTATGTGAGATTGCTAGCATCTCTAGCTGGAAAAAAAAGTGATCAGCTAATATTAAGGAAGAACCAACTGATGGTATGGAAGGCATAAGAAAGTTGTAAACTTGTGAAAGATAGCAAATGATTTGTTTGTCTCTTACTAAAGGGAAATTATCTGCAGGAGGAAATGGTTGTTCGGAAAACAAGAAGCATGGAGCTTCAAATGAATCATTGCAGAATAGGAAGTCCAATGATTCTCCCTACGTTCTACCGCATCGGAGCCATCTATCTCCATTCCAGGAGCAGGTTGTTTTAGAGAAAATAGAAGCCATTCGATGTGAAGTTCCCATTTGTGTAGCAATCATGAAAGACTACAACGTTGATTATTCCTCCAGGAAATGCTGCTTGCTAGTAAGCTCTATTATCCCCTTGTTTTTTAATCTTTAGATTACATTCTTTCCCATCTAAGCTCAGTTCTCTAGTTATAACAAATGGTCTTTCCTTTTTGTTGTCAATCATCAAATTAAACAATTCACCCTTAATATATCAACAGACTATTTGGCTCAAATTTGCAATACATAGTATATTTTCCTAAAACATACTCCCACCTGCCTTTTAGTAGATGACATCGTTAATTTTTGGACACACGTTTAACCATTCAATTCATTAAAAAAAATTTATACAAATGTATAAGGTATAAATCGTACTTAAAGTACTTCTAATGATAAAACAACTCACAACAAAATAAATGATAATTACGTAAATTTTATGAATAAGACGAATGGTGAAATGCATATGAATAGTTTTACCACACATTTTTTGTAATGTGTTTCTACCGGTAAAACATCGGTCAGGAATTGAGTTCACGGTACGCCGCTCAGCATCTTCCGGGGACAAGTCAAGATGTGGTGCTTCAGTGCATGGGAAACACTTGGGAAACCAAGATGATAGTGAGCGGCAACCTTACCAGGTGGTTCCTTACTGGAGGCTGGCCCAAGTTTGCCTGTGACAACCGCCTGCGAGCTGGAGACATCTGTCTGTTCGAGCTGAAGGAGGAACGGAGGCTCACCATGGCTGTCCATGTCATTTTCAGTAAGCAGTAAAACATTCGGATTTCTTCTCTTAATACTACAACTATGCGCAATTCTATTTTGTATTCCAAAAAGCTTTCAGTAAGCGGTAGCTTTGGTATCTTAGGGTCCGAGGGTCCTTTTAATTTGCTCCGTGTTGTAACATGGATTAATCAATCTAAGGGTGTGTGGCACTTCAATAGGAGGAAGAATTAATGCTATTTCTATGGCAAATTAACTCTGGATCACATCACCTTGTGCACATTGTATATGAGTTCCCTATATATCTGAATTCCCTTTGGGTTTTTTCTCAGGTTATTGGGTAATAACTGGTGTTAACTTGTTGAATTATTTTTCACGGCAAGGCTTGTGGTACAGCAAGCTGTGTTTGAAACTTTGAATGACAAGTGCTTTCTTTCCCTTCTTTTTTAAAGACTATTGACAAGTGCTTTCAGACAAACACTTGACAGTGTAAGGCTAAACCATGACTGCAATGTTCACGAACTGTAGCTTATCATGATCCATGAGATGAAGTTAGCACCTTTGCTACTCCATTTTGTAGGCCCTCTTTGTTTAGGCTTAGGCTTATTGGCCTAGACTTTTAAGTCAGATCATTGGCTTATATGATTTATAAGCCGGTGGATTTAATGTCCTAAGTTTAGTGGTGGAGTCATACATCTACCTCACATAAGTCAAAAAAGCTTCTCCAATCTAGCTTTTGGCTTAATAGTGTTAGAGTGGCTTATAGCTTCAAAAAAGCCAAACGGAAAAGCTACTTGTTTGTTTAGGCTTAGACTTTTCGAGTTATAAGTTGTCTTATAAGCCTAAACAAAGAGGGCCGTAGTTAACTCAGAACATTTGGTGCAGAGCTAAAGGCCCCTTCAACATGGTGTCTGCCGACTGCCGGAAGGATTATGCGTGAATGTTAACAACACGTCCGTGTGGATACTTGTAGTAATTCGCATAACTGGTGTGTGATTGCAGAGTATATACTCCCTCCTTCCCTAAATATTTGACACCGTTGACTTTCGTCTTATTCAAAAACTTTTGTGAAATATGTAAAACTATATATATATACATAAAAGTATATTTAACAATGAATCAAATTATAGAAAAAAAATTAATAATTACTTAATTTTTTTAATAAGACGAACGGTCAAACATGTTTAAAAAATCAACGGCGTCAAATATTTAGGGATGAAGGGACTATATGCTAATATTGTCAACTTAACACTGGTGTAAATACATCACTCTTACATAGCGGTAAGAGCATCTGCAATGTGCGAATTAACCGGGTACTAAGAGAATGTTTTCACTATAGCATAGGCTCTATACATTGTAAGCAGTGATATCACACGCTTTCCATAGGGGGTGATTAGATATAGGGGTATAAAGTTTTGGCGTTTCACATCAGGTATTATATAGGGTATCGCATAGGTATTCGGGCACTAATAAAAAAACTAATTACAGAATCCGTCAGTAAACCGCGAGATGAATTTATTAAGCCTAATTAATCTGTCATTAGCAAATGTTTTGCTGTAGCACCACATTGTCAAATCATGGAGCAATAGGCTTAAAAGATCTGTATCGCAAATTAGTCTTAATTTGTGCAATTAGTTATTTTTTTAGCCTATCTACACGCAGAAGATCCTAGAAACTTGAAACTTGAAGCTCGTGGCATTGTGTGCGGTAATTGGTACGAAAATGCTGGGAATCGGGCGCCCGCCCCTTCTCGCGCCTCCCGGGGCCTCCGCGTCGCCCCCACCATGTGCCCCACCACATGCACGGATGCGCCGTTGCAACAAATTACCCACATATTATGGAAACTCTCTATTTAAGGGAATCTGTTTCAAGTTTTGTTCCATCAACAATGTTTTAGCAAGTGTACTCGTAATGTTTTACTATGTATGATCAAATGTTGCAGTGAATTGAAACATCCTTTCGCTATTTGCTGAAACATTGTTTTATATAGGGTGAAACAACACCCCGATTTTTTGGAAACTGTGTGTTTCATAGCTGTAGCAAAATGTTTAATGAGGTGATTTGGTTGTGTTCTAACTTTTTAAACGATTGAAACATTTGCGATCTACTTAGTGAAATAATTTTGATATACTCGATGAAACAACGCCCGATTTATGAAAAAAAAATCGGGCGCCCGATCTTTAGGTGCCTAGTAATTGGTATTTGGTAGTAGTACCACTTGTGTGCGGTAGTGGGTACCCGGAAGAAATTCTCCGACCGAATCACGGAGAAACGATCGTTCGTGGGCCCCATTCTCTCCCCCGCGGCGTTTCCTTCCCACGTACGCCTCCTCCCTCTTCTTCTACTTCCTTCCCCCATTTCAAAAATCAAATCCACACAAACGCGTCTCCAGTCTCCACCCAAAACCCTACTCCATTTTCCTCCTCCATTTCACCCCAAGCACGGCCGTCGCTCGCCATGGAGTGGGCTCCCGTCCCCGGTTCCATCGACGGCGGTAAGCGTATCTGTGCAAGCTCCGTACACCAAAACCCTAGCCCCCACCCCGACCGCTAACAACCCTGCCTCCCCTTCTCACTGCCGCAGCCGCCGCCGGATCGATGGAGTTCAAGCTCATCCAAGCCGCGTTCAACGGAGACCTCCGCCGCTTCAAGCGTATGTCCCTCCGCCCTCCGGCCTGGGTGGATTCTGTCCGCGAGTTAATTCGGTCCTCCTGATGCTCGCGTGGTGATTTTGATTTTACTTTTTTTTTTTTTTTTTCGATCCGTTCGTTGCAAGCAGGGTTGGCGAAGATGCTGGATATGGGCAGGGGCCGCCTGGCCAAGTTCGTGGGGGAGGTGAGGGTGGAGGGCGTGCCGCAATTGGAAGGTGTCGGGGTGATGCACGCCGCTGCCGCCAGCGGGAGCCTCGCGATGTGCACGTACCTCGTCGAGACGCTACAGCTCGATGTGAATGACGTCAGCAACAAAGGTCCAGTCCACCTCTCTCATAACAAAACGCTATAATATGTAGAGTTGCTAGCTACGTCATGATCATGTAAACTCATTTTTTGAGGTAGTCTGTGCTCTTCTCTGAAATGTTGTCTCTGGCGATGGTAATTTCCTACCCAAAATGTTATCCATAGAAATATAAGAAATATAAAGACGATTGAAGGTAAAATGTTATTTGTCTTATGATAGTATGTTATTTAATTACTTGCACCCATTAACATTTTAAGTGAACATATTCAGACTGATATGTCCAATTTGGTACCATGCACTGCCATTCTCCTACATGCGATAGGAGAAATTTCTAAATGCCATTGTCTAGCTTTTCTGGTTTTATATTTTTGCATAGATATAATCTTTTCATAGGAAAATATTTTTTTCCGCTGGACCTAATGGTACTCTATATAGTAAATTTTTTCACCTGTTTGCTCTTCAGGTTCAACAGCTCTGTTTAACGCTGTAGAGCTTGGGAATCTGGACATTATCAAGTATCTACTTGATCATGGTGCTGATCCAGATCATGCCATGATTTGCGGGCTCACCCCTCTACATTGCGCCGCTGGATTCGGTCTCCCACTACAAACAAACTTTTTTTTTGTCATCAGTGCCTTTTATTTTGTATTAAATAAATTATGTATATTTGAATTTGGATGGCTGTGCTTACAACCTTTAGTTTGAAAATGCTTTTAGGTTTTTCCCCGGAAATGGATTTTATGCACATATTCATATGCACCAATTTGAGTTTACGCATGTTCACTAATGTTCTGATTTTGATTTCTCCCTTTTCCTCCCAACACTTTTCACTCCTGCTAGCCACTATGCGTAGAAGTTGCATACTCTCTCCGTTTCATGTTATAAGGCATTTTGACTTCTTTTCTAAGTCAAAACTTCCTTAAGTTTGACCACGTTTATAGAAAAACGTAGCACTATCTACAACACCAAGTTAGTTTCATTAAATCTAACATTGAGTTTACGCATGTTCACAAATGCAATGATTTTGATTTCTCCCTTTCTCTCCCAACATTTTTCACTCCCACTAGCCACTATGCATGGGACTTGTGTATTCTCTAAAAGTCCTTTCAATTTCATGGCTTATGGAAGGATAAGAAGCATTAATTTTATCTATGGACTTTCATAAACTTATTTTTGGCCTGATAGGTGGTTTTCTTGTAATAGCTGCAAATTTGTGTCCAGCCATAGAAAGAAAAGGCGCAAACTTGAATGTTTACAGTTTTCAACAGCTATTGGTCATTTGGTTGTACACAGTGCCCCAAATGTTTGGGGGTGAGTCGTTCATTGCTCATGATCAGTCAGTCATGTCCTTCGTCGTGTTAAGTGTAGATGTTAGTTCGATGGATTTTTCTCCCCTTTGTTAGGATTCGGTAGCACATTTTCATGTTAAACTGTGGTTTAACGTGCTTTACAATATAATGATATTGTCAGCACTAGCCATTATCCTCTTACGCAGTAACAATCTGTTTTATATTCGTTCAGGTTACCGCGAAGCTGTAAAATTATTGCTTGCAAAAGGAGCTTGTGTTGACCCATTATGATCTTTTGTTCAGGTCATTGTGCAATCGTGAAAGAACTGCTTGCAAAAGGAGCTTATGTTGATCCAGTCTCTGTTTACGGGACACCACTTCATATTGCTGCTCTTGAAGGGAAGGATAATACCCTGAAGATACTGCTGGACCATGATGCAGATGTAAGCTCAACCGCATATCATCACTGCCTTAAGTTGTCCCTTGGACTAGTAATTGTACTTGATTTTACTGTTAGATCTTTGAACCATAGCCCTGTTGTCATTTTCTATGTTATCTATTGTTGCCTGTATTTGGAATTCTGAAAGGAATGAGATCAGTTTTGTGCATTGCTAGCTAGTATGTGCAGTATAATTGACATAGAAATCTTCATATCATTTGTTTATGCCCCCTAGTTCTTGATATGAAGTATGAAAATTATTTCATCCACTTATATTCAAATTCGAAGCATTATGTGCATAAAATAGTTGGCAGATCCATATACATTTGCATGCTTTGTTTTGGGCGACCAGTTTAGCTATATTTACTGTCGTGTAATAGACATGGGGCGCTTTTTCTTGTTCTTGAAAAACAGAAACTGTGATGTCATTTCTTTGCAGAAGAAATTAGGTTCTATTATACGAACAGAAGTAGCGTTCTACCTGTACTTTTTCTGCACCTGTACCACTGCACATGTTATCCACCTTCGGTCCTATTCGGTTTGGAGGATTTTCACGGGAAATTAGGAGGAATTGAAGTATTGAACTGTTTCCTGTGAAAATCCTATAAAATTCCTGCGATCTGAAGAAGCCCTTCATATAATCAACAAATTTCGTACGTCCAATTGCCCTTCTGTATATTAGCGGCCTAAACAGATTAATCTACATTATCTTGATTCTCATTTTAAGCGCCATCATGAATCAGATAACATAATTCAGATATTCCATAAATGTGAGAAAGAATTATGCTTTGAGAAATCATCGCAAGTTTACACTTTCAAGAATTACTTTAACAAAACCACGTCTCTGTCATCGTTTCTTTTTCTGCAAAGCTACACCTAGTGCCAATGTGCCATATTGTATCAGAAAACAGAACAACACCTCTAAGATTTGGCCTTGTAAAACTGTACCTCTTAAATGTGTAATTTTGTGATACAAAATGGCAATAGAACCAAGAATTATAGTTTAGCGATATGGGGTGACAATAGAAATTTATTTGTGCAAACTAATTTTTAGTTATTTTTTTTGTGATATGGGTGACAATAGAACTGTACTTTCATGAAAATGATTATTAGAAATGTATTTTTATGATAGTGTTTTCATCTTGTGAAATTCACTCATTATATGCCAGAGTTTAGGGATGCTTTTTTTTTTGCGATACCCAGGAAGCTGCTCTCTATATATATACTCCCTCCGTCCAAAAAAAACTCATCCTACCCCTCCTAATACAATGAATCTGGACAGGTTTTTATCCAGATTCGTTGTATGAGGGGTCACATCCCCCCTCCTAGGTTGAGTTTTTTTGGGACGGAAGGAGTATGTTTATGTGTGTGTGTGGTGAGTCTGTATTTTTTTTAAAGCTTTGAGCAGCAATATGGGTTCATAAACTAATTTGTGCAAATTCTGTGTTTCTCACCAGTGCAACAGGGTGGTCAATGGTAAGACACCTCTCCTCCTTGCTAAGAGAGCTGCCTCAGAAAGATGTGTAGAACTCCTGGTTGAGGTATTGTAGCTTCATCTCAGCTGTCAAATCCTAGGATTACGTTGTGACTGTTTACTTTGTTTTGACATTTTTCGCACTCAAGTTAGGACAATTTGGCTTTCTTTTGTTAGTGTTTGGTTTGCGAACATTGACTATGATTGTCTCATGAAACACTTACAAACATTTTTAGCTATTTTTTCCCCGAAACCTGTGACCATCAATTTTGCTGCCTCATGTATGACAGGCAGTGGCATTAAGGCAGTTATTTCATACCTGAAATAGTAAAATAGCACAAACTAGGACATATTACCCAAAGTCAATCTTGTGGGCAGATATGTAACTACTTCTTTCCCATGGTAGGCTGGCGCTGATGATTCTATATTAACTGATTTCCTGGATGCTGCAATTAATGGTTTAGCTGAGTTCTTGAATTCCAAGCTGGAAGAGATTGATACCAATCACCATGTGCCTGATGATGTAAGATATCTTTGCTATTATGAGTTTGCACTTTGAACCTTGCAGATTGTTTATCATAGTAGAATCCTTTGCAAGAATTGAACAATGCAGTTTCTTAAGCTTTTGAGGAAAGTGTTTGATTAAATGACTATATGTTGCTTGTTCCCTATACGGCTATACATAGCTTCACTTCGTCGTTCTGATACGGTAATGAATGCACATGGGCGCATGCAGTAATTGTCTCCCTCTTTAACCGCTAACCCTTATAGTGCGTGTTTGGATAAGTGGGGATTAGATCAACCCTTCAATTGGTGGGGATTTAGTTCAATTTCCCTCCACTGTTGGGCCTGATGCACCCCACCTCCATCCCCTGCCTATGTTAGCTACTAATGAACCTGATTAGCAAAAGTAGCTGCATGGCAAATATGCATATGCTAGAGCCTCACTGCTTCAAGCTAGCGCCCAAAGTTGCAAATATGGAACATACTTTGAGTAAACCATACCAATTTGTCATAATGTCAATATACTGCAAATTAATATGGAGAATTCAGAAGTAATATGTTACTTTTCAGCACGTGCATATGAGTTTCTTAGAGAAATACCGAGTTGATAAAAAACTACTAGTTTCAATCATTCGATGTTTCTACGCTAGACCCACCCCAATTTATATCCCGGATTTGCCACCGTAAGAACGGTAACCTTAGTGTAGAGACGTACAGTCTCAATATGGCTTGTTTCTAATGTTTTGCCATTGTTTGTTGTTAATGATTAACTAATCACGCTGATTAATTTTCAAAGGTTTGTAATTGGAATGTCCTGGAATTGCAGTTTGGACAAGAATGACTTGTAATGGAGAAGTCAATATTTCATTCATGTGGCATGCCTGCCATGTGTAAATTTCTTGTAAATTGAAGCTAACCTGGCTCTGTCAATATAGTTTCCTATTTGAAAAGGAGTTACTGAAATATTGTGTAGGCATTAAGTAACAATTTTTCTATCTATCCATGAGTCCTTAAAACAGACGATATAGATGGTAGATCAGATGGGCTGGTGGTTGGGAGTGACTAGTGAGAGCTTAGGTAGTTGCTCATATGAGCAAGTGGTGGTGGTAAAGAAACTGTGAGGGCGAGTACGCTTCAGGGCTCTGTTGATGTAGCTTGCTCATACCTTTTCCTCTATGTTTTGGTACTGTTTCTTCTGTGCATATTAGTTGCTTTGGAACTATTATATCTTTAACATGGATTTTTCATATCTCGTTTCTTTGGTATTCTTTGTGGTTCACTTTTTCAGGACAAAGTTGTGAATGAAAGTAAAATCGCAGAGCTGAAGTCATTAGCAAGTAGAGCGGCTCAAATAAAAGATTATCTTTCTGCAGCAGAATTCTACAGCAAGGTATTATTATCAATAAAGTGCCATTCTTTACGTTCTTTTTTTTGTTTTGTTTTTCTAACTTCTATTATTCCATTGCATACATTGTAAGGGTTTTCACAGCTGTCTATGTTAAGAAGGTGAGGTTATGATTTCACAAAAAAAGAAAATCTCAACTTGTTTTTTTCTTGAATGAAAACACAAATGCTCTGATTAGTTGTATACTTAATAGAATACTTGACGTTTTGGACAATTATGCGGTCTCCACAATATATCTTTGACTATGTTTTTCTATTATAATATAATAAATAAATATTTGCTTACTTTTATTATAGTACATTGTAAGACAAATCTATATATGTTGTTCTAGTCATCTAGTGTCTTTATACTAAATATTTTTTAAAGTTATTGATAGTTAAAGCTATAAAAGTTTGACCTCAACCTTGTCCAAAACGTTAAGAATTATGGAACCGGAGGGAGTAATATACTCTGAGAGTTGCATTGAACTCGCAGCTACATGGCTTTCATCTAAGGTTTTGAGTCACAGCACTTTACGAACAGCTTGTGAGGTTCAACTAACTGGCCTTGTTATTTCTATCGGTTGGAAAGGAAGTTATGCGGACTGTGTACTAAGTTTCAAATTGTTCCCATTATGTGTATTTTATCTTTGTTATTTTTGTTTTCTTCCCAATATCTGTGGCATATTTCTTGTTATATATGCTGATATTAGTCCCATGGATGCTCAATGAAGTAAAGCAACCATTTTCTGATATTACAAAAAGTGTGAATCTTACATGTTGTAAACAGGAAAGCAGTATGTTACGATAGACTCACCCTTGATAACTAGTACAGATGTTTATGGATACATTCAGATTTTTTTTTTACATTTGTATTATTATGTCATAAAATTACTGAATTGCGGTCATAAAATTACAAAGCTTCTTTGTGAGTGTTCACAAGTTTGTTACTATTCTTTTATTCTTGACAAATCTTCTTAGTTCTTACTGTCGGTGGTCTTGTTTGATTTAGGCCATCGACCTTGACCCTGATGATGCAACTCTGCTGTCAAATAGGAGCCTTTGCTGGCTTCACATGGGTGATGGTGATAAGGCTTTGCTGGATGCTCATGAATGCAGGAAAAAGCGGCCTGACTGGCCAAAGGCTTGCTACCGGCAGGGCACAGCTCTGATGTTACTGAAGGTCAGATAGAAGATACCAGAGATACAGTTTAGTTTTCTTGGAGTGGTTTAAGTTGCAGATTATTTTTGAATAATTCACTTGTTCATTTACCAAAAGGACTACCGGAGAGCGTGCGAAGCCCTTTTTGATGGATTGAAGTTGGATCCCGAGAATGCCGAGATTGAAGATGCATTACGGTATCCTCTCACACCCAGTCATGCTACAGCTTATTATTGTAACCCTGTGTTTCACGGGCAATAATTTCTAGTTATGTGAAAACTTCCATACGCTGTAGGTTTAGGCTTGGTTACATTTATTCAACTGTATAATTCATTTGAATTCTGTTCCTGTCTGAACTCGCTATGCTTTAGACTATCACCAATGGCAGTGGCAACCATAATATATCTCACCTAACATATCCTTCATTTGCACTTGCACCATTGCATTGCTGCTAGAGTTCTAGTATATCTCTCTGGAGTGATCTTCAATGATAGTTTCTACATTTTTTAGTTGTTCAAAGAGAGGTACGCATAGCATTACCATTTGCACATGTTGGCACCTCAACACTTACTGATCATGACACTATCATGTAATTTTGATTGTTCTCCAATGAAAGTTGCTGCACCGTTAATTTGTTCTGATAGTTTCTGAACTATGCAGGGAGGCTTTCAAGTCCTTGAGGATATCCCAAAGCACTTGAGCTAAGTAGGCTCTATTGAGTGTTGCCAGCGAAAGATGTTTCGGTTCCTGCTTTACCTTTGCACAATGCTACTCGGATTTTATGAATTGGTTCCTCTGGAATGCAAAATGGTGGGTGGTGGCCATTACGAATCTACTGTTTTGTGGTAACCAACTGGTGGGTGCTCAAGCATTACGAACCATCGTTTTCTTCAAAGGTGGATGCCGTTGTACGGAGTAACGTATATACTCTGCAAATGTTTCTGTTACATCTAGCGCAACTAGTGACTGTTGTACGTAGTGCAAGTTGCCTGGTTACCATTGGACTACCTGATTCCTGCAGTTCTTAGCTAGCATAGTTATCATGTAGCTACTGTTATCCCAGTCATATTTGAACCAGTGATCTCTGGGCTGTCGTCTTAATGCTACAGAAATTGGTTACGTGCGTGAGTTTCGACCTTGTGAATTCAAGTAGTTGCACGATAATGGGGGTTGGAGAATGGCGAGTATCAAGTTTACAATTCTAACAAATTTGGCTTCATGTTTAAAATGTGGATGCAGTTGTTTTGAAAGTTAGCTTGAATGTAGTTTCTAGACACCGTGTCCAACATAGGAATCAATTGTAATCGAATAAGGCATAATAACATATTAACATAGTAATACTTTTGTTCAAAATATAGTGACTTTCAGATTCAAAATATATACTATCCACCACCAGTACTTTTACATGTTTTATAAATTAGCCATGATATTTTTTTTGCTATTATTATGTAATAGTTTAATTTTTATTTGAATCAAGTGAGGAACATATATTCAATTAAGTATGGGCATTTTACCCATAGCAAAGTATGGGTATTTTGCTAGTTTTAGAACAAAGGTAGTAGCAATAGATTTGTGGGAAAACAAACGTGCTCCAAAAGGAGTGTTGGGGAAGGTCTCCAACTTTGTTTACTAAATTGAGGTTTAAATAATACTATCTCTGTTAATACTTTTTAGAGTAAATTGCATCCACAGTATAAGAACGATTTAGTGCAATAACTTGAAAAATGAGTAGATTGGTACATAAACTTGACAATCACGTGCATTTTAGTCAAAAACATTGATATATTATAACCTTAATTGCTAGATCATTGGCTCACGGATTCTGTTTTGTGTTTTCCCATGTTCATAACCCGAGATGATGAATATTTTGATTAATCAAATCACTCGGAAATCATGTTATTTGTATGCACTTACTCTTAATAATCATATATCTTTCACCTTTCGGTCTTAAATCGATAGATTATTTTTTTTATTATAATAAACAAATTAGAAGCAATACATAACACATAATACATATAGATCCTTATCGAGATGGCATGAGTGGCTGTTTTTTTATATGGCATAAAAAGTATGGTGTGGAATATTAATCTTTTAACCAAAATGCATGTACTAGCCAAGTTGTTGCACCTATACGCTTATTTTTCAAGTTTTTGCACTGGATCATATCCACCTACCAAATTTATATACTGTAGACGCAATTTACTTTTCTAGCTATATCTCTACTTCCTTAAAAATGGAGTATCATTCTCTTCGCGAGCCAAATTTATATACTGTAGACGCAATTTACTTTTTTAAGATATATCTCTACTTCCTTAAAAACGGAGTATCATTCTCTTCCCTGCTCGCGCACAACGTGATTGAAAAACCCTCCCTGCCGCACTTTCGAAAAAAAAAAAGAAAGAAAACTCTCGGTCTCCCTCCTGCTCGGGCGCGCATCACGTGCTCACGTAAAAAATAAAATTCAGAAAAAAAAAAGATTGGTTAAAAACGTGCTTTAGGCTGTGTTACATACACCCTTGCCCATTACAATCTTTAGGTTAGAGCAGGTACAATACTAGGCTATTAGCCAGCTATAAACATATTTTAATGACAAAAGATGAGAGAGAAGAGGAGCGGACTACAAATCTGTAGCCAGGTACAACACGAACTCTAAGACGCAGTGTGTGTATGACAGGTGAGATCATATATTAATAGTATAGTAAGCAACTATTGTATAAATTGGCTGTTAGATTGCCTATAGATGAATTGGAGCTAGTAGTGAGCTATACTATTAAACTTGCTCTTAGACACACTTTAGGCTGTGTTCTTTCCCATGGGTTTGCAACCCATCTCACTCGTTTTTTTATGTGCACGCTTATCAAACTGCTAAACGGTACACGTTTTGCAAAAAAAATATAGGAAAATTGCTTTAAAAAATAATATTAATCTATTTTTCAAGTTTTTTTATAGCTAATACTTAATTAATCACGCATTAATCTATCGCTCTGTTTTCCCTACGGAGGAAGGCTGTGTTCGCTAGGGGATGGTTGGAACCTGCACAGTGCGCACGGAAAACGGAGTAGTCCATTAGCGCGCGATTAATTAAGTATTAGCTATTTTTTAAAAAAAATGATCAATATTAATTTTTTAAACAACTTTCATATAAAAACTTTTTAAAAAAACACACCGTTTTAGCAATTTGAAAAGCGTGCGCGTGGAAAACGAGAGGAGAGTATTGTTGTGTTGGGAACTTGCTCTTGCAAACAGTGGTAATGCATGGGGATATGATAGGAGTACTAGTTTTTTAGCATTCAGATGTCCATCAAAAAAATTCCCTCCCTATATCCCATTTCACTTCAATATAATATTCTTATTACATTCTCCATATCACGACCCTTAGTAATATCTTTCAACTATCCATACATTTGTAGTATTATTTTTTGTAATCGTTACATTTCGAACAAGAAAAATTATCGGGTGTATTTGAAACGGATTGTTTTTTATGTGGCTATATTTGAACGGATATATTATTTGTAAAATATTATTATTTTTAATGGTTACATTTGCATTGGACGAGGCGTTACTCAGTCTAGGGGCGAGAAAGGGGTTTGGGGGCGATGATTGCGATATGGCGTGATGAAAGAGAGAAAGGGGTTTGGGGGCGATGATTGTGATATGGTATGATGAAAGAGAGACCAAATTCTCTTTGGATGCCTGTATGAAGTATCTGCTAGATTATTTATACGTGGTTCTAGCAGAATTCTCCCCATGTATGCTGTATGAAGTACTATCCTGTATGAAGTACTCCATCCTAGCAGGTTTCTCCCCACGTATGCTATTTGGTGGATGGAGTGTCTGCTGGGATGCTCTTACGACAGAGGTAGTATATTAGTAGAGCACTCCAACCGCCACCTCTCGACTCTAGCATATGTTTGGTTCAATCGATGGGTTACGTCGGGTTAGGTGAAACCTATTTTCCAGGGTATTTGAGTTGAGAGGCAAGTATGGTTTGATCCTAGAGGCCTTCCACAAGGGAATCAAGGGGGATTTATTCCATACCTATTGTAGTGTGAAATTAATCCTATTCAATCCTCTCCAATCACTTCCTTTTGGGGTTTAATCAAAGATTAAATTATACACACGGTATAACAACTTGGCAGCTGGGTGTGATATATTGCAAGAACTTGAGAATTGAACGTCCGAGTGTAACAACTTGACAAGTGGGTGTGTTCTAGTACAATAACTTGACAATTTAGTATTTTGGTGTATCAACTTGGCTAGGTATATGCTATACGAGTTTTTTTCACGATGTCAATATGCCATTACATAGTAATCCTACATATTTTATCTTAAACATTGAATTTAATGTTTAAGAATTATACTGCAATAGAGTTTACATCCAATTACCTTAAAGATTTTTTTCTTCACCTTCTCAAAAATCAACCGAAATATAATAATTTTTACATCCAATTTAATTGACTTTTAATTATTAGTTAGGATAAAAATATAAATATGCTTATACAAATCCACGCTAGTATATTGTCAAAATTGTCAGGGTTATGGATACCACATACCTAATAGTAGTTGACTAAATCTCGGCAGGACTCACCACATACCATGTCCTATACGGAAACAACCTTCGGATATAGGAGGAGTTCCGCATAAGGAAGGATAACCAGAGTTCTACATGGAAACGACAAGGACTACTCGGATTGTATCCATATTGGTTTTCCTAGTTCTACTTGGACAAGGGGACACCTATGGGTATAAATACAAGACCCCCTAGGAGAAGAGGGGAGACAATCAACACCCACAATCAACAGACACGGGACACCCACCATGGAAGAGACCCACCATAGAAGACACGAACAATAGATCAAGACACAAGATCAACATACAAGCCAACATACGCCAAGACATGATGCCGGATATTGACTTCAGGGATAAGCACGGCTAGTCCCCTACGGTGTCTCCGAATACTGTCAGGAGAGACGAAAGCGTTATCTCTGATCTCGCCGGATGCCGATTCGAGGAGGAAGGCTACCATGTTGTCGACTACGAGTCAAGCCTACAGACCGCCAAGTCGACAACAGTTAGATAGGCTACCCTAAATACTGTACTGGTGTGATTATGGTGAATAAGAGCAATACCGGCTTCGGCCAACAGGATGTAGGGTTATTACCTGACAATTCAGGGGCCCGAACCGTATAAAAATCCTCGTCCCCATCTCTTTACCTCAGTCTCGCATATATCTTAGTACCAACGATCCCCATACTATGTAAATACCGGAATCGCGACATCAAACGCCGACAAAAATAATTACTTAAAAATTGAATCTATATAAAAAATACTCCAAATAATTAAGTTGTCGCATAACTTCTAAGTTTATTGTATGAAAATCGTACCTACCTTGCAAGTTGTTGCATTTATACGATTACTTATAAAATTATTATATTAAATTGCACTTGTATACCAAGTTGTTGCACTAGAACGCTCATTTCTTGAGTTATTGCACCAAATTGCATCCACCTACCAAGGTGATGCACCGTGGGTGCAATTTACTCTTAACAAAACAAGGCTTGAAAGGGAATATTCTCCCCAAATCTAGATCAACGCCACACCTTAAAAACTGGCGGGCCAATCCAATACACTTCTTCTCTCTGGTTGATTGAAGGCCACACCATCTCACCCGTAAAAGAGTACGACTATTCATTCCCTTATGCCAAACACATAATAGAATCATCCCATTAAAAAATCCATCCCACTTGATCTCCAAACTAAACACACGCTAGATGTGGTGATGGGATGCAAGTATGCAACTAGAGCGGGTAGTGGCTATCCATGATCCATGTGCATGGCCCAAGTTTGGTCTCGTTTTTTTCTAATTAAGATGCAAATATTATTTCGGTTTTCATTAGCATGCCTTTTAAATTGCTAAAAGATTTGTTCATTGTAAAACTTCCTATTTAGTAGTTGTTTTAAAATGTCGAATTAATTAATTTTAATTTTAAGTTTATAATAATTTAAACTTAATTAATCATACATGTATGACTTTTTTGTTTTGTTTGTTTGTGATAACTTCATCTCCACCATAATCATCTTTCTCGTCTATTCCCCCATACTTCCACAAGCTGTCTGCGTTAATTTCTCAACACTTACTGATCATGACACTATCATGTAATTTTGATTGTTCTCCAATGAAAGTTGCTGCGCCGTTAATTTGTTCTGATAGTTTCTGAACTATGCAGGGAGGCTTTCAAGTCCTTGAGGATATCCCAAAGCACTTGAGCTAAGTAGGCTCTATTGAGTGTTGCCAGCGAAAGATGTTTCGGTTCCTGCTTTACCTTTGCACGATGCTTCATGGATTTTATGAATTGGTTCCTCTGGGATGCAAAATGGTGGGTGGTGGCCATTACGAAGCTACTGTTTTGTGGTAACTCAACTGGTGGGTGCTCAAGCATTACGAACCATCGTTTTCTTCAAAGGTGGATGCCGTTGTACGGAGTAATGTATATACTCTGCAAATGTTTATGTTACATCTAGCGCAACTAGTGACTGTGTTGTAGGTAGTGCAAGTTCCCTGGTTACCATTGGACTACCTGATTCCTGCAGTTCTTAGCTAGCATAGCTATCATGTAGCTACTGTTATCCCAGTCTCATTTGAACCAGTGATCTCTGGGCTGTTGTCTTAATGCTACAGAAATTGGTTATGCGCGTAAATTCAAGTAGTTGCACGATAATGGGGGTTGGAGAATGGCGAGTATCAAGTTTACAATTCTAACAAATTTGGCTTCATGTTTAAAATGTGGATGCAGTTGTTTTGAAAGTTAGCTTGAATGTAGTTTCTAGACACCGTGTCCAACATAGGAATCAATTGTAATCGAATAAGGCATAATAACGTATTAACATAGTAATACTTTTGTTCAAAATATAGTGACTTTCAGATTCATAATCAGTTGTTATATATATATAATATCCACCACCAGTACTTTTACATGTTTTATAAATTAGCCATGATATTTTTTTTTGCTATTATTATGTAATAGTTTAATTTTTATTTGAATCAAGTGAAGAACATATATTCAATTAAGTATGGGTATTTTGCTAGTTTTAGAACAAAGGTAGTAGCAATTGATTTGTGGGAAAACAAACGTGCTTCAAAAGGAGTGTTGGGGAAGGTCTCCAACTTTGTTTACTAAATTGAGGATTAAATAATACTATCTCTGTTAATAATTTTTAGAGTAAATTGCATCCACAGTATAAGAACGATTTAGTACAAGAACTTGAAAAATGAGTAGATTGGTACATAAACTTGACAATCACATGTATTTTAGTCAAAAACATTGATACATACCTTTGATTAATCCTAGTATTATAACCTTAATTGCTAGTAGATCATTGGCTCACGGATTCTATTTTGTGTTTTCCCATGTTCATGACCCGAGATAATGAATATTTTGATTAATCGAATCACTCGGAAATCATGTTATTTGCATGCACTTACTCTTAATAATCATATATCTTTTGCCTTGCGGTCTCAAATCGATAGATTATTTTCTTATTATAACAAACAAATTAGAAGCAATACATAATACATATAGCTCTTGTTTAGTTCCGACCTTTTTTTTTAAAACTTCCAACTTTTCCATCACATCAAAATTTTCCTACACACATAAACTTCCAACTTTTCCGTCATATCGTTTTAATTTCAATCAAACTTCTAATTTTGGTGTGAACTAAACACACCCATAGATCCTTGTCGAGATGGCATGAGCGACTGTTTTTTTATATGGCATAAAAAGTATGGTGTGGAATATTAATCTTTTAACCAAAATACACGCACTAGCCAAGTTGTTGCACCTATATGCTCATTTTTGAAGTTTTTGCACTAGATCATATCCACCTACCAAATTTATATACTGTAGACACAAATTACTTTTTTATCTATATCTCTACTTCCTTGAAAACGGAGTATCATTCTCTCCCTGCTCGCGCACAACGTGAGTGAAAAACCCTCCCTGCCGCACTTTCGAAAAAAAAAAGAAGAAAGAGAACTCTCGGTCTCCCTCCTGCTCGGGCGCGCATCACGTGGTCACGTAAAAAAGAAAATTCAGAAAAAATAGATTGGTTAAAAACGTGCTTTAGGCTGTGTTACGTACACCCTCGCCCATTACAATCTTTAGGTTACACACTTGGCTGTGTTCTTTCCTATGGGTTTCCAACCCATCTCACTCCTTTTTTTATGTGTACGCTTTTCAAACTGCTAAACGGTACACGTTTTGGGTATATGTTTTGTAAAAAAAAACTATATAGAAAAGTTGCTTTAAAAAATCATATTAATATAATTTTCAAGTTTTTTATAGCTAATACATAATTAATCACGTATTAATCTATCGCTCTGTTTTCCCTGCGGAGGAAGGCTGTGTTCGCTAGGGGAGGATGGGAACCTGCGCACGGAAAACGGAGTAGTCTATTTAACACATGATTAATTAAATATTAGCTATTTTTTAAAAGAATGGATCAATATGATTTTTTTAAACAACTTTCGTATAAAAACATTTTTAAAAAACACATTGTTTAGCAGTTTGAAAAACGTGCGCGCGAAAAATGAAATGAGAGTGTTGCTGTGTTGGGAACTGCTCTTGCAAACACAGCCTTACAGTGGTAATGCATGGGGATATGTATAGGAGTACTAGTTTTTTAGCATTATCATTCCCGTCTCTATATCCCATTTCACTTCAATATATTATCCGTATTATATTCTCCATATCACAACCCTTAGTAATATCTTTCAATTACCTATACATTTGTAATATTATTTTTTGTAATCATTATATTTCGAACAAGAAAAATTATCAGGTGTATTTGAAACGGATTGTTTTTTATGTGGCTATATTTGAACGGATATATTATTGTAATACATTATTATTTTTAATGGTTATATTTGTAATGGACGAGGCGTTACTCAGTCTATGCGGATGGGGGCGAGAAAGGGATTTGTGGGCGATGATTGCGATATGGCGTGATGAAAGAGAGACACCAAATTCTCTTTGGATGCCTGTATGAAGTATCTGCTAGATTTTTTATACGTGGTTCTAGCAGAATTCTCCCCATGTATGCTGTATGAAGTACTCCATCCTAGCAGGTTTCTCCCCACGTATGCTATGTGGTGGATGGAGTATCTGCTCGGATGCTATTAGAACAGAGGTAGTATATTAGTAGAGCGCTCCAACCGCCACCTCTCGACTATAGCATATGCTTGGTTCAATCGATGGGTTATGTCGGGTCAGGTCAAATCTATTTTTCAGGGTTTTTGAGTTGAGAGGCAAGTATGGTTTGATCCTACAAGCCTTCCACGAGAGAATCGAGGGGGATTTATTCCACACCTATTGTAGTGTGAAATTAATCCTACTCAATCCTCTCCAATCACTTCCTTTTGGGGATTAATCAAAGAGTAAATTACACACACGGTACATCAGCTTGGCAGGTGGGTGTAATATATTGCAAGAACTTGAGAAGTGAACGTCCGAGTGCAACAACTTGATAAGTGGGTGTGTTCTAGTACAATAACTTGACAATTTAGTATTTTGATGTATCAACTTGGCTAGGCATATGCTAGGCGAGTTTTTTTCACGATGTCAATATGCCATCACATAGTAATCCTACAGATATTAGCTTAAACATTGAATTTAATCTTTAAGAATTATACTGCACATAGAGTTTACATCCAATTACCTTAAGATTTTTTTTTTGTTTTCTTCACCTTAAGATATCAACCGAAATATAATAATTTTTACATCCAGTTTAATTGACTTTTAGTTATTAGTTATTAGGATAAAAATATAAATATGCTTATACAAATCCACGCTAGTATATTGTCAAAAGAATTACTTAAAAGTTGAATCTATATAAAAAATGCTCCAAATAATTAAGTTGTCGCATAACTTCAAAGTTTTTGAATGAAAATCGTACCTACCTTGCAAGTTGTTGCATTTATACGATTACTTATAAAATTCTTATATTAAATTGCACTTGCCTACCAAGTTGTTGTACTAGAACGCTCATTTCTCGAGTTATTGCACCAAATTGCACCCACCTACCAAGGTGATGCACTGTGGGTGCAATTTACTCTTAACGAAACAAGGCTTGAAAGGGAATATTCTCTCCAAATCTGGATCAACGCCACACCTTAAAAACTGGCGGGCCAATCCAACACACTTCTTCTCTCTTTTTGATTGAAGGCCACACCATCTCACTCATAAAAGAGTACGACTATTCATTCCCTTATGCCAAACACATAATAGAATCATCCCATTAAAAATCCATCCCACTTATCTCCAAACTAAACACACAGGCTAGATGTGGTGATGGGATGCAAGTATGCAACTAGAGCGGGTAGTGGCTATGCATGATCCATGTGCATGGCCCAAGTTTGGTCTCGTTTTTTTCTTATTAAGATGCAAATCTTATTTCGGTTTTCATTAGCATGCCTTTTAAATTGCTAAAAGATTTGTTCATTGTAAAACTTCCTGTTTAGTACTTCCTTCGTTTCACAATGTAAGACTTTCTAGCATTGTCCATATTCATATAGATGTTAATAAATCTAGATATATATGTGTGTGTCTAGATTCATTAACATATATAATTATTACTTCATCCGTTTCATATTATAAGACTTTCTAGCATTGCCCACATTCATATAGGCATCTATATGAATGTGGGCAATGCTAGAAAGTCTTATAACCTGAAACGGAGGTAGTATATCTATACAAAGCATTATGCATGTTATATCACTATATTTATATTTTTGAAATACTTTCATGTGATGCTAATTTCATATTTATTGGGATCATAGAATAAAATAAAATACTAATTAAAGTATATTATTGAAGACCGTGAAAAAAAATATAGACCTTATAATTTGGGATAGAGGGAGTACTATCCATCAATCGGTCGTTAAGCGATTTAGCAGAGCTAATTATGATGAGTTAATTAGTTTTTAATTAGTTCTGGCGGCGACAGCGGTCCGTCTTCTCGTTTGCCGGTCAAGTAACCTCCCCTCCATGGAGATCCTCCCCTCCTATGGCTAGAACCCTATTCTGGCCATGGGGAGTTCCGAGAGAGGGTGAACACGGTGGCTTTGCGACATCCTGCTGTGAGCCTACCTGAGCCGTGGGGTGGTCAACCGGGCTAGCTTGGTGTCTGGAGGGTCGAGGTGGTGGTTCGACGTCAGTTGTTGTATGGGCTGGTGGTGGTACTGAATGGAACTCGCTGGCGAAAGCCTTGCCTAGCCTTTGGCTAGCTGACGAAGGCGGCACCTTTTGCGTCGTTATGGTGTTTTCCTTCATCGCTACCAATCTCTAGGTGAAAATCTTGATCCGGTTTCCGGACAAGCGGTGGTGGCGTTTTCACGTCGTGTCGTCGATGGGGCGCCATTTTGGAGAACCTTACCCATGCATCGATTGTCGTTGGTAGACTACTGTGTCAACTCGAAGGCTCGAAGCACTAGATGCCTAGGTGTTTGGCGAGGCCTTTGCCTTCTTGGCTCCTTTCTTGTTTGTTGGTGGCATCCAACTCTCTTCGTTTGTTTCTGTCGAATGGAGTTGGAGCTGCTATGTTGTTGGGTGCGATGAAGCTTGGCAACGATAACATTTGCAATTTCTTTCTAGGGGTGTTGGTGGTTGCCGATGCATGGGCTTTGTCTGATGTTGAACGTGTGAATTTAGCGTTGTCTTGATCGTTTTGGTTGTGCCTTTGCCAACGATGACGGGACCGCCGTGGAGTCGGAGCTGTTGGATTGTTGGGCGGCAAGCTCGGCAACAATGACACGTGCCTCGCGAAGTCAAAGTCAAAGCTTTGTGCCGCGTTTTTAGCATCTCGACATCGATCTTCGTCGTTGGGTTCTGTCGTTGTTTCTCATTGGTAGTTTGGATAGAGTGTTGTGGTGCTCCGTGTGCTGTGTGGTTGTACCGGTCGCGGTTGAGGGGCTTGACAAGTTCTTCTCGTTGAGAAGTTTTTTTTTCCTTTTTTCTTAAACTTGTCTGGGTTTTTACTCCTGCTTAATTAAAAGATAATTGGCAGTTCCTGTGCCGGTTTAGTTAAAAAAAAGCTATAACCATTTTGTGACACGTGTATTTGCAATAGTAATGAAAGACACATGGGCCCTAGTGCAAACTTGCCCCGCATGTCGGTCTCTAGTGTTGTTGCTGGGCAACCAGCGCTCTTTTCACGGCGCAGTGGCGCAGTATCCAACAAGCTTCCCGCATACGCTTCCTCCTTCCTTCCGCCAATTCTTCCCCTTTCTGAAAAAATTTTGAAAATATACCATTTTTTCTCATAATTTGCGTTTATATACACGGGGGAGAAAGATTTGCGCAAACATACCTCTCCCGCGCGTTGAGAACGCGGGAGCGAAACGAATGCGCGGCGTGGTGGTGCTGGACCGAGAGCTGCAGCGTTTGCGCGGAATGGTGGCGCGGTACCGGCTCGGTCGCGCAGACCGAGAGTGCGGAATCGAGCCGGTCGCCTGGGATGCTGCCATGACCGGAGGGAGGACTCACAGGTGCGATGGGAGTCGGTGGCCAGATCCGGCATCAGTAGGACTGGATCCGGTCCCCGCATGGTCGGATAGTGTGCCTTAACGGGTGGCGATGAGGAGGAGTGGTGCCCAACGAGGAGCGTGGAAGGGGCGGCGGATGTGGCGACGTGCGAGGAGGACGGCGCGCGCGCGTTGGGCGTCTAGGAGGACCGCGGATTCAGACCTGGCCTGAGGGTGTGGGCGACGCTTTAAACCCTAGTGCCGCCACCCTCCTCCCCTCTTCCTCACCTCGCCGCCGCCAGTGCTAGCCGTCGGAAACCGTGTGGCTTGCCAGGAAGGGGCAGCCAGTGACTACGAGGCCGTGCGGCGACGATGGCACGAGGGCTACATGGCGGCGAGGGGAGGAGCGGCCACCCCGAGCTTGGCGCCAAGTGCGTCGGGGGAGCGTGGCGGAGGAGCTCCCACCCCGAGCTTCGTCGCCATTCCCAAACACTCCCAGATTTAGGGTTCCCTCAGCTTGGCTCGGGTGGCATACAGGGAGAGCAGCCAAAATCGGCATCGCGGGAGTCGGCAGCCCTATCGTCGTTGGCCATGGATGGCGGGAGGGGTCGTCCTCTCTCCGGTCGATGTCCTTTACCGCGTGTGGTGCAGATGGAGATGGCGATGATCTGCTACGGGGTGGCCAACGATGTGAGGTGGCGGTGCAAGGAGGTAGCGACTTCTCAAGGATTGGTGCTACGAGCGGGGAAGCGGCTGGCGGCGACGGCGGTCCGTCTTCTCGTTTGCCGGTCGAGTAACCTCCTCTCCGTGGAGCTCCTCCCCTCCTATGGCTAGAACCCTATTCTGGCCATGGGGAGTTCCGGGAGAGGGTGAACACGGTGTCTTTGCGACATCCTGCTGTGAGCCTACCTGAGCCGTGGGGTGGTCGACCGGGCTAGCTTGGTGTCTAGAGGGTTGAGGTGGTGGTTCGGTGACAGTTGTTGTGTGGGCTGGTGGTGGTACTGAATGGAACTCACTGGCGAAAGCCTTGCCTAACCTTTGGCTGGCTGACGAAGGCGGCACTTTTGGCGTCGTTATGGTGTTTTCCTTCGTCGCTACCAATCTCTAGGTGAAAACCTTGATCCGGTTTCCGGGCAAGTGGTGGTGGCGTTTTCACGTCGTGTTGTCCATGGGGCACCGTTTTGGAGAACCTTACCCATGCATCGATTGTCATTGGTAGACTACTGTGTCAACTCGAAGGCTCGAAGCACGAGATGCCTAGGTGTTTGGCGAGACCTTTGCTTTCTTGGCTCCTTTCTTGTTTGTTGGTGGCATCCAACTCTCTTCGTTTGTTTCTGTCGGATGGAGTCGGAGCTGCTATGTTGTTGGGTGCGATGAAGCTTGGCAACGTTAACACTTGCAATTTCTTTCTAGGGGTGTTGGTGGTTGCCGATGCATAGGCTTTCACTGATGTTGAACATGTGAATTTGGCGTTGTCTTGATCGTTTTGGCAGTGCCTTAATGACACGTGCCTCACAAAGTCAGAGTCAAAGCTTTGTGCCGCTTTTTCAGCATCTCGACATCGATCTTCGTCGTTGGGTTCTGTCGTTGTTTCTCATTGGTAGTTTGGATAGAGTGGTGTGGTGCTCCGTGTGCTGTGTAGTTGTACCGGTCGCGGTTGAGGGGCTTGGCAAGTTCTTCTCACTAAGAAGTTGTTTTTTTTTTGAACTTGTCAGGGTTTTTACTCCTCCTTAAATGAAAGATAATTGGCAGTTCTCATGCCGGTTTAGTTAAAAAAAGCTGTAACCATTTTGTGATACGTGTACTTGCAATAGTAATGAAAGACACATGGACCCTAGTGCAAACTTGGCCCACATGCCAGTCTCTAGTGTTGTTGCTGGGCAACTAGCGCTCTTTTCACGGCGCAGTGGCGCAGTATCCAACGAGCTTCCCGCATACGCTTCCTCCTTCCTTCCGCCAATTCTTCCCCTTTCTCCTCCTCCCCGGGAAATTTAACTATTTGCCACTCTTGTGACATGGCAATTAACGATTTGGCACACCCTGTCAATGACATGTGGGCCCTCATGTGTCTATGACATGTGGGCCTAGTGGCAAATCGTTAAGCAACATCCGTAAGAGTGGCAAATAGTTAAAAGCCCCCCTCCTCCCCTCCCTTTCAAAACCACGCAACCGCTCCCACTTTCCCCCATATTTCTCTCCCTCTGCCAACTCCCAAACCCTAGCGATCTCTGCTTTCTCCACCGGAGCACCTCGCCCATCACCCCCACCCATGGCGTCGCCGCGTCATGTTTCCGGTTTGAGCCCAGGTAAGAGCCCCCTCCGCTAGCCCCCCAGGCCGCACCGAAACCCGCCGCTAACTCCTCTACACCTTCCCGCCGCAGGAGCCGCCGCCGGCGCGCATCACATGCTCCTCGAGGCGGCGTACAACGACAACCTGCGCGGCTTCAAGAGTATGCAGGGGTGGATTCTACCTACCGGCTTGGATTTCGTCATTTCGATTCTCCTCCCGGTGCTGATCTTTTTTTTCCCTTCCTTTTTTTTTGTTTTCTTTGTGGGTTCCGTGGTTGTGGTGTTCGATTTCGTTCGATCCAGACCTGGCGAACATGCTGGATACGGGGAGGGGATGCCTCCGGGAGACCGTGGGAGAGGCGAGGCAGGCAGGCGTGCAAGGCATGGAAGGTGCCGGCGTGCTGCACCTCGCCGCCATCAACGGGAGCATGAATATGGTCAGGTACCTGGTTGAGACGGTGCGGTTCAATGTGGATGACCTCGACAAAGAAGGTCTGCTTCTCTGGATACAAACCCTAGTCTGCACAGTTCAGATTGTTCCCTGTGAGCGGTGTAGGGTGGTTTCGGTTGTCACAATATGCAACTTTCACTTTGCGTTGGGGGCTTGTGGGGTGTCCTGATTTTCATGCATAGCCTAAACCGTTGTTCATTATTTGACATCCTGGCCCACTTTCATTCACTCAGACGGTCCCACATGTCATTATCACAAATGTCAGTTAAAGCAATTGGGCAAAAAAAAAGTGTCAAATTATCAAATTTTTCATTTTATTTAATATATACATCTCAATTAAGATTTTTTGAATCAATAGTTTTATTCCTTCTAGAATTGTGCATGCCATAAAACGCTTCTGGATGCCATTTTTATTTACCTCATGAATTTGAATAATAAAGAAAGCATGGTTCAGCATCCATACCCATTTGTTGGGGTTAATTGGATTCATGCCATTATAAATTTGCCCCTTTTGAAAAATGCCATTACAATTCATCTAATTGGAAGATGCCATTACAAATATGTTGAAATTAGAAATATGCCACTGCTTACCATTTGTTTGCACTGAAATTCCTTTTTGGACCAAACTACCCTTATCTCTATCACTCTCCCAGTTCAACTATCATAGACGAGACTGGTGGTGGTACAAATGGGAGCAACAGCAGCCCGATGGCCAGATCCGCCGCTCATTGACAAACTCATCTGTCGGGCTTGAGGATCTGGGCGAGTAGGTTGGCTTTGCGTGCATGTAGCGGTGCTGAAGAACTTCATGTCCTCCCAAAATGTCAGCGAACCGCTAAATCTCCTCCCAAAATTAAACCTTTAGCTCCATAGATGCCCAAGCAAACAAACACCAAAATCAAGACAAGACGCTAAAATCATTCAAAATATCCAATGTTTGCCCAGATGCGAGCAAGTTTGCACTCCAAAATCCAAGCTTTTGACCATCAACCAAACCGGGGGAAAAACAAAAGACATGCAGAAATTTCTAGAGACAGATATTTCAGGGAACGGGTCACAGACAAGATAGAAAGGGGAAGATAACAGAAATTTCTTGAGACATAAAATTTTGTTGGGTTCATCATTGATTGATGAAGCCGATATGCTTCGAGTTTTGGTTTTGTTGGGTGGACACAAGGTGTGGGAGTTTGGCTCCGATAACGGGGCTTGGGGACGAGGTGGGTCCGCCGCTACCCCTACTTGGGGATCGAGAGGGATGGGAGGAAGAGTGGAGAGTACGGAGGTAGAAGATAAGGGGCAATTTAGTCCAAAATAAAATTTCACTGCATACACATATCCAATTAGACAGAGTTATAATGACACTATTTAAAACTGGTAAATTTATAATAGCATGGATCCAATTAACCCCTTTTGTTATCCTCTGCTTATTCATGATCGTGGCCATTCCAATTATAAAATATTACCAAGATAATATCCATGTTAGTTTTTTCATTTACTTATTTGCACATATTCACATTCTCCAAGAATATGTACTTGATTCTGCATAAGTTCTGCACTGACTATACAATTTAAGTGAAGGTTTACACGCCATTCCAATTAGCCCAATTCTTTTCTTATGGAATTTACTGTTTTATTCCTCACATCACCTAACTTTCACATACCTTTATTATATATCTCTAGAGTAGCAACTTCTGAATGCCATGCTATTGGAAAAGTCCTTTCTGGCTATATATTTTTGAGATGAAGATACTGTTTTGATAGGTGTTCACCTGTTTGCTTGACAGGGAGGACACCTCTGGTTTCTGCTGTACACAGTGGATGCATAGGCATGGTCAAGTATCTTCTTGATCACGGTGCAAATAAAGACAAAGCAAGCGAGGGTGGCCTAACTCCTCTGCATTCTGCTGTTGGATTAGGTCTCCCACTATAAACGATTATCACTGTTATGCATATGTTTGTTGCACTTTCTTATGAAGTTCTGTATTTCTGTTGTAATAGACAGTGTGTGGTGTTATTTCCTTACTATAAGCTATCTTCTGTTGTTACATAATGATATTCTTCTTCCTTTATGTTAATAATGAAGCAAACTTTGTTCCAACACAATAATTAAATACTGCTAATTGTCATTAAATAACCTAATATTGCTGTGTACGCATCCTCTAAACATTATTTTTACGTAAATTTCTTTTTTGTTCAGTGGATACAATAAACATTTATGTTTTTTCCTATGAGGTGGTTTTCTTGTAATTTCTAGGAATACATGTTCTTATAAAAAATGTGCCATTGGTCCTATGCATTTTCAATTTTCCCTGTTTATTGGCTTGTCATTTTGCTGAAAGTGTAGATCTTGTTCTTTTGTGATACTTCCTTTTATTGGTTTTTGTAGCACATCTTCTGGAAAAAGGGGTTTCAATAACTTTGCAATAGAAAGAGATTGTTAGAATTTACAATTGTCCCCTTATGTATTAAATACTCGATGGATTTTTCATTATTCAGGTGATTGTAAAATGGTAAAACTATTGCTTGCAAAAGGAGCTTATGTTGACCCGTTATCTGACTGTGGGACACCATTACATCTTGCTGCTACTGAAGGCCAGGATGGTACCATGAAGATATTGTTGGACCACAATACGGATGTAAGCTTAACTGCATGCTAATCCTACCTTAAAGTTAGCCTTTGGAACAGCAATTGTGTTTGGTTTTGTTCTCAAATCTGTTGTAAGACATGCTTTGTCGTTTCTTCTGTACCAAATAAGTTTCCATTGTTTGAATGGACTTATTATGCAATTGCTCTTTTGTACTTCTACCATAATTTATGGTACATTATTCTGTACTGTTACTTGTTCTGTGGTGCCATCTGGAATAGAGTAAAGTCTATAACACTTGACCAGAAAGTCAATAAGCCAAAATACACTCCGTAAAAATATTGACAATGTGCTTATTTAGTTTTGCACTGCCATCCAAGCTGCTCTATCATCCTTTCAATTTAAAGCTTCAGACAACAATATGCTTCTTTAAATCAACCATTTTATTATGTTTCATCCTTTATCCAGTGTTATCATTAGGAACTAATATGTCTGATGTTTCTCAACAGTACAACAAGATGGTACTTGATATGACACCTCTCTTTGTTGCTATAAATCATGCCTCAGAAAAATGTGCGAAGCTCCTGGTTAAGGTAAAATGGTCTCAGTTAGCTTTGTTGAATCCTATAGTTATGGTGAGGTTTGTTTGCTTTGTTTCAACATTCTTCCACTCAAGCCTGGAAAGTTTTACTTGCTTGTCATTATATTAGGCCCAATTATTTTCTTCAACTCCAAAATTCAACTTCCTCGTTTTTCGTTAGCACGCTTTTCAAACTGTTAAATGGTGCATTTTAAAAAAAATTCAAATAAATCCATTTTTCAAGTTTATGATTATTAATACTTAATTAATGATCTTTTTCGTTTTGCGTGCACTAAAACTTCTCTCCAAAAGAGGAGATCGAATGCAGCCTTAGTTTGGTCTGTGCAGTCTGTCTACAGTTGTCATAACACCTTATAAGCTATATGATTCTTTGTTAATTATTATCTTCTCTTTTTGGGAACTTTTGGCCATCAGTTTTGCTTCGACAAACATGGTTTACTTGAGCCAAACAGCACAGTAGACATTTAGAAAATAGGCACTCGCAATAAAGCTGTTATTTTTAGTTTATATCTGAAATGACATATTGCTGGTGAAATCTTGTGTACTGATGTATATCATTTTTTTCTATGATAGGCTGGTGCTGATATCAATGGAGATTATGTGTTAACTGCTTTAACTGATACTTCAAGTCCTAGTTCAACTCAGTGTTTGCATTGCTTACTGGAAGGGTTTACTGCCAGCCATCACGTTGGTGACAATGTAAGAGTTGACTTCTGTGCCCCTGCATGTGTGCACATCTGATCTCACACACGTATTGTCTAGTACATGCTTGTAATATGAACTAAATGTGGGTAGCTCAGCTTTTCGGGAGGTGTTTGCCTTTTTGGTTAATGTCTTTGCCAACTTTGATTTAGATTACTGAGGGTAACAGATTATCTACTTGATCATAGGGATAAATTAAATATTTTGATGAACATACTTAACTAATAGTTTAAAACAACTAAACAAGTGGTCTAAACAATGCAGTACAAAAAAGTTCCTTTTGAGAACTTTTTTGAGCGTGGAGCAAATAATCCATTCAACAATTCGGTGTATAATCTGAAAAGTACAGGTTAATTTCTGAATGCTTCTTTCCTCTTCGTAGTCTCATAATTATTCTGTCACCATAATCTTGTTCCAAAAAAAATATGAATACGAATTCTGATCCAAAAAGAAAGTTGAGTTTGGTACACATAATCTTGTTGAAATATGCAAAAATTGTTTTGAAAAAAAAAATTCTAGTTTCCAAGATGTAAAAAAAGGTTTTGGTTTTCATGAGGTCACCCACTATTCATGCTGCTGTAGCACTACAAGTCTACAACTTTTCCTTTGTACCTTCACCTTGAAACCTAGGATAAATTTTAAAGGGAGTTTCTTAGGTTTGTACTCCCTCCTTCCCATAATATAAGGGATTTTGAGTTTTTGCTTGCAACGTTTGACCACTCATCTTATTCAAAATTTTTTGAAATTATTATTTATTTTATTTGTGACTTACTTTATTATCTACAATATTTTAAGCATAACTTTTCGTTTTTTATATTTGCAAAAAAAATTTGAATAAGACGAGTGATCAAACGTTACAAACAAAAACTCAAAATCCCTTATATTGTGGGACGGAGGGAGTACAACTTTATATGTTCTACAGTCACAATGTTTGAATTCTTTAAATCATTGCAGCATGTCAAAAATTTGAGTTTTCAGAAACGGGAGACATGGGAGACTGGGCCCTTGAAGATTAAATAATTATGATGCTCATGGCAACATATAGTCATTGATGAGTAGGGCTGTTGAAATAGGATGAATATTAGGGACCTAGGAAAGCTTTCCGTTGCAATTGCATTCGCTTGTTGCCAGTTGGCTCATCCCTTGTCTGACTAGGCCTCGGTGGTTGCAGCTGACTATTTAGCACACACAAAGCATGAAGGAGATGGGTTACGATGTTTAGCTTGCTGAACTTGTATGGTAATGTAGGATAGGAGGTGGGCTGGTTGATTTGTTTTCCCTTTGCCCCTCTCCTTTTATTAATCACTTTTACCTGTTTTTCTCTCTGCATCTTCAGTTTCAATGCTTTCTATGGTATTAACTCATCACATGCCTGATGCCATGGCATGTGATGAGTATGTGTCTACGTGGTGGTCTGGTACCATTCCTCGCTATCTTTATGAACCATGGCATGGATGCTATAGAAAATTTTCATGAATGCTTAAAACATCATGCCCAGGCAACCAATTCTGTCTTTTTCCAAATCCGTACAGCATGGTCGTAGTTGCTTTAGTAATATCTCATACAGTCATACTTTCCATGCATCATGCTGCAAGTCTTCATTTGTTTAATATTCTTGATGATACTCTGATTCAGGGAGCACCTGTGAGTAGAAGTATAACAGAGTTAAAGTCACTAGGGAGTATGGCGTTCCAGAGCAAGAACTATCTTCATGCTGCAGGATTCTACAGTAAGGTATTAACACCATATTTTCCTGTGTGTTTTCCTTTTCCAACCTTTTTCTCAATTGTGTAAATTATAGTAACTTGTGCTGTTCACTAGTTCACTAGTTGAACCTGGCAAGGATCATCGGAGTATATGATTTACAGGGATTCTGATATGGTTTATTTCGTATTATTCTTGAACATAAACACATGGGACTTCAAACATTTGGAAAATTTGGTTTCACAATGTTTTAGAATGCAATGGTTAATTTGATGCATTTTACAAAAGAAAACAGCCTTTCATGCATGCAGATTTTGATATGGCATTGGCTGATTTCTAAGATTCTTGGTCAAGGGACAGTGAATTCCCTGAGTGCATCTGGGCTTCAGTTGGCACCAGTTATCTCTAGCAACTGGATAGGATCCAAATAATAGCCATGCTGCATTCTTTATGAGTGCATCTGGGCTTCAGTTGTCGCTTTGTTTTGTTTTAAATTATCCGGGGAATTCCTGCATCTGCAAACAAAATATATGTTGATGCAGTTCTTAGATTTGCCTTATTGAGGATAGTGTCCATTTTGTGATAATGGAAACGTAAACGTGTACTGCCACCAAATTACGTAGTGCACGGCAGTAATGATTTTTTTACCACTCCTTTTTATCTCGTCATAAAATAGTGCTGATTTGGAGTTCTGTGCTTTGTCAGAACATAGGAAAACTATGTTAGACAGGAAAATTATCTTAAATATCATATTTAAAAGAGAAAGAAGCGTAGCTGCGGAATGAACTATAGCAAAATGTATTCTGAGTCCAGGGTCACCCGCGTCCCCTTTAGGGAAAATCAAATTTATACATGTTCCTGTGATTTTAATTTTCTGAAAAAAATCATGAATATAGTGCATATAAAGATGTAGAAACCTGCAAGAAAAATCAATTCAAAATCCATCCTTGTTTCAAGGTACAAAAAAGACAATGTTGCATCATTAACAAATGAGCAAATAGTAGACATCTCCATGAACAGCGCTGCTTGTCTTTTTTATATCTTGAAATCTAGGAAAAAAATGAATTGATTTTTTGCTGGTTTGCAAATCTTTATGAGCTTTTTCTGGAATTTACAAAACACTGCAACATGCTGAAAATTCAAATTTATTTGTAAAGGGTCGCCAGTGACCCTAGACATTAGAATTGCACTCCAGAATATATCTGGTCAAGTGTTTCTTTTAAATATTTGTATGAATCTATGCACGGAATGTGCAGATATTATCTTAATGATGTTGTTTCTTGTTGGATGCAGGCAATGGACCTTGACCCTGATGATGCCACCTTGTTCTCAAATAGGAGTCTTTGCTGGCTTCGCATGGGTCATGGAGGCAAGGCTTTGCTGGATGCTCATGCATGCAGAAAAAAACAGCCTGATTGGCCAAAGGCCTGCTACCGGCTGGGCGCATCTCTGATGTCACTGAAGGTTAGAAGTTGGAGTTATCCTTTTTGGTTTTGTGCTGCAAATTGTTGTTTTGATCATCCTCTTGTTTTTTTTGTCATCAGGACTATGGAAGTGCGTGCGATAGGGGTGTAAGTGGGTCAGCCGCGAACCCACTTATAGGTCAAAATAAGCGGGCTCGCGGCTTATTTTAGCCTATAAGTGGTTTCGCGGGTTAGCCACTTACACCCCTACGTGCGATGCACTTTTTGATGGACTCAAATTGGACCCAGCAGATGTTCAGATTGAGAATGCGTTACGGTATCCCATCTTTCCCTTTGTATACATAACTAATGTAGTCAGTAATGCAGTAATGTTAACCATGTGCCAGTTCCAGTTGCTAGTCTCTATGAACAATGAACTCCATGGCTTAGCTCATCTTTTGTCGTTGTCGTTCATATATCAAAATCTTTGTGGGTTCAGGGTCGATTCACACTCAACTCCAAAAGAGATGAGAACATGTTTCTTTTTATTATGGTGTTTTGGGTTTGTTAGGATTTTGCGAATCCAATGTGCATTTCGATGGAAGTCAACGCATTCATGCCATAACATATCACACTTACGTAACCTTCCATCTCCACAACTATATTTCTATGAATCATTTTTACTACCTCCGTCCTAGAATATAGGAATTTTTATGGTTGGACACGGGTGTTAAAAAAATAGGTAGAATAAATGGGAGAAGATTATGATTGATTGAGAATTGTAGGTAGGTGGGAAAATTGAATAGTGAATTGTTGTGATTGGTTAGTAGGAGAATGTTGGCGAAGAAGTTGCATTTTGGGACAAACCTTGAGGGCTAGAAGTTGTTATATTTTGAGAGGAAGGGAGTATTTTGAAGGCATAGCGTTTCTCATTACCATGTGTTGTCACCTAGGGTTACGCTTACCGCTGGTAACCGGCCCGCGGGGTACGGTAATGGTTGTTGGCGGTAGGATTTGGAGAATTTTGATGAAATTCAAAATTTCAAAAAAATCAAAAAAAAATCATGGATGTATTTCTTGTTTTTTAGTGGCGGATGGTGAAGAATTTTTTTGAAAAAGAGTAAGATAAAATCAAATTTGAGTGCAAAGCCGATAATAGTTTAGAAAATAGAAAAAAATAAAAAGTTATTGGGCCTTAAGTTACACTATGCAACTAGCCCATTAAGGCCTGATAGAGGAGAAAATATCTCCATAATATAAAAAAGGTCATGTCAAATTTTTGTATTTTACATTCAAAAGTTTCTAATTTCTACATTTAAGTGGTTTTTCAAAAAAATTTAGCATTGTTCTGTTCAGCTACACAACTCGTAGTTACCGTGTAAATATCACGGTTACCGCATCAAACCGTGTCCAAACCACGAAACCGCCAAATATTTTAATTCAAATGTTTGCCGACGAAATTCACACGGTTTTCGGTGGGGGTGTGATAATCCCCCTCTAAACGGTGAGGGAAACCCTGGTTGTCACGCATTGGCGACTACAGGCTTACTACGTCCAGTTTAAAGAAAATGTTTTTAGGATTGAATGTGGTCAAAACTTCTGTACCAATATCTCTACGATATTCATACTGACTTTGTGAAAACGATGTCTAGATTGTCCTGAAAATAAATGTTCTCATGGCACTGGTTTTTACTAGGTTTTAACATCATAACAGAAACTAGCCTTAAAAGTTCCATGTTCCAAAATGAGACTCATTCAATACTTGTGGTTCTTGGAATATGCAGGGAAGCTTTTCAGAACTTGAAGTTATCTCGAAGCACCAAGGCAAAGTGAACTTGTTCTTCCTTGATGGGGAATGGAGTTACGTTTCCTGTCCACACATTCTACTATCCTTGCGCGAAGCTACCCGTATTTCCTGAACAAGTTTCTTTTTTTTTTAAGTTAATTAAGAACCGTAAGCATTATGAACTTCCTTTTGTGGCAAGTAGTTTGGTTCTCAAGAATTTTGTATTTCATGTGATAGTGATGCTATTGTGATACTTTAGAACTTGGCATGCTCGACACGATGTTACCAACTGCTGTCTGACTCGTAACGCATATTTTTTTCCCTTTTTGCCCTTCCATCTATTTTTTTCGGAAACTTTGGGCCTAGCTATCGATCTTGGCTTGCCTAAAAAAAATCAGGTGTTGCTTTTTTTTTTCTGGATAATAAAGAAAACCCTCTTAAAAGACAGGATTTCACAAGTACTTCCTAATACTTGTCTGGATTTATTAACATCTATATAAATGTGGAGAATGCTAGAAAGTCTTGCATTATTAAATGGAAGGAGTACCTAAATATATATTAGATTCCTGAATTTCAATATTTTTTAACCTCATGGATATATTTTTCATGAAAATTCCACAATATGCATTCTTATTTTTCTTCAAACCTGTTCGGGTCACGATTTCTTTTGTTCTTCTTTCTCTCATCCCATTACACGTCTTCTCCTTGACTGCTATTATTTCTTCGCAACCAAGCTAAGAAACAAAAAAAGCCTGATGATAATAGAAACAAAAAATGCCATTGATTTGGCCGACCCCCGAAGCCACGATCACCATGTCTTTCCCGCTTAAACCGATCTATTCCACCTTGAAATCCTCTGCCACCTCCAGGAATTGGTCTGCCCCCATGGGCCACGGCCGGGCATGGAAGTTTTGTTGCACACCACCCCTTGCTATTAGAGATGGCAACGGGACACGTGACCCGACACCCGACGGATTTTTATTCTATTATGAGCTAATCATGTTTTATCTAGATTGAGCCTAAAACTATGAGTACCATAAGTCCTAACGACTACTAAAATCATAGCATAAAACTTCTTTCGTATCTTAAGAATTATTCTAGTATAGTTATATAAAATTATTATTTTATTTCTACATTATGATGTATTATGATTCTAGATTTTTTTTACTCCCTTAAAACGCTAATGTAAATAGTATTGTTGCCAGAGAGAATATCAATGGTTTACAGTTTTAATATGATTAATTACAATATAAAACTATAAATGTTACAAGTCAATTATGTGGGTATGGGTACCCACACGGGTGTGGTATGAGGATGATTTTGTACCCGTGACGGGTGTAGATATTTAAGCGAGAATATTTAACAATCGCCGGTGCGACCATAGGGCATGGGAATCTGATAGGTATGTACCCGATGCTATCTCTACTTGCCATGAAGTTTCCCTGGCCAACTCCTCCAGGCGGTGACAGGCGCAGATTGGCGGCGTCATTTCTCTCCATCGCGCAACATGCTGCGTCGGCGCCGTAACTCGTTGATCGCGATACCCTAGCCAAAACCCTTCTCGTAATCTCTCGTTCCAGTCTTAGCAAAACCACTAGACCAGGAACGAGCCGGAAAGGAATTTTGGGTCATTTGATCTCAGCCTTTTTAACAGAGATATTAGATTGAAAATTTGAATTAATAGAGATCCCAGGAAGTCGCGGAAATTGATCGATCACTGATAATTCCGGCGCTATCACCGTCGACGAAGCCCGAAGGCACGCCGGAGCGGAAGACGACGCAGCAGCCGCCGCCAACTCCACCAGTCTTGACAAAATTGTGTCGAGGAAGTTGCAGATGCCAAATCCAGTGACTTTTGTATTGGTCGCGATGACCAAAAGCCTACGACAAAGTTAGGCCTCGTTAAGTTCCCAAAATATTTTGTAAAAACCATCGCATCAAATCATTGGACACATACATGGAGCATTAAATATAAATCTATATATATACCTAATCTTTACCTATTATAAAAGTTTAAGATGTTTTTGCCAAAAGTTTTCGTAGGTCACTCCTAATTGTTTCGGTTTAGTATATCATACGTACTCACGCGAGAAAACATCCATCCATCGTTGTGCGGTTCAGATCGATCACGCCGGCGCGAAGAAGTCCAGAAATTGTTTTGGAGTACGATGGCGGGTGAGGCAGCCACCGTGCTTATCAGAGAGATTGTGTCCAGAACACAAATCCAACAAAACACTCAAACATTTTCTTTCCGCGAACTAAATAAGGTCTAAGGGTGTGTTTAGTTCGCGAAAAGAAAATTTTTGGGTGTCACATCGGACATATGACCGGATGTCGGAAGAGATTTTCGGACACAGATGAAAAAACTAATTTCATAACTCGCCTGGAAACCGCGAGACGAATTTATTAAGCCTAATTAATCAGTCATTAGCATAGGTGGGTTACTGTAACACTTATGGCTAATCATAGACTAATTATGTCGACGTTTGATGTCGCGATTCCGATATTTGCATAGTACGGGGATCGTTGGTACTATGATATATGCGAGATTGAGGTAAAAGAGACAGAGGCGAAGATTTTTATATAGGTTCGGGCCCCTGAATTGTCAGGTAATAGCCCTACATCCTATTGGCCGAAGCCGGTCGTTGCTCTTATTCACCATAATCACACCAGTACAATAGTTGGGGTAGCCTATCTAACTGTTGTCGACTTGGCGGTCTAATGTTCTGACTCGTAGTCGACAACAGGGTAGTCTTCCTCCTCGAATCCGCATCCGGCGAGATCAGAGGTAGCGCTAGATTCCTCTCTTTGGTTCCCGTAGGTACCATATGTGGTTTTCTTAGGCTTATCTCTGATGTCGATATCTGGCAGCTTGTCTTGGCGTATGTAGGCTTGTGTGTTGTGGCTTCTGTTGTTCCGTGTCCCCTCTCCTTCTAGGGGACCTTGTATTTATACCGATAGGTATCCCCTTGTTCAAGTAGAATTATGGAAACCAATATGGATACAATCCAAGTAGTTCTTGTCGTTTCCATATAGAACTCTATTCATCCTTCCTTATGTAGAACTCCTCCTATATCCGAAGATTGTTTCCGTATAAGACATGGTATGTGGTGGGTTCTACCGAGATTTAGTCAACTACTATTAAGTATGTGGTATCCATAACCCTAACAAATTAGAACAAATTAGGCTCAAAATATTCGTCTCGCGATTTCCATGCAAACTGTACAATTAGTTTTTCATTTTATCTATATTTAATATATTAAATGCTCTATACATATGTTTATAGATTTGATGTGAAGTTTTTAGGAAAAAAAAATTGGGAACTAAACAAAGCAACGGTGAGGAGCCGACCGCTTCATCCTGCAACCATCACCAGAGACAGAATTGCCAAGAAACACTACAATGCGAGGTACAGCCACCAGCGCCTGAACCCTAGCGCACCCTTGCCGCCGGCAACCGTCGAACGCCGGTCGTCTCTGCACCTTCAGTCCTCTGGAAAAAACGAATCCTTCGATTCTTGTTGTTCAGTGATGGATCCTTCACTTCTGGCGGTTGTTGGGGATAGTAATAATGTTAATAAAACTTGCGCTCAGTAACCCATAGGTTTTGTCGGGCAAATATTTTCTGTACTACTCCCTTCGTTTCACGATATTTATTATTCTATACTATTGTTTAACATGAATTAAGGGCCTGAATCAAAGAAATTATAAAGGAATTTTATAGGATTGAAATCCTATAGGAAATTTTCCTATGTAGTACTTTGATTCAAAGGATTGAAGTTTTCCAAATCCTACAAAATTCCTATAGAATGGCTTATTGCATATAAGTTTTGGAGGAAACTTAGCAAGAGGTCCAACCTCTTGGTAAGAATCCTTTGAGTCTCTCTCTCATCCGATTCCTGTGTTTTTCCTGTGGTCCAATCAAACGATTATTCCTGTGGTTTTCCTATGTTTTGCATCCTCTGTTTTATTACACTTATATTCCTGTCAGAATCCTATGTTTTTCCTATTCCTTCGTTTTTTTTCATTCCAGGGGCCCTAAGATTGAGAAAGAATGACTATAATCCCTCTTATTTCTAGGGGAGTAGGAGGTTGATTAGGGTGTACACCCTCTGTTCTACAAAGAATCAAATCTTAGAAATGAATCTAAACATATATATTTTTATCTTCAGAAACGGATTTTTTATGAGACAGAAAGAGTAATTAATAAAAAATCGAACCGGAGCTGATTGATGGGACAAATAGTAATATAAATTTTGTGACAACTACTCCCTCTGTTCAAAAAATGCCAACCAAGGTTGTACCAAAAAAAATATATTGTTTTTTTTTTTGACGAAAGGAGTGCTTTAGAATACATTTTATAGGCTCTAAGGCTGTGTTTGTTACCAGCCGTTCCCAACTCCCCTACTCGTTTTCCGCGCGCACGCTTTTCAAACTGCTAAACGGTGCGTTTTTTTACAAAAATTTCTATACAAAAGTTGATTAAAAAATCATATTTATCTATTTTTGAAAAAAAATAGCAAATACTTAATTATACACGTGCCAATGGATCGCTCCGTTTTCCGTGTATACTGTTTGGGTTGGGAACCTATTCTTGCAAACAGACCCTAAGAAGATGACAAAGGATGTACTCCCTCCTCATTTTAAGCGCACTTGTGATTTTTTTGTCTAATGTTTAACCGTCCATCTTATGTGAAAAATTTATGAAGTAATTAAAATAATAAACATGTAAAGTATGATTTATATTTTATTATCTAATAATAATAATAATAATTATAAAATAATTTTAAATACGGCGGAAGGTTGGACATGGAAATGCCACGGAGGTTGTGAGTTCCTAGCTGGACTACCGGGGTAGCGACGTAGCGTGCCACACTGCCGCATTGCTATGTCACGTCTTATCAAAATTTAGGTTGTGTTTAGATCCAAAGTTTGGATCCAAACTTCAGTCCTTTTTCATCACATCAACCTGTCATACACACACAACCTGTCATACATATCATCTTCAATTTCAACCAAAATCCAAACTTTGGATCCAACTAAACACAGCCTTAGTGAGGAGCAAACCTGGTTGACTACAGTCCGGCCTGCTTCTCATCTCCCTTTCTTTCTTTTCACAGTGGCCGCTGCTGTTTAGGAGTAGTAATTTTTTATTTAACCGTTCATCCATCCACAGTTCTCTCCTCCTTTCCTTCCTTCGTAAGGTTCCTTCCTCTCTGGCTGTTCTACATATTTTCTTTCTCCATCGCCAATTTCTTCGTCGCCCCATCATCCTGCCCGCTTGATCGAGCTGTTCGTCTAGGTGGGTTCTCCATTGCTGCTTACTAATACTCCGTTCTTGTTCCCTTCTCAGGTTGGTTATAATGTCAAATGCAATACTTGTTTTTTTGTTCCCTTCTCAGGCTGTTTATTTGATTTCTAATAACTGAGCTTTTCGGGCTGTTTTTTTTTTTTTTTTTTTTTTTTTTTTTTTTTTTTTTTTTTTTTTTTTTTTTTTTTTTTTTTTTTTTTTTTTTTTTTTTTTTTTTTTTTTTTTTTTTTTTTTTTTTTTTTTTTTTTTTTTTTTTTTTTTTTTTTTTTTTTTTTTTTTTTTTTTTTTTTTTTTTTTTTTTTTTTTTTTTTTTTTTTTTTTTTTTTTTTTTTTTTTTTTTTTTTTTTTTTTTTTTTTTTTTTTTTTTTTTTTTTTTTTTTTTTTTTTTTTTTTTTTTTTTTTTTTTTTTTTTTTTTTTTTTTTTTTTTTTTTTTTTTTTTTTTTTTTTTTTTTTTTTTTTTTTTTTTTTTTTTTTTTTTTTTTTTTTTTTTTTTTTTTTTTTTTTTTTTTTTTTTTTTTTTTTTTTTTTTTTTTTTTTTTTTTTTTTTTTTTTTTTTTTTTTTTTTTTTTTTTTTTTTTTTTTTTTTTTTTTTTTTTTTTTTTTTTTTTTTTTTTTTTTTTTTTTTTTTTTTTTTTTTTTTTTTTTTTTTTTTTTTTTTTTTTTTTTTTTTTTTTTTTTTTTTTTTTTTTTTTTTTTTTTTTTGAAAGGATTGCAGACCCAGTTTGGTAGTAGTAGGTTATTTCAAGCTTGTAATCTTGATCTTCTTGCAAATTTCCATATTAATCGATGACTAGATTGTACCCTCTTAAAAGAAGTAAATATTGATGACCAGATTTAAGCCAATAACATAACATCACATTAGGTTTGTTGGTTGGCACCAGATGTCATCATATCTAAAAGAGCAAGAAATTGGGCTTTTCAATTTCATCAGTTTGTTCCGTAGTCACATACAGAAATCAGGGCCTGCCCTGAGATTTTTGTCGCACAGGGTGGAACTAAAAAGAGAGGCCCCATTTTGAACATAAACATGAAAAGTACTCATATGAATATATCAATGGCAAAGATCGTATTATGTGCATGACTGACATACGTTTAAACTAGCACCAAAATTATGTTAAAATCGCTGTAGCAATGAAATAAGAGTCTCGTTACGGTACTCTTTACTGGTAGTAGAAATTAATCTAAACCATGGATCTAGGGCTTGTTCAAATTATTGTCAAAATCAACATGGCCAATTTTTTGGTAAGTTGACAAAATTGCCAAATTTTGGTAGGATGGAATAAATATGTTGTGCCAAAATTTCCTATGCGTTACCATAATTTGGTAACAAACTAAATACAGTAATATATTTGTCAATTTTACCAAATAATGGTATATTTTAAAATGACACCAATCTAAAAGGCCCTTAGTTGTATTCAAGGGTTCAGATCTTTTTTATACTACAACCTTAGTTAGCAGTAGTATAAACGTGAAAGGGTATGATTGTCCATAAAAGTATAAGATCGGATGGGTAAAATTGTACTTTTTGTCCACTTTATTTTGTGCAAAAAATCATGCGAACTGCAGATATGTAAATAAGTAAAGATATATTATGGACTTGTATGTCTACTCTATTTCGGTTGAAAAATAGGACTCTATGGGTTGGAAATTTCTTCATGGAATTAATTGATTCCATATGTTATGGGTTAGGGTTCTTAGGGGGTAAACACCACCGGGTGGATAGCCGGGCGGTGATGGTTGCTAGGGATGAGAGGAGGACTTAGGTTGGGAGAGACTAATTCTGACTCATTGCTGTACATCACCCAGATCACATCAGAACTACGCAGTTCACTAGTAGCATCGAGGTCAAGCCATGAATTAGATTGTAGCATTCTGGGTTGGGCCTTCTGTTGTCTTCATATTGCAGAGAGGAGAGCAGATAGTGGAGCAGCTAGTATGTTCTGAACTTTGTTCATAAATTATAATTTCAGACTAACACCTTCAAAAATATGTTTCTGCAGACCATTCCAAAAGAATTTGTGCAGCGTTTAAAGGGTGACATCCCTGAAGAAATCCAACTGGAAACACATAACAGAAACAGTCACACTGTTAGAGTTGACAAGTCCCAGGAAAAGGTTATCTTTGCAGCAGGATGGGCACAATTCGTCAAAACCTTTGATTTACGTATGGGTGACTCCATGATGTTCAGATTCAAAGGAAATTCTCAGTTTGATGTCATAATATTTGATCAAGTTGGCCACGAGAAAGTATGTTCTGTTGCTGTGGATGATTATCTGGATCCTAATGTGCAAGAAGGGCGCACAGATGCTACTGAAACACTGAACAGTTCTCGTGCTCATTCTCAGGATGATTATCTGGATCCTAATGTGCAAGAAGGGCGCACAAATGCTACTGAAACGCTTAACAGTTCTCGTGCTCATTCTCAGCCCATGCCAATGCAGACACCAGCTACTGAAACACTGAACAGTTCTCGTGCTCATTCTCAGGACATGCCAATGCAGTCACCAGCTACTGAAACACTGAACAGTTCTCGTGCTCATCCTCAACCCATGCGGATGCAATTGCCTACTGAAACCGTGAACCATTTTCATGCTCCTCATTATCCCATGCAGATGCCAATTGAAAACATGGCCCTTTCTCGCACTCAAGCTGTGCCCACGCAAATGCAGTCACCACCAACATATAGATGGACACAGGTGCAAAGAGATAACTTAAGTGAGTGCAACAAGACCATGATGAGTTCCTCCTCCGAGTCATCGGTTACAACTCAGTTCTTATATGCATTGCCTTATAAATCTCATCTGGTGTTGTCATGTCATATTTCGCAGCTATAACTGGTTGACGTTTTCTTTTCTTTGCACACAGGATATTCTTTGCCCTCTGAAGATCAGGGTTGCAGAGTAGGTGTTATACCTGATCCCATCATTGGGCGTAGGACCAAACTAAATACAGTTCAGGAGAAGGTGGTGAACTTCAAGATCCAACATATTCATTCTGAAATCCCAATATTTGTAGCTGTCATTAAAAGGAGCAACGTGTCTGGAGTGTTATCCACTCTAGTGAGTGTCATATTTCTTTTCTCAAATGGGCATACTTTCAAATACGCACTAATATAAACTGGTGTTTACACTACTGATGTCCATACTGCTCAATTACGCACTATTTAAACTACCGATAAACATTATTCTCGATGTTGTTACTTCTGCGGTTGCTTAAGATTATTTAAACTATCCACTGAATTTACATGCGATACACTTGCTGTGGTTGCTTAAGATTTATGATGCAGTGCCAGATTGTTTTACTTATAATTTATTTGCAATAACTCCATCATCTCCTTTTTTTTTTCATGTATGCAACTAGAGTGTCGCCAAACGGTATGTGGATGAATACCTTGGAGGCGAGAGATTCATCAGTCTTTCGCGACTTGGGGGCAAGTGGGGCATCAGGCTTGCTGGTGGGGGTGAGAGTGGCACAAGGATGGTAGGTGGATGGCAAAAGTTTGTGAATGAGAACGATGTTGGAGTGGGGGATATTTGCCTGTTCGAGCTGTTGAAGAATCACAAGGGCACAATGGAAGTTCATATCATCAAGGCAAAGGATATCTTTTGATCGAAAAGGCCATTCTGTTTAAATCTGCTGATTTTACTGAATTCTGATGAATGTTGCTGGTGCTTTTGTGTTGCTGAGAATGGTAGCCTATCTATCCAGTTTATGCAACTACTGGTCCTAAGTCATTGGGGGCTTCGTTTTTCTCTTTTTTTGATGTACAGTAGGGGAGTTGCCTTACTAATTAATGACCCAAGTGATTACTGATACTTTTGGTGCAATGCTGTTATAGTAAACATCAGCTGTTCAGGGGCGTTAAGCAGACTTTCCTCTGTTGTTTATTTCCTTCGGTTCTCAGAATTATATCACATTTATTGCTCTCAAATACAATCCAGTAAAAAAAATATCTCGTTTTGATGCACCTCTCCTATCGAATTCCTAGAACTTGAAACATCAACTGCATATTTACGCATGCTCATGGGATGTATATTTACAGTAGCAATGTGTGTGTGTTGGTTCGGTCCTGTGTTTAATAGCACGCTTACAATTTCTTGTTACAAAAATGATTGGAGAGATGTCTCTTCCTTTAAATCTCATTCTCAACACGCTCATAATCTCTTCTTTAAAAAAATATCGTTTCCAACACGCTCACAATTTCTTCTTTAAAAAAATCGTTCCCAACACATTCACAATTTTTTAATACTTTCTTTGTTTCATCATATTATAAGTCGCTTTGATTCTTCTATAATTAAACTTATTTAAGTTGGACCAAATTTACAGAAAAATACAAAACAAACATATCATCAAATTATACAAATTGAGATGTTTCTAAATTTGTATATAAACTTAGTCAAACTTAATAAAGTTATTTTTTCTATAAATTTAATCAAATTTAATACAGTTTAATTAGAAAAAGTCAAAACGACTTATAATATAAAACATGTGGAGTATTAGATTTATGTACGAATTTGAGCGGGCTTCGTTTTTCTCTTTTTTGATGTACAGTAGGGGAGTTGCCTTACTAATTAATGACCCAAGTGATTACTGATACTTTTGGTGCAATGCTGTTATAGTAAACATCAGCTGTTCAGGGGCGTTAAGCAGACTTTCCTCTGTTGTTTATTTCCTTCGGTTCTCAGAATTATATCACATTTATTGCTCTCAAATACAATCCAGTAAAAAAAATATCTCGTTTTGATGCACCTCTCCTATCGAATTCCTAGAACTTGAAACATCAACTGCATATTTACGCATGCTCATGGGATGTATATTTACAGTAGCAATGTGTGTGTGTTGGTTCGGTCCTGTGTTTAATAGCACGCTTACAATTTCTTGTTACAAAAATGATTGGAGAGATGTCTCTTCCTTTAAATCTCATTCTCAACACTCTCATAATCTCTTCTTTAAAAAAATATCGTTTCCAACACGCTCACAATTTTTTCTTTAAAAAATTGTTCCCAACACATTCACAATTTTTTAATACTTTCTTTGTTTCATCATATTATAAGTCGCTTTGATTCTTCTATAATTAAACTTATTTAAGTTGGACCAAATTTACAGAAAAATACAAAACAAACATATCATCAAATTATATAAATTGAGATGTTTCTAAATTTGTCTATAAATTTAGTCAAACTTAATAAAGTTATTTTTTCTATAAATTTAATCAAATTTAATACAGCTTAATTAGAAAATGTCAAAACGACTTATAATATAAAACATGTGGAGTATTAGATTTACGTACGAATTTGAGGATTATACCAAGAGTTCATTTTACAATGCTACGCTTTCCTAAAAGTCTGTAAAATATAATAAAATTATATAAGAATTGGATGTTGTTCGACCATAATTGTCTGCCAGTTTTAAAGTGATTTTGGCACGCGCTGACGTGGTCGGCACAAGTTATCTCCCTTATGGGAAGGACCGTTCATAATTTCTGAAGTTACTCGGCCAGGTTCTTACTGACTCAAGCGTGAAGACGGTACTCATGTTGACAACTCTTGGAATATTGAGCACCTTCGTCGTTTTTATGCTTAGGCATTACTTTTGTACCTTCCTCTTTGACTGCTAACATCAAGTTACTCCTTGAGTTATCAGTCGGGGGCTACTATAATAATAATGGAGTGTGATTCTTATCAATTCAATTTGCTTGATTTATCATTGCTCTGTTCGATTTTTTGGCTTAGTCACTGAGGACTGAAAGTTTTTAAGAACTTTTGCGGGTTTTAGGCTCAATAAGGTTTGACAAAAACTTTTAAGAAATCAGGAGCTGAGTTTAAATCATCAAGCACAGCATAAATTCATCAGTATTGTACAAATTGTGCCTCCATCATCATTAGAACACAATGTCAATCAGTTTCAGTTTTTTCATCATCAGAGTTATCAGACCCAGTCGGCCTGAGATTGTTGTCCTGAAACCTCTCAACTACATCAGTGGCTATATTGATGAGGTCAAGGGCGGCTTCTTCACTTGTCCTGTCTGCAAAGCCGTCGACAGCATCAATATCAATCTTCGGGTACAAGGACTTGGTCATTGCCAATGCTAGACTCGCCCCCATACTTCCAGCTTCCTTGATGTTAAAATATGTATCTAGAGCAGTTCTCAGCTTGTCGAAGATTTCAACAGCATCAAATGAACTCGGACCATTATTATTGAAAAACATGGCTTCGATAAGTGGAGTAGCGGCATTGGTAACTTCATCCCTAGCTCCTTCAAGCTTCTTGATTTTGTTGACCAAGACGTCGAATTGAGCCTAGGATTTGATTTTGCGATCTGCACAAATGGTTCACATCAATGACTGTGCAAAAAAGACAAGAATGGTTTGAAGTTTCGGCTACAAGTACCTTCGACATCTTTCAGAGCCGAGTCCCTTTGTTTGGTCAATTCATCCTTATCTTTTTCCAGAGCCTTGATTCGCTTTTCTAGCTCGGATATCTTGGCAGCTTGCACTGTATTATTTTCCATTGGTTAATTGCATGTGGATAGCGGCTTTGAGTAAGTCAGATAGGAATACAAATTACCTTTGGATGAACCGCTCCGCTCAAAGTTGGAATCTTGGAGCTCGGCGATTCGGTCCATAAGATCATGCTCAGTTTTCTTGGCAAGCTCCTTGGCTTCAAGAAGTTGGGTTCTGGTAGCCTCCAGGGTTCCAAGGTGGGGGACCAATTTCTCAAGGGTTGCAGTTTTTGCCTCATTCCTAAGATGGATTCTCTGCATTACAAATTCATCTCTATTCAGTAAAGTGGCCGACAGGATGATTAAGGCTATGTGTAAAGAGACATACATTTACAAGACGAGTGGCTTGATTAAGTGTCTTTGTCAGCAAAGAAACTTCCTCGTCTTCCTTCTGTTTATTTATCACAATCCCTTGTGACCGCATTTCATCATCCCACCATTTAACTAAGATGGGTGGGCGAGAATCTTCAGCTGACCGTATCCGAAGGACCTCTTCTTTGTCACCGATCATTGGGCCTTACATATTCATGGACGATGATAAAGCAATTGAAGAAAGTTTGTTGGATCAAAACGGATTTAGAAGAGTTGTTTACCTATTATGATTTCTGGTCGAGGACGAGCAGGCCCTTGCACCCTACCAGGTGAGTTGGACTTCGGGTCGGTGTTGGTATCTTTTTGGGGAGGGCTGCTTGCTTGAGCCTCTACTTCCGGGATGTCTTCACTTCGTCCTGTACCCGACTGGTTTCCAGTCGGGGGCTCCTGATAACCACTGACTTCAGCTTTGGCCGACTGGTTTCCAGTCTGGGGCTCGTTGCTGGCCTCTACATTGTCGGTTGCTGGTTGATTACTACTCGGGCGATCTTCGGCAGTCGGCCCGGTTTCTGTCATAGGACCAGTCTCCGCGCCAGTCGGTTCAGGGTCTTTTCCAGAAGGATCGATGTCAGATGGCTTCCTGCAAATTTAAGATATGCTATTAACGCTACTTCAATAGTGAATGACCAGTGATACAGGGGAAATTGCTAAATGACTTGTACCTGGATGACTTCCTGATTTTTGGTATGGGACGACTGGATGTTTTCTTCTTCGGGTTAGCTTGTCTTGGCTATTTCCCAGTCACCCCTTTGTTGCCAGCCTTTTCAACATTGTCACCCTCATCGTCACTCAGAACTAGTTTCCTCTTACGAGAGTCTAACTGGTTAGTCGGCTTCGAGGTGTTTGGTTGAGCATCGGACCGGATTTTTGGCCCTCCACTAGCCTGACCAGCCTGCCGACGGGGTGAGCGGCGTTGAGCGATCGGAGGATCAGACTTCATCAAGACAAATTCCTGTGCATGATATTTCAAGTTTTCAATTAACCTTGTGGAAGATAAAAGGATGTTTTTGAGAGAGGCCGAGATGTTTGATACATACCGGAGGAGGGTGGTTGAAAGCATTATATGGCACCACTGGCAACAAGTGTGAATAGCTGACCACAATAGCATTCGAGAAGATTTTGTACATTCTCTCCTTCATGATTTTAAACTCCAGAGATTCTGGATCTTCACGGTTAGGGTCATGCTTGCCATCAAACTTGAAGGTTGTGCGGGATCTCTCTGTAATCGGTGCCAGCCGGCTCTTGATAAAATGCCGGGTGATTTGTTCCCCTTGCAGACCCTGCTCTTTGAGCTTCAGCATGAGATCCATCAGGGAAAGTGCTTGGGCAGCCTCATCTCCCATGGGAAGTGAGTTCCAGGTATCTTGATATACTGGAGGAAGACAGGAGTACTCAGGAAGTGCTGGCTCGGGATTTTGCACATAGAACCAATTTGCATGCCAACCCTTGTTCGAGGTTTTGAAGGGCATGGAGAAGTATTTCTGGCTCAAGGTTCCCCTTAGTTGAAAACCGGCTCCCCCAACAACGCACGGCTTGCTTTTATTTGGCTGGGGCTTGAGGAAGAAGATGCGGCAGAATAAGGCAAAATGCGGTCTAATACCCAGGAAAGCCTCGCAGACATGGATGAAATTGGCAATATGAACTATGGAATTGGGGTTTAGGTGATGCAAACTAATCCCATAGAACTCCAGAATCCCCCGGAAGAATCTTGAGGTTGGAAGAAAAAACCCACCGTAGAAGAAATGAGAGAACACCACGACTTCGTGTGTGTCAGGGGTCGGGAATGCTTCGCCGCATGCCGGACGCCATCCGATGATCTCTTTCGCCGGAAGAACACCATGCGCCACCATCTCCTTCAAGTTTTCCTCCGTAACATCGGAGGGCGCCCATTGACTTTCGAAGCTTTCTCTTTCCTCTGCCATGGATGTGAGTTGAATGATGCGATTTGATTTGGAAGTGGCAAGAAATGGATGGGAGATCGATGCGGTGGTTGCGCGGAAGATTTTTGTGGGAGTTGTGAAGCTCTAGAGAGATGGATTGGAGTGGATCTGTGAACCCTAGCTTTCGCCAGTGTGGTTTTGCACTGTAGCAGAGAATGGGGAAAGTGGCGAAGGTTTCGGCGGGGAAGACGAAACGACGCCCTGTCTTCAGCGTTTATTTCGCTAGGGTATCGGGAGTGCTAATGGGCCTAGGCCTAAACAGTACTTTCAGCCCATTTTTGTTATCAGCGTGGCTAGTTGTGATCCTTGGGGACTTAGGCATTTGTTTTTGCTTTGGCAACACTTACTCACGACAGAATAGCTCAATGCTGTTAAAATCCTTTTTAACACAGTTAGATAATTCTTTGGAATTACTACGATGCAAATAAAAAGGTGCCCAACAGAAAAGTGTTATACTAATTTTGTAGGCCTTTTTAGGCTACAAAGCTGTTCTGGTCGCATTCCCGTGTCCATACAAATTTGTATTGTTTTTTCAGCAGAGCAAAGAAAGGTTGTCCTCGTTCTCCCATCCTAGCGACGAACCTGCTTAGTGTCGCCATGCATCCGGTTAGCTTCTGTACTTCCTTGAGTCTTGTGGGCAACTTCATGTTCTCGATTGCCTTGATCTTCTCGGAGTTTGCTTCTATTCCTCTGCCAGAGACGAGGAACCCGAGCAGCTTGTCCGATGGTATTCCGAACGTGCACTTCTCAGGGTTGAGCATGAGGCGATATCGTCGGAGATTGTCGAAGGTTTCCCGTAGATCGTCAAACAATGAGTCGCCTGTCTTGGTCTTGACAACAATGTCATCGACGTAGGCCTCAACATTGTTACCCAGCTGATCGTTAAGTGCCCCTTGGACCGTGCGCTGGAAAGTATTTCCTGCGGTTATCAGTCCAAACGGCATCTTAACGTAGCAGAATACACCGAACGACGTGATGAATGCTGTCTTCTCCTCGTCCTCTTTTGCCATGCCGATTTGGTGGTAGCCGGAGTAAGCGTCAAGGAAGCTTAACAGCTCACAACCAGCTGTTGAGTCCACTAGTTGGTCTATTCGAGGGAGAGGGAAGTGATCCTTGGGGCACGCCTTGTTGAGGTCGGTGAAGTCGACGCACATCCTCCACTTCCCGTTGGCCTTCCGCACCATGACTGGGTTGGCTAGCCACTCTGGATGGAGTACCTCTCTGATGAAACCAGCTTAATTTGAGAAGTTTGTCGAGCTCTTCTCGTATGGCATGTTTCCGATCTGGTGCAAATCTTCGCAGTTTTTGTTTCACTGGCTTGGCATCGGGTCGCACCATGAGTTTGTGCTCAATCACCTCCCTAGGGACCCCTGGCATGTCGGACGGCTGCCAAGCGAACACGTCAGCATTGTCGCGGAGGAAGGTGATGAGCAAGAGTTCCTATTTCTCGTTCAGTAATGCCCCGATCTTGACTGTCTTGTCGGGGTTGGCACTGGAGAGTGGAACGATTTTGATTGCGTCGTCTGGTTTCGGCGTCTTAGTTGTTTTGCTCACTTTCTTGGGTGGCTCGGCTGTGGTGGGTGGGTTGGGCGTGTGCTCGACCATGTCGAGGCTCCGCTTTTCGCATTGGACCGCCAGCTTTGTGTTCCCTTGAATAGTGATTGTTCCCTTCGGCCCGGGCATCTTGAGTACTTGATACACGTAGTGAGATGCGGCCATGAACTTCGCGAGTGCAGTTCTCCCGATGATGGCATTGTATGCTGTGTCAAACTCAGCAACATCAAATGTGATCTGCTCTGTTCGGAAGTGCTCGCTTGGCCGAAAGTCACAGGAAGCCTGATCTTGCCCAATGGCTTGGACGATGACTGAGGAGTGATTCCGTGGAAGGGTTGATCGGTGGGTGTCAACTCGCTTCGTGGAATCCCCATTGCGTACAAGGTGCTGGCGAAGAGAAGATTGATGGAGCTGCCGCCATCGATGAGGACTCGCGCTACCTTGATATTCCGAATAGATGGTTCGACCACGATCGAATATCGTCCTGGGATAACAGCTGCCTTGGGGTGGTCCTCATCTGAAAACTCGAACTTCTGTTCAGACCACTTCATCTTGGGTGCAGCCCCCTGCCATGTCGAACAAACTTCACGCTCCACTTTCTTGTATTCTCGCTTTAAGGAGTACGCCGTGGAACCTCCGAAGATGTGTGAGACATGAAGATCGGAATCTGGGTACGCCGAGTCCGAGTCCTGAGTGGTAGCCTCGGTGGCTTTCTCGACTACACGTACTCGCTTGCCCTTCTCCAATGCCAGTTGCTTTTCCAGCGACTTTTTGAAGATGAGGCAATCCTCCAGAGAATGTCTGTCTAACTTGTGTATGGGGCACCATATTCTCTTCGTGTCACTGCTTTGTGGGTCTGGGTGTTTGGGAGGGCGCTCGTATTCCGACGCGAGGACTTCCGCTTGAGCTTTCCTTTTTCCACTCTTGACGCTTTTCTTCTTGCTCAGTTCAGGTGCGTCCTTGGCTGGCTTCTTCTCTCCCCCCGTCTTCGGCTTGTCGTTCTTGCGTCTCAGTGCGTCGTCCGCGTGAGCGCATCGATCGACGACCTCGAACAATCTTCGAGTAGTTGTGATACGCCTTGTTGCCAACTCCTGAGTAGTATAGCGATCTTTGACCCCGGTTTTGAAAGCGCGAATCGCAGAGGCGTCGGTGATTTCGGGGATTGTATTTCTGCACTCATTAAAGCGTCGAACATAGTCCCTCAAAGATTCGTCCGGATTCTGTGTTAACGCGTGTAGGTCGTCTTCGATCGCGTGGCGCTTGTAAGTTCCTTGGAAGTTAGCGACGAATTGCTGCCACAGATCTGCCCATGAAGAAATCGAGTAGGGCGGAAGGTGCATCAGCCATGAACGCGCAGAACCTTTCAACGCCGTCGGCAAATAGTTTGCTAACGCATTGTCATCTACTCCGGCAGCATATAGTACCGTGGAGTAGACCTAAAGGAATTCTTCTGGGTCGGTACTCCCATCGTACTTCTCTATTGCCCCGGGTTGGAATCTCTCAGGCCATCAGACATCATGTAGGGAATGGTTGAAAGCTCTACACCCGGCGCTGGGGGCGGTGGGTTGTCGGCGATCGTATGTCCTCCGTGGATGTCTATCGAATGACGAGGATGAAAAGGATGATGATCATGACGATTCCGAGGACGACGTTCGGGTTCTCGAGTGTTCTGTCGTCGTCCACCATTGTTGTCCTGGTGCTGATCCCCATTATCATCGCCGTCATGTCGGCGTCCTCGACCAGTATCGTCCGGCGTCTGCTGTTCGTGATTGTCGCGGTCGTGGCGGTTGTGACGATTATCATGGTGTCGGTCTTCGTTCGAGCGGCCTCCTCGTTCTTCGTTCTCGCGACGTCGTGAAGAGACACGATGTCGGGAGCGATTCTCGTTGTCTTAAGCGCGTTGTGCTTCTCGGCGGCCATTCAGATGGTCGCGGAGATCGCCGGTGCCGCGAGGTGGAGGGGTAGCTCGTCTAGGCGACGTCCGTTGCTCCGGTGGTTCGCCGTCGGCACCGCCAACTGTCGGATGTTCTGGTTGTGCTCTGGTAGCGGCCTCCTCGAACGCGTTACTGAGATTGGCTACTGATTCCTGTAGTCGTTATGTCCATCGTGCGAGATCATTGTTAAGTACAGGATCATAGGGGGTTTCTCTCAGTATTGCGTTGATGGTGCCGAGGTGTTGGGCCGGCGTGACCGCTTGATTCTCCGCCTCTGCGTTAGCGTGCGCAGACGTGCTGGTCCCACCGATGGCAAATACGTCGCGTGGTGTACTGGAGGATGATGAGCCAGTCTTCGAGCAAGTGTAGGACTGACGGCTCGTGGGGATCCATGTCGATTACTCCAACGAATCGATCCGAGATCAGCGTCGCTCCTTGTTCCTTGTCTGCATCCTTAAGAGAGATTTTTGATTGCTGGACCTTAGGAAGCGGCGTCTTAATGGCGCGGAGAAGGACCTTGCAGCTTGAGAAGTCGTGATTCTTCGTCTTGTGAATAGGACAATAGACATCATGAGTTAGAGAAGTACGCTGGATTCCATGCTCTTTGTAGGCACGAATTTCAGCTTGTACGTTGAGAAAAACCCAGCAAGCATGCAAGTTGTGTTTCCTGGTCTTGTGGATAGGACACCAGGGCTTTGTTATCTCGGAAGTTGTCCTTGTCGGCTCGTGGTTCTTGTCGGAAGGACAAGGTTTGGCCGCACTAGGAACCTTCTCGGGCTCGTATGACGTCGACGTTCCGTTCTCCGCTACGGCGGGAGGATCCTTCGACATGGAGTCGCCCGGGGTTATAGCCACGGCGTTCTCGTTTCCGGTCATTGATGGACCAGCCGATATCGGTATCGTGGTGTAAACCGGGAAGACGATTTCGCCGACTTGAGTCCACACTAGCATTGTTGAAGTAGGGACTCTTGGATGGGGCCGGTGTTGACGCTGTTGTCGATGAAGCTTGATGTCATAGTAGTAGAACATTGAGCACCAAGGCCCCCTACCTGGCGTGCCACTGTCGACGGGGGATACCCGTAGACCGGATATAGAGGGTATTGGGGTACGCTGGTACGATGATCTACGTAGTACGACATCAAGGAAACCGGAGACAAAGATTATACTGGTTCAGGCCCCTTGATAGGTAATAGCCCTAATCCAGTTGGTATGGGATTATATAGTGGAAACCACAGATTACAAAGGGAATAACAGAACTCGATGATACCGACGAGATCGTGGTCGAGTTAGTTCGACTAGATCACCCGGCAACTTGGCTCCTGTAGGCTCCGACTTCGTAGGCTGTGGTGGTTGTCTTGGCTATCATATTCGATGCCTTAGGTCCTCCCGGGGGTCCCTTTTATATCGCAGGTCTCTCCAAGTAGGACTCGGAGACATCGGACCCTGCACGATACAGTGACGACCCAGTCCTATACGGGTAGGAACCTTTCCATTGGTGGACTTCGTGATGAATTTCCTTAGCGTATACAGAGAACGTCCGTACACGAGCAGATGTACCATATTGCCGTATAGCGTACATCCAAGGGTAGAGGGTATACCTTATCTGTAACTCTGACACTAACAATTTGGGAAACGTTCTAACAAAAACGAGGAAATTGTGATTTGGAGTTGTAGTTTAGAACTCAACCTAAGATGGTGTTTGGATCTACCTCTTTCCATCTTCTACTATCTCATTTTGCAGAAGCATGTTTTTCTAACTGATAAAAGGTGTGCCTTTTAAAAAAATTATTGAAAGATTATTTTATAAATTTTCATAATTTTTTTTGAGCTAAGACTTCTTTGGGCTCTAGCATGCAGCACATGTGTACAGCAATCGCCGCTTTCAGGGCACAAGCTGGAGAGCCGAGGGTGTGTTACAAGCGGCATAAAGTTTTGGTGTATCACATCAGGTATTATATAGAACTAGAAAGGTAGGCGGGGATGTATTGTACACAGGGTTAAACTTTTCGGTTTAGACGATTTGATCGGCATCACCGAAATACCGAAATTTCAGTCTGAAATTTCCAAAAAATTGAACAAAATTTAGTTGAATTTAAACAAATATTACAAAAATTCATGAAAAGTTAAAAAAATGAAAAATTTTGGCCGAAATAATAGCCTAAAATATGGTCCACCGACAGCGGCGAATCTAGGATTTAGAATATGGGTGGTCCGACCTAATTTTTTTTTCTAAACATACTATCTAGCGATAGCAATATATACCATGCAAGTATAGATAATAGAATAGACCAAAAGTGTATCATGCTATATTAATAAAGCATCTTAAAACATATAAAATTAGTAATTACCTAAAATTTTGACTTAAAGAAGCTTACATGGCTATAAAAGTTTTAAAAGAATTGCCATACTAATTTTTCTTCTTATTGGGTTTACGCCTTCTAATGGCTATGAAAGTGTTCGTTATATCTTCTTCCTCCACTTTTAAGAAAACATCCCACTTAATGAATGTGACTATACAATCATCCAAAAGCTCATCACCCATCTTATTTCTCAACCATCATTAATAAATGCATCAGTTCTACTATAATAATTTAATAAATATCACAATGCACAGGAGTAAAGAGTTCAAAATTTCGAAACTGAAAATTGAAAAAAAGTAAAAAGTAGAAAACCTTTTTTTTGGCTTGGTGCAGGACTGCGGTCACTGCGGGCGGGCGTTGGCGGCACACGCTGCAGGTCTGCAGCAGTGCGCTAGTGCGGCTCTGCGGCTGCGGCGGCAGCCGGCCAAGGCGGCGGACTGCTGCAGGCTACGGCACCAGTGCGGCAGTGTGGGCTGCTGCGGCGACCAAGCCGGCCAAGGCGCGCACGCGTGGCCCGGCGGCGCTCGCTCTCACGATCTGATCAGATCGCTGCTCGCGTCGGCGTCGCGACTCGCGAGGGCGAGGAGGAGAGAGACAGAGAGTCCTGCGATGGCGCGACGCTTCGGTTTCTGAATTCCAATCGATTAGATACACCGTACACGCGCGTGTGGGGTGGGGCCTGTGGGCGGCGGGCGCTGGCTCGATGTGCCTCGCTATAAAAATTTAATATAATGATTTAAAATATCGGGTTCACCAATTTAAGTGAAAATCGAAGGTTAGATTTGATAGAGCCACGTGATGGTCTAGGAGCGTTTGTAGAAGTCCCACGTGGCGGTTTAAGAGCGTTTATAGGAAGTTTAATGGACTTTTAGTATATAATAGATAGATAGATTTAAAATATCAGGTTCACCAATTTAAGTGAAAATCGAAGGTTTGATTTGATAGAGCCACGTGGTGGTCTAGGAGCGTTTGTAGAAGTCCCACGTGGCGGTTTGAGAGTGTTTGTAGGAAGTTTAATGGACTTTTAGTATATAATAGATAGATAGATTTAGTATATAATATTCAGGCACTAGTAAAAAAAATTAATTGCAGAATCCGTCAGTAAAACGTGAGATGAATTTATTAAGCATAATTAATCCATCATTAATAAATGTTTACTGTAACACCATATTAGCACCACATTGTCAAATCATGGAGTAATTAGGCTTAAAAGATCCGTCTCATAAATTAGTAGTAATATGTACAATTAGTTAATTTTTTAGCATATATTTAATACTTTATGTAGATGTTTAAACGTTCGATGTGATATGAAAATTTCGGGTGGGATCTAGCCTCAGGCAAGCAACGGCATAAATAAGGCGACACATCCCAAGAAGACCACAGGGGAAGCAAAGGAGGGTTCATGGTTGCTGGTCAGAAACTCAGAATAGAAGAAGATTGTTCCGTCGAAAAAAGAAAATAGAAGAAGAAAGGTATGGAGGATCTAGTACTAGTAGTGAAATCAAGAACGTCACTCCCTATCGCTTTCTCTTTTCCCCGAAGGAAGGAAAGAAACAATCCAATCATATTATAGCTAGTATCCAATATTCTTGTTGTCTTTCTCCTTTTGGTCTAGGTTGTCTAGTGCTTGCTATTCTTCTACTAGTAGTATTATAACTGGGTTGTTCATTATTTGAAGATTTTCTTTTCATTGGGGGGACCGGGCTAGAACGATTTTTCACCATCTTTATCTGGTCGGTTTCATGATAAAACTGTGAAAAGTTGTGTCTTCTTCCAAAGCTGTGTGGGTATGGAAGGGCTTGTACGAGGAGAGCGCATGGAGGGTTTGGGGGAAAGAAGAAAAGATTCACGCCTTCTTTTGCCGCGGCGATGGGGTTTTGGGCCGTGGGCGGATGCGGCCGAGAGAGAGAGAGAGATCTCCCGCGCGGCGGCCGAGAGCAGCCGAGGCAGGTGGGACGGCCGGCGGCGGCGACCACGAAGCCGTCGGTTTGTTTTGTTACTACTTCATTTCTGTTCCCCCCTCCCTGATCAAGTAAACTAGTGTGAAGATTATGGATACCCCATATCTACACGGCGGTTATATTTAGACTGGATATAGGATGTCGAATATAGATAGAATATCTTTATTGTATCCCGGGTTTGTTTCTTAACTTGTACGACAAGGAAATACCCGAAGATTTAGTCGGTTACGATTGTATTTTATCTGTAATTCATATTCTGTTACGGATATGAGTTATACCATTGTAATACGGACACCTCCTCCTATATAAGGAGGGGTCCGAGTCTTTCTTGGGACATATTCTTTCTTGGAGATTATACACTCAATAATACACTCGGCGGATTCATCCCCGGACAGGAGTAGGGTATTACTTCTTGAATAAGAAGGCCTGAACCTGTATAAATCGTTTGTCTCCAAACCCATCCATTTTTCTAGCTTGATAACCACCCCTTTTAGTATTGCCGAAATCTTGTTTCGACAACTAGTTTGTAGGATCGCATCAACTCGGATGAGGAATTTTTGCCGATTAGATTTAGTTTTCAAGCTGGAAATATGGTGATTCACGGGCCTTTTTCTTGTGGTGGTTGTCGTTGTTGTTCATGCCATGTTTCTGAAGTGAAAGATGAACAAAAATTTCCACTGAAAAGTAGTAATATTTTGACACTGCAGGTTTGTTGAAAAACGATGGGCACATCGTGCGAAAGATGCAGACGGCGCGATGAGCAGGACTACAGGAATTTGGATGATTCCCAAAAACACTTCTTGCTAACTATGATGGGTGATTTTCAACATGAGATGGTAAGCCAAATATTTTTTTTTATGAAATGCAGTGCTGCTTCTTTTCTTTTCCCTTGCCGTTTGTTTTTTTTTTTTTTTGTTTCTTTGCTTCTAGAAGTCGGCCCAGCCTCTTTTGAGGAACTCGTCTCCATGTTTGTCGGATCAGAGTCCTTTCCGGAAGGATCTATGTCTGATGGTTTCCTGTAAGTTTTTTCAGTCTTCAATACTGCTTTCACGAAAGAAGCACGTCAAAGCGAAAAAAAAAAGAGAGCACCGAATGATTTATACCTGGAGGATTTCCTAAACTTTGGTATGGGGCGGCTAGATGTTTTCTTCTTCGGAGCAGTGTGCTTTGGCTGTTTCTTGGGTGATCCCTTGTTGCCATCATCTTCGTCGTCGCTCAGTACAAGCTTTCTCTTGCGAGCATCTGACTGCCCAGTCGGATTGGAAGTTTTAGATTGGGGGTCTGACCTGATTTTAGGTCCCCCACTCCCCTGAACGGTCTGATGACGAGGAGATTGGCGTTGAGTAATTGGGGGATCAGACTTCATCAAAGCAAATTCCTGAATAAGATACCTTCCGCGGTCAGTTAATTCGACAGGAAGACAAAGTAATATTTTGATCACAGCTGAAGAATTCTGATGCATACCTGCGGAGGTGGATTAAATGCGTTGTAGGGAACGACTGGCAGCAGATGTGAATAACTGACAACAACGGCATTGGAGAAAATCTTGTACATCCTCTCTTTCATGATCTTAAAGTCTAAGGAATCTGGATCTTCACGATTTGGATCATGCTTTCCATCAAATTCAAAGGCGGTGCGAGATCTTTCCCTAATTGGAGCTAATCGGCATTTAATAAAGTGCCGAGTGATTTGCTCTCCCTGTAAGCCCTGCTCCTTGAGTTTCAGCATGCGCTCCATCAGTTCTAGGGCTTGAGCAGCTTCATTCCCCATGGGCAGTGAGTTCCAGGTGTCTTGGTATACTGGAGGAAGGCAGGAGTACTCGGAAAGAGCAGGCTCAGGATTTTGGACATAGAACCAGTTGGCATGCCATCCTTTGTTTGAAGTCTTGAAGGGCATGGAGAAATACTTTTGGCTTAAGGTTCCCCTCAATTGGAATCCAGCACCTCCAACTACGCATGGCTTGCTCTTGTTTGGTTGGGGTTTGAGAAAGAAGATACGGCGGAACAGAGCAAAGTGAGGCCTAATGCCCAGGAAAGTTTCACAGACATGGACGAAATTGGCAATGTGGACTATAGAGTTTGGGTTCAGATGATGCAAATTGATTCCATAGAAGTTCAAGATCCCACAGAAAAACTTCAAAGTTGGAAGAGCAAACCCGCCATAAAAGAAGTGAGAAAAAACCACGACCTCATGTGTATCGGGGGTTGGGAAAGCTTCACCAAATGCAGGCCGCCACCCGATGATCTCCTTTGCTGGGAGAACGCCGTGCGCCACCATCTCCTTCAAGTTCTCCTCCGTCACGTCAGATGGCGCCCATTGGCTTTCAAAGCTTTCCTTTTCTTCCGCCATTGATTCGATCTGAATGAGCTGATTTGGTTCAAGGGATGGCTGGGGAGAGATGCGGAATCCTCATGTTAGCGCCACCCCCATGAGCAAGTGCCCAACCCCAGGCTTGACGAAGCCACGCGCCCATGATACTTCAAGGGCATAAACACGCCACGACACGTAGCTCTTTGACGACTAAATACCCTACCCTAGGGGCAAAAATCGGACCGCAGAACAGTCATACCAGCCCCATCTACGTTCGGTCTTACCCCCGTACTACCCCCCAGCGAGCGCCCACAAGGCCCAGTCACCTTGGTTTCCTTGCTCAACGCCCGCGCAGAAGCAATCGCCTTAGCCTAGTCGAAGTTGATTCGAAATCATTTGCGCCTTCGCAATTTTCCATGAAGAAACGCCTAACGAAGAGGAGCCGACGTGGATGCCATCTGCCCCACCGCATTGCAAGACAAGCCCGCCCTGACAGCAGCTCTACTACTCAGTCCGTTCCGATATCATACAAGGCTATGAAACGCCACCCCTATCATAATCAGCAACGTGTCGCGACATCAC
>CM020185.1:12376810-12411283 GCA_009805545.1 Oryza longistaminata | reverse complement strand
TCAAAGCTTTCCTTTTCTTCCGCCATCGATTCGATCCGAATGAGCTGATTTGGTTCAAGGGATGGCTGGGGAGAGATGCGGAATTGAAGCGGTGGGGTGCGTGGAGGATTTTCTGTGGACTTTTCGAAGTGGATTGGGGCGGAATGGCGAACCCTAGTTTCGCCGGCGCGGTGCTGTACTGTAGCAAGGAATGGGGGAAATGGCGAGAGTTCCGGTGGGGAAGACGAAGCGACGCTTAGACTTCGGGATTTTTGTTAAGGGTTTCGGGGGTGCTAATGGGCCTAGGCCTAAATAGTATTTCAGCCCAATATTATTAACAACGTGGCCCGTTGTGATCCTTAGGGACTTAGGCGTTTTTGCTTTGGCAATTTATGCTCGCGATGGTGTGGCCCAATGCTGATAAAATCCTTTTTAATGCGGTTATATAATTCTTTGGAGTTATTACAATGCAAATTAAAAGGTACCCAACAGAAAAGTGTTATACTATTTTTGTAAGCTTTTTTAGGCTGCAAAAGCTGTCTGGGTTGATTTGAGATGACTAGTTTTTACAATGGTTATTCTCTTGGCGTGTTATAGGCCAATTTTGATTATTTAATTAATAAGTCTAATAGCTTAGGCTATGACTCTTATCATAATTTTTATGACATTTGATGGATTATCTTAAGAGTTTTTACTCGGATGCCTGTCAAATATGTTCACTCGGATACCTTTTTTAGAGTGTTATTCACTCGGGTTATTTTTATTATATCTAAAAAGCAGTCGGCAGAATGTCTTATTGGACGCCGCATTTGTTTTTACCATATGATGCTTGGTTATGGTATCATTTTTGGTTCTTGACTACATGTTTAGTTTTTTAACTAATCATATAGTCGGGGGCTACACTTAATTAGGTGCATCTATTCGATGCACCATATTTTTTGTTCGCCCTTTACAGTCTTCGTCTTCATTACTCGGCGGGCCTGCGCAGGAAAAATTGAAGCACTCGGATTATCATTCTTGAGAAAGTTACTTGACTGCAAAGGTCTCGGGGGCTACTGTGGAGATTATGGATACCCCATATCTACACGGCGGTTATATTTAGACTGGATATAGGATACCGAATATAGATAGAATATCTTTATTATATCTTGGGTTTGTTTCTTAACTTGTACGACAAGGAAATACCCGAAGATTTAGTCGGTTACGATTGTATTTTATCTGTAATTCATATTCTGTTACGGATATGAGTTATACCATTGTAATACGGAGAGTGTTATTCACTCGGGTTCTTTTTACTACGGCTAAAAAGCAGTCGGCTGAATGTCTTATTGGACGCCGTATATGCTTTTGCCGTATATGCTTTTGTCATATGATGCTTGGTTGTGAAATCATTTTGTTCTTGACTACATGTTTAGTTTTTTAACTAATCATATAGTCGGGGGCTACACCTAATTAGGTGCATCTATTCGATGCAACATGTTTTTTATTTTTCGCCCTTTACAGTCTTCGTCTTTATTACTCGGCAGGCCTGAACAGGAAAAATTAAAGCACTCGGATTATCATTCTTGAGAAAGCTATGTTGTCGACTGCAAAGGTCTCGGGGGCTACTGTGGAGATTATGGATACCCTATATCTACATGGCAGTTATAATTAGACTGGATATAGGATGCCGAATATAGATAGAATATCTTTATTGTATCTCGGATTTGTTTCTTAACTTGTACGTCAAGAAAATACCTAGAGATTTAGTCGGTTACGATTGTATTTTATCTGAATTTTCATATTCCGTTAGGGATATGAGTTATACCTTGTAATACGGACTCCTTCCCCTATATAAGGAGGGGTCCGAGTCCTTCTTGGGACATAATTCTCTTGAAGATCATACATTCAATAATACACTCGGCGGATTCATCCCCGGACAGGAGTAGGGTATTACTTCTTGAATAAGAATGCCTGAACATGTATAAATTCCTTGTCTACAAACCCATCCACTTTTCTAGCTTGATAGCCACCCCCTTTTAGTATTGCCGAAATCTTGTTTCGACAAGGTTGTGTCTCAGGAGTCAGGTATGTTTCTTGATTTATATTCTTGGGTACCGGAGAAATCCCCTTGAATAGTACGTTGAAAGATAAATTTGAAGTGAGCTGTTGGAACAATTGAAATCGACAGCATATAGGACGCGATGCTACACACTGCGGACCTGAATCGTGGTCGGGATGCATGCTAGTTTTACTAGTAGTGACTTTCATTTAAGGGTCCTACCCTAACCAATATTATTACTCGATAGTAGATGGAAAGATTAGGGTGCATATTTTGAAGGCAGGAGATCAGTTGACCCTGAGAAGGGAGCATCTGAAATGCTTCGAAGGTTGGACTCGGTACCTCTTCATGGCTTCACGCCAATATAACTACTCCATCAATGCTGACGATTTCCTAGTATTTCACTAAATGTTTTTTGCTCACAAAATCACAGTGGCATATTTATGGTTGGTTAGGAACTGAAGCTGAGTGGATGGATCATGCTTTGTCAACACAAAAATTACAGCACAGACTAAACTAGGACTTAAATTTAATCTTCTATGAGTAATACCGTGGAGACCGATTATAGTGCAGATAATTTCAATTGCGAACTACTTTTTTTCCCTTTTAGTTGAATTGAACAATCTTATATTATTGCTTCTTTCTTTTTTTGGCCCTTACTGTGCGGCAGAGGAGAATATGCACCAAAGCGGTTAGTGGTACAGGGCATTGCTGCCTCCTGTGTTGAACAATATGAGATTCGGCCTACCTCTGGTTTTACATTAACAAACATGGAGAGTGACTTCAAAGTCGAAGGGTACAACTCTTTCTTTCTTTTTTTCCCTCTGTTTTCAGAGAAAGAGAAAGGGTGTATTTAAGCCTGCTCTTTGACATCTGCATCTGAAACATTCAGGGTCACTGAACCCCGTGGTACCTTTGCATCCCAAAAATGTGGAGACCAATACGCGAACAAGGAAAACTGCGCCATGTTTTTCACATTCTCTCAGTTATGAGTGAGGCAGTGAGCATTGCATGTAGAGAACACATCACTTAGTTAACAGCTGGTTGCTATTTTCCTGCTGCAACAAGTGGACCACTGTGATCAAGCTTCAGGGACACTTCCTTGAATATCTTGCGGCTGAGAGTGTTGTAAACTGCTCTCGAGTATTGCCGGGATGCATTCCTCCAGTCCATTCCGGCTGACATCATTAACTCAAACTCCTCGTAGCTTATCTTCCCATCCTACAGAACACACCTCAGTTAAAATTATTACCACAAGGAACTTAATATTTGTAGTGTGATATAATTTGCTAGTTGTTGTTAACGAAAGTGACCTAACCTTGTCTATGTCAACATCCAGAAATATGTCGTCGATCGACTTCTGGTCACCTCTTGGGGAGAGGGCTTCTTTCAACTCTTCGATCTCTATGTACCCGCTGCCGTTCTTGTCGAAGAAGCTGAACACCTTCGGAAGGTGCTCCTCGCTACGGATTTTCTTCAGGTGAATGGATACTGTCACAAACTCCTTGCAATCCAGTATGCCATTTCCATCTATGTCTGCCTGTAGAATAAGAACACAGGCAGGGGGATCTCATATAATCTGTGAATCATCTGCTGGTTAAGAACAATTTAATAGTCCGATGGGATTGAAAATGAGTTCATCTTGCAAGTAGTGAAAAGCTGAGATTGTGGAACCAGAATAGTGTAAGTGAAGAGGAACTCACAGCTTCCATGAGCATATCGACATCTGTGTCATGGATGTTGTGCCCTATCACTTGCAGTCCCTTTCTGAGCTCTTCTAGTGTCAAGTGCCCCTTCTTTTTGGTGTCCAACATATTGAACAGCTCCCTGATTGCATCCAGCTCTTCGGTTGGTAAGTACTCCGCCACCACCTTACCAACAATAAGTTCAGTATCAATACTTAGTTACACTAATATCTAGGAATAACACTAATGAAACAAAACTGCCAGCTTACAAGTAAGGCCTTCTTCTTGAACTTGTTCATAACAGTGAATTGCTTCAGCCTGGACCTGACTGCTTCTCCCAAAGGAATGTTGGGAGCTGCACTTGCATTCTGTATCCAAGGATGCTCTTCATTCTCGAAGTCCAGAAATGAGTGTTAGAATCAGGCCAGCCATGTATTAGAGGAGGCAAAAAAATGGTAGGACTAAATTACCTAGAACCTGTTGAGCCGTCAACCGAGTATATGGGTTTGGATCAAGCATCCTCCTTACAAGATCCTTGGCATTATCTGACACCTTTGGCCAAGGCTCTCTTTGGAAGTCGATATGTGACCGGATGATGGCCTGTGCGATCCCTTCGTCGGTCTCTACAAAAGTTCATCCAAGAACTTGTTTTATTGGTAAAATTAATTCAACAAAATCTTGCACTTCCATGCATATCTAAACTGAGACTTACCGGCCCAGAAAGGAGGAACACCACATAGCAAGATGTACAGTATGACTCCTGCACTCCATATGTCTATTTCTTGTCCATAGTTTCTCTTCAGGACTTCTGGTGCCATGTAGTAGGGAGATCCAACAATCTCATTGAATCTTGCACCTAATGGGGAAGAATCGTGCATGATCGATACTTAAATATTTGTTGATATATGGTATATGTGGATTGAACTATATGAAATAGCTATATTTTGTACCAGGTTTGAAGCACACTGAGAGGCCGAAGTCGATGACTTTGAGAGGGGAGTTCTCAGATGCATTGGCATACAGAAAGTTCTCAGGTTTGAGGTCCCGATGCATGACGCCGTTCTTGTGACAGTGCTGCAAAAAGTTGTACTAATGTATCAAATATTTTTCACTCTCTACATTGAGCAATCAATTCAAAGAGGTATTTGTATACTTTGCAGTAAATATTAATTGTTGGTTATCAGTTTCATGTTTCAATGGACACTATTTCTTAAAAGGCTACTGGAAGCAAATTGAGCACAAATATTTTGGTGTTAAGTTAGAAGGATTGGCGTATTTGCACATTTCACATTTACATGCCATAACCATGTACTCCCTCTGTCCCTAAATATTTGACGCCGTTGACTTTTTAAAACATGTTTGACCGTTTATCTTATTCAAAAACTTTTGTGAAATATGTAAAATTATATGTATACATAAACGTATATTTAACAATGAATCAAATGATAGAAAAAGAATTAATAATTACTTAAAGTCAACAGCGTCAAATATTTAGGGACGGAGGAAGTATAATGTACTTTGACATATTTTACATGTTACTGCAGACTCCGAAAATTTTTAAACTTAAATCAGGCATGCTCAAAGCATGATTTAGGGACGGAGGAAGTATAATGTACTTTGACTGAAATGATGCATGCAAGTTTTATTCAAACTTTGGATTGTACAATGTGAAGTGCATTGTAAATTCTGTTCTGTACGTAGTCTTTTATACATTAGGAACCAGAACGAACTGCTCGTAATTAATTCTATTAGATCAAATGTTCATTCTTTTGTCTGAAATTGAACAGATTTGATTGCAGATCAAATGCATGCAATGAGCATGGAATGGAGATGGATGAATTGAAGAGAGAGGGAGACCTGGACGACGTCCATGATGGTGCGCATGACGGCGGCGGCGGCGCGCTCGGTGTAGTGGCCGCGGGCGACGATGCGGTCGAAGAGCTCGCCGCCCTCGCAGACCTCCATGACGAGGTGGACGGCGTCGGCGTCCTCGAACGCCTCCCGGAGCCTCACCACGTTGGCGTGCGCCGGCAGCGACCGCATGATGGCCACCTCCCGCCGCACGTCCTCCGGCATTGCCTATAGGAAGGTGTGTGGCATCCATAAGTGTCACTGATGTTGGGGCATGTTTGGCACAACTCCAGCTTCAGCTCCACCTTTCCTGGAATTGGAGTCCAACCAAATGGTTTCAGCTCCATTAAAAATTAGAATGGAACTGATAGAAGTGCTCTCATAAAACGAACTAGAAAGATGGAGCTGGGTTTATACAACTCTACAACTTCACTCCAGATCCAACTCCTACAACTAAATTTAGGAGTTGGAACTCTACCAAACATGCCATTAATGTTCCTAGCGTTGATGGCCTTGTCCCCAGATCTATGATGATATAGGCTTGACCTCTTCCCAAGCGCAATCACGATGGTGATGACCAGACTCGGAAGATGATATGGGTAGCGGCAGCTCTACGGTTGGTTGCACTGCTAGCACCATAACCGTAGTCATGAGTGCGCAAGGCCAAGTCGACTGGTAGCCATGTCGCTACAGCCATCTTGGTCAAATGAATCCTATTCCCACCAGATGTAGGATTCGGCTAAGACCCTACTACCGCCTTCCTCGAGGGGCATATGATATGTGGTCCTTCCCCAGGCGGTGGTAAGGAAGGAAGAAAATCACTTTTGTTTTCTCTTCCCCTCTCCCTCTCTCTAGGGCAAGAGAAGAGGAGAGAGATGAAAGGAAAATGGCAGCGAAAAGGTGTATGGCTAAGGAGGCCAAACTACCCCGTGCATCATTTGTTATGGGTTTGCCATTTTTGGAGGTATAAGGCTTCCTTTCAAACTACAGCTCTCTTAACCTTTACTATGGTAAGTTTAGACCATCCATATTCTCTTATACATGTACAATGGTAATTGATAGCATGCTCTTAAAGTTGTTAAGAAGGTAATTAAGTTTGATGATATGGAAGAGAGGGGGAATGAGAGAGAAACATATTTGTTACGCATGATAACGACTCATCAATTCTTATTGTTTATAAAATGAAACTTTGTTGCTTGAGAATAAATAAATGAAAAGATAAATAATCACCCTCTGCCTTCCCTACTCGTAAAATAGTAAAAATGGAAGTAAATGCGCACAACACATATTTGTACCGCCTTATGTTTTCGGACGGGAAATAAGATATCTCTTGGTTTTCACGCGCACGGTTGCCAAACGGTTAAATGATGTTTTATAAAATAATCTATATAAATGTTGCTTTAAAAGTCATATTAATCTATTTTTTACTTTAAGTAATTAATACATAATTAATCGTGCATTAATAGCTCAGTTCATTCTAGTATCTTTTCAATTTTCAATTTTCCTCTTCTGTCAAACACCAGCCCCATATCTGGACACGCTGAACTATGTGACCGTACAGATTCTCCAAATTTAAGAGTCGTGTTTTTAATTTAAGCCAATATGTTTCGATATATTTAGAATCTCTGGATTCCGTTTTTTCAAATGTTATTCTCTCCGCTCCACTAAATCGGCTAGAACGAGTTGTTTTCTTCTCAACTTCAACAAGTGTTCGATAGTAATCATAACTACATCCAAGAAATATATTTTGTGACAACGATGTAAACATGCATGCCTTTCAGACAATAAGAATTCCATATTTTTTTTCATTTCGTAAAAAAAAAAATTGAGTTGTTGTAATGATTTTTCTTCTACTTAGCCGGAATGTCACTGGATATATAGGTGGGTGAGCTTCTTTGACACATAGCTCTGGTTATCATTGGTTGCGAATAATTTCTGCTTGTTTGAGATTTACTTAATTAAACTGAGTATATATATGCTAGTGAGTGTGTCAGAAGAGGCAGGGAAAGACTCACCCTATGCACTCACCTGCCCGGTCGGTGCGCTGGTGAATGCAGCAGGTGCACCGCGCACCGTGTCCGTGTGCCGCGGGGCACCTGCACCACGATCACATGCAGGTGCCGCGCGATAGACTTTGTTTGCAATTTGCTCCCTGCACTCCGTGAAATTTACACAACCCTGCCGGAGCCAAACCTCACTGGCTCACGGCCAGACTAGTTTTTATATCATTAAGGGCCAGTTCACTTTGATGCCATTTTCAACTTTACCAAGTTTTGGTAAAGTTACAAAAAAAAATGGCTACATTTAGTTTGCTGCCAAATTTTGGTAACTATATAAGAAATCCTGCCAAAATTTTGGCAATGCCAAAATTTGCTAAGGTTTTTTTTGCATCAAAGTGAACAAGCCATAAATATACTACCATGTATAAAAAAATACTAAGGCAACAAAATAGTTAATGAGAAGAGAGAAAACAAATCGTTTCTCATGAAGAAACTAATTCTACCAAGGAACTAATAATTAAAACAATGGTATATATAGGTGAATGAAAGGAAAGGGAAAGAGAGGTGATTGGATGATAATTTATTTTAAAGAATCCATTATTTAGGCATATAATTTTTTATACCTAGTGTTTATATTATGGCAAGTAGAAAAACTACCGGATAGTTTCTCATGTTGGGATTGTCTTAAGAGTACTTCTCGTTATTAAGGGTGTGTCTAGAACTATATGTTTTCAGCTTCTAATCTATTGTTTTCCACGCATGTTGCATGTTAAATATAAGCCTACAATTTTCATTCAGCAGAATATAATATTCTTTTTAGAAAAATTAAATGGTTAAAGCTGTAATAGTACCAAGTTAATAATGACATGTTTTAATTAAATGGAATTCGAGAGATAAATTAATTAGTACTAATCTTTTCCCTATGCTTATACTTATCAGCTAAAATTTGAATTTTCAATCTTAAATTTGGATTTGATTTTGGGTTTTTTCAACGAAGTTTATTTTTCAGCCTTTGTTTTTAGATCGCTAAGAACACATATATAAAAGTTTTATTCACAAATTATTTTTCATTTGCAAATATACCGTTTTTCTTATTCCGTGAATAAGCGAAACAATGGGGCTGGTGGCCCCAACGGTGTGAATTGCAGGCTTCACAATTTCACACCAATGGAAAAAATAATAAAAAGGAAAAACAGAAAACCCCTAGCTGGCATGGATAATACACAAAGGAAACTGAATAAACAGAAGTTTCCTATTTAACTGAGGGTTCACATCCCAATTTTGAAGGAACCGAAGGACCGAACTGTAAATAAACGCTAAATAAATCCGGGGTTTAAGCAAAACTGCCTCCTCTAGGAGAGATGGCAAAAGGAGGGAAGCAGGAGAGCAGAGCAGCCGCCAGGAAAGCAGGTGGCCGCTTCTCCAAGAACGAGCCCCAGATTCAGGTGATGATCCTTCCCGTATCCTTTTTGGCTTGATCATTTTCTTTCTCTGCATTTGTTTGTGAGATTTCACCCCCGCTTTAGTTTAGTTTCTTGGAGCGTTTTCATTGGGGATTTTGGTTCTTCCCCTTGACCGTTTCTTGATTCAGATGGTGTGTTGTTCTTGAGGTAGAGTAGGTGCATGTCTGAGTTCTTGAAAATCGAATCCTCTCTCAACATTTACAGCTGCTGGTTATAGATTGCCCCCGCGGGTGTGCGGGGCGGTGGAGCTGCCGCAGCGCCGCCGCTTGTCGGCGCCCGACGGCCGGGACACGCAGCAGTTGCCCATCCTCTTCCTCTTCTTCGATCTTCTTCTTCTTCTTCTTCACCGCCGACGACGCTGCCGCGCCACCGCAAACGTACGGCGACGGTCGCGTCGCCGGAATTGTTGTGGACGTACGAATGATCGATCGAACGAACGAACGAACGAGCGCGCGAGCTCCGGAGGGCGGCCGGTGATCGATCTCTCTCTCTCTGGCGACCCCCTCCCTCTCTCTCTCTCTCTCTAGGGCAAGAGAGGAGGAAGAGAGAGAGAGAGATGGAAGGAAATGGCGGTGCAGGGGGGTGGCTGGCTTTGAGGCGCTTCTCTCCCGCATCCTTCGTTCTTGGGTTTGCCATTTTTGGAGGTCTCTAAAAGGTCTCCCTACAGCTCACACTAGATCTTATACTTTGATGGCAAGTTTAGACTTTCAGGAGAATAAACTGTCCATTTATATTCTCTAGGGGAGAGTCAATAATAGCATTCTAGCAAAATAGTTAAAAACCTTCCTTTTGTTCCTCCGAATGATCCATGTACATACACTTTCTCTTACGAGTAAATTACAATCATGGGACGTATGTAGGTGTAATCTATTACAAGTACTTGAGAATTGAACATCCAAGTGCAATAACTTGATAAGTAGGTGGGTTCTAGTAGTAAGGACTTAACAATTTACTAGTATTTTAGTTTAGCAACTTGGTTAATAAGTATGTGTTGTTTTAGTTAATGAGTGGTAGGTGAGTTTTTTCACGAGGTCGATATGACATTAAATAGCAATCATGTGGGTATTATCTTATAATTAATCTTAAATTTAATCCATAATAAGAAATTATGTTGCTCATCCAATTTGCACCAACAATTTGCTTCACATTCTCAAATCTCAACCGAAATACAAACATTTCTACATTGTAAAATTTATTTGACTTCTAATTACTAAAATTACAAATTTATAAGTATGCTCATACAAATATGTGGAAGTGTATTGACAAATTAAATATTTAAAAACTGAATGTGTGTAGAAAAAAATACTCGAAATAATTAAGTTGTTGCATCACTTCTTAAGTTACTTTATCAAAATTGCACCCGTGCGCTCACTTATTAAGTTATTGCACAAATTGCACTCACATGTCAAGCTATTGCACTTGGATGCTCACTTCTCACGTTTTTGCCCCAAATTGCACTTACATGCCACGTTTATGTACCATGAATCCAATTTACTCCTTATTTACACATACTTAACACCTTTGAATTATAGGCACATGCATTTTTTAAATTTAATTGAATTCATTTTGGCCTTGGTTCGAAAAAGATATAGATAATTATTATAGAGGTCGTAGGACGAACGACATCGAATCATAAAATCATAGCAAAACTACTCAAAATACCTTCTCCAAGACATAAATTTTCCATCTGTGATATGTGAGAATTTGCACAACATTATTTCTTCCCAACGACTTACATATAGTCGTTGTCTTCTTCCAATCGAAAACAAAATCTTCAAGATTAGTGGCCAATCGTTATATCGATCGAATTTCACACATATCAGCTAAAGAGCAATCGAGTTGTAAATCAATCATTCGCCTAAAACTGAGCATTTCCATAACCATCGAAGCCAACCAACCTCCAATACACACCTAAGGTGGTCATGGTATCTAGGATAGTGCCATTGCTATTTCGAACATATCTAGAGAAGTCCATGGTAAGGCATAGAAGACGTCAATGGCATTGCCTATAGGAAGGTGTGTGGCATCCATAAGTGTCACTGATGTTGGGGCATGTTTGGCACAACTCCAGCTTCAGCTCCACCTTTCCTGGAGTTGGAGTCCAACCAAATGGTTTCAGCTCCACTAAAAATTAGAACGGAACTGATAGAAGTGCTCTCATAAAATGAACTAGAAAGATGGAGCTGGGTTTATACAACTCTACAACTTCACTCCAGATCCAACTCCTATAACTAAAATTAGGAGTTGGAACTCTACCAAACATGCCCTTAATGTTCCTAGCGTTGATGGCCTTGTCCCTAGATCTATGATGATATAGGCTTGACCTCTTCCCAAGCGCAATCACGACGGTGATGACCAGACTCGGAAGATGATATGGGTAGCGGCAGCTCTACGGTTGGCTGCACCGCTAGCACCATAACCATAGTCGTGAGTGCGCGAGGCCAAGTCGATTGGTAGCCATGTCGCTGCAGCCATCTTGGTCAAATGAATCCTATTCCCACCAGATCTAGGACTTGGCCAAGACCCTACTACCGCCTTCCTCGAGGGGCATATGATATGTGGTCCTTCCCCAAGCGGTGGTAAGGAAGGAAGAAAATCACTTTTGTTTTCTCTTCCCCTCTCCCTCTCTCTAGGGCAAGAGAAGAGGAGAGAGATGAAAGGGAAATGGCAGCGCAAAAGGTGTATGGCTAGGGAGGCCAAACTACCCCGTGCATCATTTGTTATGGGTTTGCCATTTTTGGAGGTATAAGGTTTCCTTTCAAACTACAGCTCTCTTAACCTTTAGGGCTTGTTCGGAATGGAGGGATTACACAGGATTTTTGTAGGATTGGCAAATCCTTTGGATTTGGCACTGTTCATGCATTCGGTTCATAGGAATCACACGTAGGAATTTTGTAGGAATAATGTAGCAACTCTATGAAAACGTAGGAATTTCACAGGATTCTGAACATCCACTCACACCTCATTTTTTTCATTAGCTACAACAGGGTAGATGCTGATTACGTTGGAGTGACTAGATGGGAACTAATATTTTATTGCTTAATTATACTATAATATATGAGATCAATATTAATTAGAAAATTCCTATGGTTTATATATTCCTGTATTCCGAACGCTTCATACCATCAAATTCCTTTGTTTTTCAATCCTACGTTTTGCATATGCAATCCTATATTATTCCTGTGTTTTTCCTATTACTATGTTTTTTTTATCCTATGATCCGAACAAGCCCTTACTATGGTAAGTTTAGACTATCCATATTCTCTTATACATGTACAATGGTAATTAATAACATGCTCTTAAAGTTGTTAAGAAGGTAATTAAGTTTGTTGATATGGAAGAGAGGGGGAATGGGAGAGAAACATATTTGTTACGCATGACAACGACTCATCAATTCTTATTGTTTATAAAATGAAACTTTGTTGCATGAGAAAAAAAGAATGAAAAGATAAATAATCACCCTCTGCCTTCCCTACTCGTAAAAATGGAAGCAAATGCGCACAACACATATTTGTACCGGCTTATGTTTTCAGACGGGAAATAAGATATCTCTTGGTTTTCACGCGCACGGTTGCCAAACGGTTAAATGATATTTTATTAAAATAATCTATAGATAATGTTGCTTTAAAAGTCATATTAATCTATTTTTTATTTTAAGTAATTAATACATAATTAATCATACGTTAATAGCTCAGTTCATTATAGTATCTTCTCAATTTTCTATTTTCCTCTTCTGTCAAACACCAGCCCCATCTCTGACACGCTGAACTATGCGACCGTACAGATTCTCCAAATTTAAGAGTCGTGTTTTAATTTAAGCCAATATGTTCCGATATATTTAGAATCGCTGGATTCCGTTTTTTCAAATGTCACTCTCTCCGCTCCACTAAATCGGCTAGAACGAGTTGTTTTCTTCTCAACTTCGACGAGTGTTTGATATTAATCAACTACATCCAAGAAATATATTTTGTGACGACGATGTAAACATGCATGCCTTTCAGACAATAAGAATTCCATTTTTTTTTCATTTCGTAAAAAAAAAAATTGAGTTGTTGTAATGATTTTTCTTCTACTTAGCCGGAATGTCACTGGATATATAGGTGGGTGAGCTTCTTTGACACATAGCTCTGGTTATCATTGGTTGCGAATAATTTCTGCTTGTTTGAGATTTACTTAATTAAACTGAGTATATATGCTAGTGTGTGTGTCAGAAGAGGCAGGGAAAGACAACCTATGCACTCACCTGCCCGGTCGGTGCGCTGGTGAATGCAGCAGGTGCACCGCGCACCCGTGCTCGTGGCGCGGGGCACCTGCACCACGACCACATGCAGGTGCCGCGCGATAGACTTTGTTGCAATTTGCTCCCTGCACTCCGTGGAATTTACACGCCCCTGCCGGAGCCAAACCTCACTGGCTCACGGCCAGACTAGTTTTTATACATTAAATATACTACTCCCTCCGTTTCGAAATGTTTGCACCGTTGACTTTTTAGCACATGTTTGACCGTTCGTTTTTATTAAAACTTTTGTGAGTGAGATATATAAAATATATGCCTACATAGAAATATATTTAACAATGAATCAAATGGTAGGAAAAATTAATAATTACTTAAATTTTTGAATAAGACGAACGGTCAAACATGTGATAAAATCAACGGCGTCAAACATTTCGAAACGGAGGGAGTACTATCTAAAAGAAAAAAAGTAAGGCAACAACATAGTTATTGAGAAGATAGAAAAAAAAATCATTTCTCATGCAAAAAATTAATTTTACCAAGAACCAATAATAAAAATGAGGGATATGTGGATAAAGGAGATGGAAGAGAGATGATTGGATGAGAATTTATTTTGAAGAACCCATTAGGCATATAATTTCTGTCAGGGTTATGGATACCACATACTAATAGTAGTTGACTAAATCTTGGCAGGACCCATCACATACCATGTCTTATATGGAAACAACCTTTTGATATAGGAGGAGTTCCATAATGAATGATGAATAGAGTTCTACATGGAAACGACAAGAACTAATCGGATTGTATCCATATTGGTTTCCCTAGTTATACTTGGACAAGGGGCATCTGTGGTATAAATACAAACCCCTAGGAGGAGAAGGGAGACACCCACCATAGATGCACAATACACAGGGGTTGCTAGGGCGCGCGTGCGCGCAGGAAAGTAGTTGGCGAGCACTCCCTCCTTCCCTTTAGTGTTAACTACCTATATTAGTTAATATACTTAACCTAATGATAGTAATTAGGAAAAATTCGGGAGATTTTTTGGGAGATATTTTTACTAAAGACTGAAATTTTTTTAAGTTAGATTTGAAAACTTTCGATTTAAGTTTAAATTTTAAAGTCAAATTTTAAAAACTTTCAACTCGATTTAAAAATTTCAACTTAAGATTTGAAAACTTTAACTCAGATTGAAAACTTTTAATTGAGATTGAAAACTTTCAACTCAGATTCGAAAACTTTCAACTCGAGAATCAGATCGAAAACTTTCAAGTCCAATTTAAAATTTGATCTTTCATTTGATATTTGAAAACTTTCAACTCAAGATTCGAAAACTTTCAAATCCAGATTTGAAAAATTTCAAATCGAGATTTGAAAACTTTCAAGTCAGATTTAAAAACTTTCAAGTTAGATTTGAAAATTTCAACCAAAATTTAAAAACTTCAATTTGAAATATTTGAAAACTTTCAATTGAGATTTGAAAACTTTCAACTCGAGATTCGAAAACTTTCAAATCCATATTTGAAAATTTTCAAATCGAATTTGAAAACTTTCAAGTCGAATTTGGAAACTTTCAAGTTCAGATTTGAAAATTTTCAAATCAAAATTTAAAAACTTTCAAACTCAAACATGCTAGAGATAAAAAAATCAGAAAAAAGAGAGAAAAAAAGGGTAAAAAAAGAAAAAAAAACCGTAGAGGAGACGCGCGCGCGCCGGCGCAGCGGCGCAGGGCCTCCTGGGCCTGAAACGCACGCCGCCGGCGCGCGTGCGCTAACTAGCGTTTCCGCAATACACAAGCCAATACGTCGCCATATATCGACATCAGAGATTAGCCTAACCATACCCCATCCGATACCTACGGGGGCCGGCAAGAGGGATCTAGCGTCATCTCTGATCTCGACGAGTTCGTGCTCAAGGAGGAAAACTACACTGTCATCGACTACGAGTTGGTTATCTAGCCGTCAGGTCGACGACAGTTAGATATGCTACCCCAAATATTGTACTGGTGTGATTATGGTGAATAAGAGCAATGACCGGCTTCGGTCAACAGGAGTAGGGTTATTACCTGACAATTCAGGGGCCCGAACCTGTATAAAAATCCTTGCCTCTGTACCAACGATCCCCATACCATCCAAATACCGTAGTTGTGACATCAAACGTCGACAATTTCTATACTTAATGTTTATATTATTGCAAGTATGAAAACTACTGGATAATTTCTTAGGCTGGGATTGCCTTAAGAGTACTTGCTGTTCTTGAGGGTGTGTTCTGTAACTATATGTGTCCACCTTCTAATCTATTGTTTTCCACGCATGTTGCATGTTAAATATAAGCCTACAATTTTCGTTCACCATAATATAATATTTTTTTAAAAAAGTATTAAATGGTTAAAGCTGTAATAGTACCAATTTAATAATAACACATTTTAATTAAATGGAAATGGAGAGAATAATTAATTGGTACCATGTTTTATACATAATTTCACACCAATGGAAAAAATAATAAAAAGGAAAAAACAGAAAAACTCCCTAGCTGGCATGGATAATACACAAAGGAAACTGAATAAACAGAAGTTTCCTATTTAACTGAGAGTTCACATCCCAATTTTGAAGGAATCCAAGGACCAAAATGTAAATAATCGCTAAATAAATCCGGGGTTTAAGCAAACTGCCTCCTCCAGGAGAGATGGCAAAAGGAGGGAAGCAGGAGAGCAGAGCAGCCGCCAGGAAAGCAGGTGGCCGCTTCTCCAAGAACGAGCCCCAGATTCAGGTGATGATCCTTCCCGTATCCTTTTTGGCTTGATCATTTTCTTTCTCTGCATTTGTTTGTGAGATTTCACCCCCGCTTTAGTTTAGTTTCTTGGAGCGTTTTCATTGGGGATTTTGGTTCTTCCCCTTGACCGTTTCTTGATTCAGATGGTGTGTTGTTCTTGAGGTAGAGTAGGTGCATGTCTGAGTTCTTGAAAATCGAATCCTCTCTCAACATTTGCAGCTGCTGGTTATAGATTACCTCCTTTCTTTCATTTGTTTCGAAAAATCTGTGTTTTTTTTATTTTAAAAAAATTGATTGGTACTAATGGCAGATGCGGCTATAGGTTAGTAGTTGTGAAGACTGAGAGAAGCATATTTGATTATTTGTGCTGGAGAGTTTAGCTGCAATGCAGTAATTTGTGCAGTAATTTGTGCTTGACCTGAAATTTTAGGCGATTTTTTGGATGGCAAAAAAATTGCTTCAGTGCCGTTTACTCTATAAATTGCTTTCTAAGGTAAGAGTGAATGTGAAATTGGTAATTTAGAGATCTTCTGAATCCATTGAATATACAATGTCAATGACTGCACCTTATATTGTGAACAATGTCTGTACTAGTTAGTATAGTTACTAATATAATCACATATCTGCATGAATTGTGTTTTTGTCAGAAAATTTGTTATGCAGAGAGCATGGAGTCAACAATTACATTTATATAACAAGCAAAGAAAAATTCTGTTGCATGTCACTATCTCACCTTGAGTACTTTGACCTATTCTGAATACACATGGAGAGACTATTATCATGTGAGATTAGTTTGCTTGAAATATTTTGTCAAGTGATGACACAATCATATGACTATTTCATTGACTGGATCATCAGGTTGAATTGAATCAAGTGTACCACTATAATTCGTTTGCCACAGCTGAAGCTAACTAATAAAAAATTCGTTAGGATTGTCTTGTTGCGATATTTGCGCATTTGTACATGTCCATGGAAATGTATGAGAACAACACTGTACACCTTTTTTTTTTCCTCGTTTGCTTGGATTAGGTAGTGGGTAAGGTACTTCAACTTCATAAAGCATGTGTAGATAAACCAAGTCAAAACTTGTTAGCACAGTGGGTGACATGAAGATGGTGATATTCTAGGTAATGAAGTAGGTAATAGATCCTTTTAAATTTACAGCATCTCTCTTTTGAAGAACAATCAAGCAATTGAACTTCATCTAGGATAGTCTTCTGGAATATTTAAGTATTAAATACGTGGAAATATAGTGTACATAATTATGGAAAATATTGATTACTCAATTTGAGTCACTTATTTATCATATCAAATATACTTATTTGTTTACATCCCATCCACTTCATTTGCCACTATCACTTGCTTGTGTAACAGTGATGTTTCAATGGTGATGGACTGATTGCTGCTTCTTCCATATATTTTATATATGATTGAGAAATCATATGTAGTTGTCATAAATATTCTATCTAGTTTCTCTACACATAATCTATCTTGTTTTCTATCTATTTGTAGAAAACTCAATTTGTCATTATCTTGGGTGATTGCCTGAAACAATTTTCTTATTTCTCCAAGTTCCAGGTAAAATTGAGCTGAAGGTTGCACAAGATATATTGCTATGGAAATCTCCAAGGAGGACAAAAATGTTTGCAGCAAGGAAATAGCAACACTGTTAATGGTTGAAGAAAAAGATTCTGAGGAGCTAACTAGTGAAACTGAGAATCCATATGCTGTTAGTGATTTCTCAAAGCTGTCTCCAATGGCTAACCCAGCTTCACCTCCTGAATGTGGCCGTTCTGAATTTGAGCATAACATGACTTCGCTTCATAACCATTTAATGGCGCACTTTTCATCATGTAGCTTGAACATGAAAGAGGTTACTACTTCTGCTGACAGGGAGGTTCCATCAGCCATTCTTAATTGTCCTTTGAAGGGTGTTAGCAAGGATGCTAACACGGAGTTGGTAATAGAATGGAGGCTTGGAATGGGCAATTTCCCCTTGGTGCTATCTGAGTGTGGTGATTCTTCTTGTGATAGTTCTGTCAGTGAACAGTCATCTGTGACGAGCAGCCCATGTACATCATTCACGGCTCATTCAGATACCCGGTCTGAGGATCTTGATGGAGTAGATATTTGGGTCTCATCTTTAGACCTCGATGAAGAAGACTCAGACTTGCTTCAAGAGAAGGAACAAGATCTGGGATTTTTAAGTTGTGACTTCCCCAGCCCTTCTTTCAGTGCAGTGAGAAGAAGCCTCCAATTTGGTCCTTCCAGTTCGAGTCCAGCGACGTCACATGGGAAACAAGCCAATGACTCTGATGAGCCTATATTTTGGCCATTTGAACACGCTTCATATTACAGTCCTGAATTCGATAAATTTCTGCTTGTATCGCCACGTAGAGTTACCATGGATGTTGGGTCTGCTGAATTTCGCCGGTTAAATCCAATTGTGCAGAGGCTACATAAGAACAAATTATCTTCAGCAAGGAAAAGCATCAGACCGCATCATGGAAGTGTCAGTTTGGGTGCAAAAGGAACCAAATCATCCCAAGATAAGGTTCAGAATGCCGCTGCAGTTCCCTCCTGGTTGAGCAGAACAACGAAAACATCAACAAAAGCATCCTCCTCTAAGCACCAGAAACTGAGCAACTGTGAGAAAAGAAAGCCGTCTCACTTGAAAATCTCTCCTCCAAGAAAGGATAGGTATCCACAGTTGCAGTCAGGCCACACCGTTCAAGAGCTCGAAGCAAGCGATCACCGAAAGCTAGCTGTTGAGAAGATTTTGATCGAGCAGTTCATCGGGCTAGATGAGTTTGATGGCCATGAAGGTATCAGTTCAGATTCATCTGACAACCAACTTAGCCTCTTCCTATCTCCAAGATAGCCGGTCAGCATCTACAATCAGCGCATTATACGCATGCAAAACATCTACAGTAAATCATGTGCATATCTTCATGTACCATTATCATTAGCATCTACTTGTTGTACATTATACTGGCACCTGCAGAGTGACATTGCTAGGAGGTTTTTTGGTGCAAAGGCTGATTAAATTTCAGTACCAAAACTTCACCACTGGTTGTGTCTGATAATTGGTTTCCACTTGATCTTTGTCACTTCCCAACCAAATCTCACTTTCGTTCTGTCTTCGCGAATGCTGGATGAACCTTGAACTCCTACTGCTGCTATCTCTTTTGCAGGAGAAGCAGGATAGTACATGCAAACAAGTAAAAGCCTCAGTTTGGTAGCTTACCTGAGCTTTCAGTTCCAAGAAACTCCAAGATACTACTACATCTACATGGGAGAGGCTGCTAGACCAAGAACAGTACAATTGGCACTTGTATTCTTCAGTGTTTTTTTTGTCGTCTGGTATGTTAGCTTGCCTGGTTGAGAACTGCTCAGAGGCCAGTCTAAATTTTCCAGGTGTACTTGATTTTTATATGGCAAAAGAAACAAAAAAAAGTTAGAATTTTGTCGCTGCCATTCCGGCTGCCTCAAGTCACAGGAAGATCTTTTGGTTGCACACAAAGAACTGATGGCTTGTGTGAGCCTCTGTTTTTTTTTCCTTCATCATCTGCATATATCGGTGTGCTAGGATTTTGTTCTTCGTTTTTGCAAGGTGATAGAATTATTATGATATGAACATACAAGAAAAAAAGTTTGATAAAAAAGAAAGTCAGAATAAGCTGCGTTTGTGCGTTCGTCAAGTAGCTGATGTGTTAGGTTTAAACCAATATATATATCACTCTTTACTTTCATAACACTGTAAATATACTTTTATAATTTTTTATATCCTTAGATATATCACGTGGATACAATGTATCAACTATCAAGGAAAGGTAATTAATATAGTTTTTATTGATTAATGAAATACTCCATCATCTAAAAAATACAACCATCTCCATGACACGTACAAATCCTCACCACGAAGCAAATCCATCTCGGAACAAATATATCTGCAGGTAGACCAATTTTGCTGAACACTCATGCCGCCGCAAATTTGTTGAACAGCAATATTTTCTTTTATAGTAAAAAATACGAATTTACCTAACCTACGTTTCAGTAAAAAAAAAACGGATTTGTTAGAAAACTTCTGCAAGTTTTATGTCCAAAAAACCTTCAGTTTGTGACCATTGAATGACCTGGAGATTTGTGCATAAATGAAATAAATTGCTAGAAAAATTTTTTCATACATACGCATAAGATCTCAGTGTTAGCTAACCAAATCATAGTTGAATACTAGTTACAATATAGTTACAATGTAATTACACTTCAATTATGTTTACGTCTAAAAGTTTTTTACATCTTAAAATTTCTGGCAATTTTTTTTAGATACTTCAGAAAGAACCCTCTCCAACCTGCCTGCCTGCATATTCTGTTCTCATGATTGGGGGAAAATAAAATCCGTCACCCACAAAAAAAAATATCTACCATCTTGCATGGCAAGAAAAAACTCGGTTACTTGTACCAGCAATTCTCTGTCCCCAGAATTCAGAGATAAAAATCACAAATTTTTCAGAAGAAAACAAACAAGGAGAGAGAGAGAGAGAGAATAGGCCAAAATAAAGGCAGGAGAGGAGAGCCCAGGCAGTGAGCCCGGAGGCCCGTCTTCTCCCTTCTCTCTTCTTCCCCCTTATCTCTAGGGAGGAAAGAAAAATAACCAAGAACGCACCTTTTGTCTCTCTCCTCTCCTCCGAGGTAAGGTAAAGCTTCTCTCCCCTATCCCCATGGCGTCCATCCTAGCTCGTTTTCTCTCTGTAAATTATATCGTTCTTGGTTGGTTCCTGTTGTTGGCTGCCGGATGGGGGGGATTGTGGTGCGGAAAATTTGAGTTCTTGGATGGATTAGCGAGCTTTTGTTTTAGTTCTTGGTATATTGGCGATCCCTAGAGATGTTATCTCTTTCCTGTCTGGGAATAAAGATTACTTTTTGTTGTTTGCTTGGGTGTTGGTGTTGTGAGGATGTTTGTGGATAGGGATGCTGTGTTGTTTCTGTGATCTTTATCCAATTCTCTATCTTGGGTGTGTGGTTCAGTGATTGAACAGATGGGAGTGGTAGTTCTTTTTGCTGGGAGTTTTGCAGCAGTGCAATTTCCTTCTGAACTAATCATAGAGTAGAAAGAAGAGGAAACAAATATATACTGGAGAAATAGCTATTTATGATTTGCAATTTAATGAATATTTTTTTAGATGATGTGCAAATTTAGTGAAGAAGATGAAGCACAGTGTCTTTGGTTTAGAAACGAAAGAATAATAAGCAGAGCATGTTTTGTAGTGTTATTGTAGATTCCATACTCTCCATTGTGCTTATCTCTGAGCATTTAGCTTACTTCCATTGGGGATCAAGTATCTAGATTAGTTTCTAACTATATCAGAATTGTTGGTCCCGAACAGGTTTGGGGAAGCTACTTCTGACCATGGCAGGCACCCTGCTCCAGCCGGTTGCCCTCGGAACAACTTTTGCGGGCCGTGTAAGTGGTCAGCGATGGAAGTCTCATGGCACAAGGAGGCCTCCCTCAATGTTGGCGATGTCCTTGAGCCGCCCAGTTAAGATGGCCGCATTTGTCGGTCTGAGATCGGTGCATAGCTTCTCAGTCACGCCTGTCACCAACTTCAGATCGACGGTTGCATCTTACAGATCAAGACGGGGAAGGCGTGCTCGCTTTGTAACCAGATCGATGTTTGAGAGGTTCACTGAGAAAGCTATTAAGGTTATAATGCTTGCGCAAGAAGAGGCAAGGCGGTTGGGCCACAACTTTGTCGGTACTGAGCAAATTCTCTTGGGTCTGATTGGAGAAGGGACTGGTATTGCTGCTAAGGTGCTCAAGTCAATGGGCATAAATCTCAAGGATGCACGTGTGGAAGTGGAGAAGATCATTGGGAGGGGCAATGGTTTCGTTGCTGTCGAAATACCATTCACACCACGTGCAAAACGTGTTTTGGAGCTTTCATTGGAAGAAGCTCGTCAGCTAGGTATGTCTTGCATTTTGATTGATTTGATTTTATCACTAATTTTTGTTTTTATTGTACCTAATCACACTTCAAAAATTGAAATCCAATAGACGGACAGTGACATCTATGTATCCAAAAGTCTCAATGTGTATTGCTTAGCTATCCAATCATTCTCACTCACTAATTACCAACAATCCATGGATCACTCTGGTTTGGTGATGAACCTGAACCTAATCAGAAGGGTAGTGACTTTCATAAATAGTAGTTGGTTATTGTTGCTGTCACACTTTTGGCCCTGACCAACATGTTGCTTTCTAAATGGGCTGAATTGGAAGTCAAGTCACCAACATATACTTCAAGACATCATATTCTTGTTAAATATGTACTACTAAAAGTGCTAACTTCTCCTCTTACGGTAAAGTAAAAGTAAAAAGACGAGTTACAATGGACTAGTTGCATGATTATGTACCTTGTTAATTTGGTTTGCCACATCTGTTGTTCTTGTATTGTTTGGAATTCTCTTATTCATTATGGGAACTATTCCCTTCGCATTGGTGTATTCATTGGCTTATCGGTGTTACTCATATTGAATACATGGTTGCTAAGCTGCTGACTGTTCACATGTTAACAAAAGAAACTTTTATATCACTATGGATTTTGTATGCCGTGATGTGATGCATCTGATTTTCTTATTATATTTCAACATATGAGTGTATGACATAGAAGATCATTGGTTTTCCAGACTTGATGCCCTTATGTTTCCAGGACACAACTATATTGGATCTGAGCACTTGCTTCTTGGACTGCTCCGTGAGGGTGAAGGTGTAGCAGCCCGTGTGCTCGAAAGCCTTGGAGCCGATCCTAGCAATATTCGCACGCAGGTAAATGATGTGCATATATCTGAATTTTTTCTCCTCTCTGTACGAGTAGTCTTTGTTTTTCTTTAGCATTTATAATGAACATAACATGCATCTAGGTTATCCGAATGATTGGCGAGACTACAGAAGCTGTTGGTGCAGGAGTTGGAGGAGGGAGTAGTGGCAATAAAATGCCAACACTTGAGGAGTACGGAACTAATTTAACAAAATTAGCAGAGGAGGTAATGTTTTTGTCCTATTGCAACATAGTAGCACTTGTGCATGCATAATTGTTAACTCTGATAATCTCTGTAGGGAAAGCTAGATCCTGTTGTTGGAAGGCAACCCCAGATTGAGCGTGTCGTACAAATTCTGGGCAGACGAACAAAGAACAACCCATGCTTAATTGGAGAGCCTGGTGTTGGAAAGACAGCAATTGCAGAAGGCCTTGCTCAACGCATTTCTACTGGTGATGTGCCTGAAACAATTGAAGGAAAGAAGGTATACTTTGTTTCTTTAATTGTTCATGATATACTCAATACCATATGCATTAATCCTCATATTTCCTCTGTGAGTTGTAAACATCTTAGCGTAGGCATGATTGTGGCCCCTTTATGTGTTAGGTCTTTCTGTGCTGTCTTGCTTGGGCTTTTGTGTAATTAGTGAGAAAATTATCTCCTCATATTTATTTGAACTTATTTACTGCAGGTCATTACCCTTGATATGGGACTTCTTGTTGCTGGTACAAAATACCGTGGAGAATTTGAAGAAAGATTAAAGAAGCTGATGGAAGAAATCAAGCAGAGTGATGAGATAATACTATTTATTGATGAAGTCCACACTCTCATAGGAGCAGGAGCAGCTGAGGGTGCTATTGACGCTGCTAACATTTTAAAGCCAGCATTAGCAAGAGGAGAACTACAGGTATGTGGATGGTACTCTGGTCTATTTGTTGTTTAATATATGCACTATCTACCATCATTGTGTCATGCTGAACCTCTTGATGTCTTCTTAGTTACTATAATGTCTCACAATATATTCTCTTTGTTTGATTTCAGTGTATTGGAGCCACCACACTTGATGAATACAGGAAGCATATTGAGAAAGACCCAGCATTAGAAAGACGTTTCCAGCCTGTAAGAGTGCCAGAGCCAACAGTTGATGAAACCATAGAAATTCTCAGAGGGCTTCGGGAACGATATGAGATCCATCATAAACTTCGTTACACTGATGATGCTCTGATTTCAGCTGCCAAGCTATCTTATCAATACATCAGGTGTGTGAATTACTTGGTTATAAGCTATAAAATATCACCTCGTTGAGCGCGCATATTGTTCGTGGACCTTCTGTAGCATTTCAATAAAATGTTTGTGAGGAGTTTCCCAGTTGAAAGATTAAATTATTGAACAGGACATATGTTACTATCAGAGTCAACAACTCAACTGTCTATTGAATAAAATATAGCTTGACTACTATATATATCATTCAGATTTTATTTATCTGACACATTATTTTGTTTGCAGTGATCGTTTCCTCCCAGATAAAGCAATTGATTTGATTGATGAAGCAGGTTCACGTGTAAGGCTTCGACATGCCCAGGTATTGAATTTGGTCATATGCTACCATTTGTTTGGATGTTCCACACATTTTGCAATTTCTTGCATGCTCTACACGATATCTGAGTCCAACCATTTCTACAGGTTCCTGAAGAAGCTAGAGAGCTTGACAAGGAGCTCAAGCAAATCACAAAAGATAAGAATGAAGCTGTCCGTAGCCAGGACTTCGAAAAGGTAACTGCCTATGGATGAGCTACTAGATTTTTATCTGTCTTCAAGTTCGTAAAGCAACTTAACTGTTTAAATGCTTACTGAATTACTATCCGTTGTTACGTGAAATTGACAATTATAATTCATACATGGCATAGTTAATTAAGGTCATCTAGGAATTCTTTGTACATTCCATCAAAACAAAGTTTCTATTTAAGTTGATGACTGTCTACTAAGTAGTTCATCAAACTATTGCTTGAAATAGTTATCCAAGTAGTAGTGTCTGTGCATATTGCCTTCCCATTACTTCGCCCATATACATAAGTCAATGCTTGTCAATTTGCCTTTTGTTTGATAGAAATGATAACTTATAATTGATGGGATATATTTGAATTTGTTGACATTAGGCTGGAGAATTACGTGATCGTGAAATGGAATTGAAGGCCCAGATAACAGCTCTCATTGACAAGAGCAAGGAGATAAGCAAAGCAGAGACTGAATCAGGGGAGACAGGGCCACTGGTCAATGAAGCAGATATCCAGCACATTGTATCCTCGTGGACTGGTATCCCAGTAGAGAAGGTATCAAGTGACGAGTCCGATAAGCTTCTTAAGATGGAAGAGACTTTGCACCAGCGTGTCGTTGGCCAAGATGAGGCTGTGAAGGCCATAAGTCGCTCCATCCGCCGTGCTCGTGTGGGCCTCAAGAACCCGAACAGGCCGATTGCAAGCTTCATTTTCGCAGGTCCAACCGGTGTTGGTAAATCCGAGCTCGCAAAAGCACTTGCAGCCTATTACTTTGGATCTGAGGAGGCCATGATCAGGCTTGATATGAGTGAATTCATGGAGAGGCACACTGTATCCAAGTTGATTGGTTCACCCCCGGGGTATGTTGGGTACACCGAGGGTGGACAGCTGACTGAGGCAGTTCGACGCCGACCATACACAGTGGTGCTTTTCGACGAGATTGAAAAGGCGCATCCAGATGTATTCAACATGATGCTCCAGATCTTGGAAGATGGAAGGCTGACTGACAGCAAGGGAAGAACAGTGGACTTCAAGAACACACTTCTCATAATGACATCGAATGTCGGAAGCAGCGTCATCGAGAAGGGTGGTCGGAAGATAGGTTTCGATCTTGATTACGATGAGAAGGACAGCAGCTACAGCAGGATCAAGAGCCTTGTCGTCGAGGAGATGAAGCAGTACTTCCGCCCCGAGTTCCTCAACCGTCTCGACGAGATGATCGTCTTCAGGCAACTCACCAAGCTGGAGGTCAAGGAGATCGCGGAGATCATGCTCAAGGAGGTCTTTGACAGGCTCAAGGCCAAGGACATTGACCTCCAGGTCACCGAGAAGTTCAAGGAGCGTATCGTCGACGAAGGCTTCAACCCGAGCTATGGTGCAAGGCCGCTAAGGAGGGCCATCATGAGGCTCCTGGAGGACAGCCTCGCGGAGAAGATGCTAGCTGGGGAGGTGAAGGAGGGCGATTCCGCCATTGTCGATGTGGATTCGGAGGGGAAGGTGATTGTACTGAATGGCCAAAGTGGGTTGCCTGAGCTTTCAACTCCGGCTGTCACTGTGTAGTAGTAGTTCATATATACTGCAGAGTGTTAAGAGATGCAGTGCTTTACATTCAGATATATTTCTGCATAGTTAACAACTTAGCGTAACTGTATATATAGTATATACAAATCAAAGGAGGAGGAAACACCAGCTGATTCCTGGTTTCTCATGTTTGGGACACCTTTTTTTTTATTAACAATAATTTCATATGGTAGAGGGATCTTAGATTAAATTAGCTAATGGCAAAAATTTGGCAAAAATTTGGTAGTAAAATAAATTTTCCGTGCTTATTTATATACTGTTGATTTGACTCAAGTTCAAATTAACTCAAAATAATTCTTCAACATTTGGATGACACAGTACATGTCCATCTTGGTTTATGCAATTAATTAACTTGTCAGGATCCTGCTAGTAAAGTTCACAAATTTGATCATTATAATAGACTGAATGTTTTAAGTAGTGGAGATTGCAGATAATCTGCTCACATAAGAGCAAGTTTAATAGTAGAGCCAACTATTAGCTGTAAGCCCATATTAAAACTAACATATATAATATATGGGTTATTGTTTGGTTCTCTTTATTTTTCTTTTCTTCTCCTTTTCTCTCACATGTCTATTTAATGCATCCATCTTTTAGAGCATGTAAAGAGTAAGCTCTTACATAAGCCTATAGCCGGCTTATAGCTTGCTTGCTCTGAATATTATCTATCGCCTGCCGACCGGTACTCCTCACAAAATTGATTTTTGGACCCTTAAGTAACATCTTAAAATTATAAACGGGTAAAAAAGATAATCAAATTTGCTGCTCTGGGTTTCCGTTAAGTCTATCTGATTTCGACCAACAGTAGTGGATTGATCTAAAACTCCTATGAAATTCCTTTCCGCGTTAAAACAAAAATAAAGAAATAAAATAAATCCAAAATTAAACGAATTGTGCTATTCATAATGGGCCAAGTCCATCATTCTGTCCCATTTTCCTCTTGGAATAAGTTCACTTTGACTCCCTTATTATGACGGTTCTCTTTATTTTGCCTTTTTTTATTATCCGATTGATTGCCGGGTGAATTAACAAAGTTACTCTCTGCATGCTAACCGTATAGAATTCCCCTCAAAGAAAAAATATATTTTTTATTTTTCAAGTGATACTAGATCCAACGTCGTCAATCATTTTTATTTTTCCTATGTGTTTGTGAGTATGTGTAAATCACGTTTCCCTCGTCTTATGAGAGGAGAGAAGTAGCTACTCGGATACTGAAAGAACTAGCAGTAGCAGATGCAACCAATAATACGGCCCCGTGCAATGCCGGTGCTAGTACCGTGTGCAACAGGAACTTTGGTTTGATGATTTCTATATACGAAGGGTATACTGAACCTTGTTCCAAGGCAGATTACCTGTAACGCTGTAAAACTGTAATTTCTCATCAAATGACAAAACAATATGCGAATATTTCGGGCATGTTCTGATTGTAGCTAAAAGAAACCTTACTTGTCTGTCTAGATTCATTATCATCAATATGAATGATAATATTGTCAAAATTTTGACATGGTTTCTTATATATTGATTAAATTTGACAACAAACTAAATGTAGACAATTTCTTGGCAACTTTGAAAAAAATGGTATAATTGAAAATAGTATCAAAGTGAACAGGCCTCTAGCCTTTTTTTAAAGTTGTCTTAACCAATGATAAGTATATAACCAAACGCTGTAAATTTCTGATCCTTTCTTCCCGGTGTCCTGATCTTCTCCCTGTGTTCTTCCTTGTCTGACCAACTACAGTCCTATCACTGTAGCTCTATCTGATGCATGATTGATGATCAACTAATGGCCTCTCTCTTAGTACGAAGGGCACGATATGCAAGATAATCGAAGAGCATACGGGGCAATCGAAAAAAAACGGAGCATACGGGCATCCATGCACGGCGCTGATCTCGCTCGAACAGGGAGGCCACGTTAGCGTTTTGGGGTCGGAGTTTTCATCTCCGACACCCGGCACGCAAAACGTTCGGCTAGGAGCCTAGGATCCGATATTTCCGCGACGACTAGGAGTACAACTATTTTATGGGCATAAAGTAGCCCAACTAGCTGAGCCCAGGACTGCCTTACCCGATTTTTTTTAATCTAAGCACATGCGACCTCCTAATTCCAAATGTGAGCATGTATTGTCCTGAATTTTGTTTCTAATCAAACTAGCTAGCAGACTCAAAGCAAATGATCCATTAGCATGTTTCGCTAGTAGTATTACTTACCCTTTGTTGATGCCGCTTCTACGGGACGAACCTACCGCTCGTGCGCCCGATCGGTTGGAAGCAAAATCGGACGTTGATGTCAGCATGACGTCAGCGTCCGATTTACGTGCAAAACTACTTTAAACTAATTTTTCTCCTAAATTACTTATACAAATCATGATCCGATCACACTATTAAATTCGTTGCAATTAAATTTTCAAAACAAGACCACACATGGATATATTCCAACGAAAAAAAAATTAGCTTATTATTGCATTATTTTTAAATGTTGCACGATGTTTCACCAGGTATATCGGAATTGTTTCACTAAGTAGATCAAAAATGTTTCACTCGTTTAAATCGGGTGTTGTTTCACCTTATATAAAAACAGTGTTTCAGCAAATAGCGAAAAAAATGTTTCAGTTCACTGCAACATTAGATCTATACATAGTGAAACATTGTGAGTACACTAGGTGAAACATTTTTCGGTGGAACAAAAAATAAACCAAATTATCTTAATAGGGGGTTTCCAAAATATGTGGGTTTTTTTGTTGCAATAGAATGTTCTGTTCACTGCAACGTTAAATCTATACATAGTGAAACATTGTGAGTACAGTAGGTGAAACATTTTTTTGTGGAACAAAAAATAAACCAAATTCCCTTAATAGAGAGTTTTCAAAATATGTGGATTTTTTTGTTGCAAAAGAATATTTGAATTCACTACAATATTAGATCTATAAATAATGAAACATTGTAAATACATTAGGTGAAACATCTTTTGTAGAAAAAGGAAGAGAGAAGTAGGTGGACCCAATAGGTATGCACGTGGAGAGAGAGGCGCGCGGGGGGAGCGCCCGATCTAGCTCCCCCCGCACCGGTCGATTTGTTAGCACATAATATTATGATTTTGATGATCCAAGCAGATGGATTATATTTCAACCGACCGCTACAGTTCCAATTTTCAAAACGAAAACAACATGCAAGTCAAATATGGATTAGGAAAATAATTAAGTAGACTAACGGCATGACGGCACGGTGCCCTATCTAGTAATGGATGATCCAACCAATTGTAAATGGTAACAAGATTTTCTTTTCCAAGGACAAACAATCAATTAGAACTAAACAAGTCGCTACGAGCTAGTAATTTGTCCTAATGACCAGCAGCCATTAGTTTGTTATATTTCGTTGGACACACATGTGGGCTTCTTGATTAAAAATAGAATTCCATCCATTACCTGCTCATATTTGGAATTAGAAGGTTGCATGTGCTTAGATGTGAAAGTTTCGGCTGCCTTACCAGCTTCCTCATGTAATCCTTCTCCGTCGCTGGCGGCCGACCCTCAACGCTATCCTCTACGACGGCACAAATTTTAACAATTTGATCCTTTGCAAAAACTATTTTTATAAATGAACCGTCACCGAAACTTATTTCAAAACTGACTTTTTTTTTCAGCGCCAAATTTTGTGGCGCTGAATTTAGACATCTCAGCACCAAATAGCATGGCGTTAAATGTACGTTGGCACGCTGACTTAGCCTCCCATCCGCGATGGCACGGCATTCAGCGTCAGTTGACGTGGCGCTGAGGTGTATAAATTCAACGCCACATGATTTGGCACTGAAAAAAGGATCATTTTTGGAATAAGTGGTTCATTTGTAAAATTAGTTTTTTCAAAGAGTCAAATTATCAAAATTTGTGCTACGACGGACTGTGTTTCTTCTTCTTCTCTCTCTTTTATTGTTACGGTTTAAGCTTTGATGGGCCTATTTAGGCCACACAATACAGAACTTATATGGTGGGCCTAAATGTGGAGTGTTTTGTTTTATGGAATGAAATAAGTTCAGCTGATGCCCCTCAACTTTACGTCAAGTTTGTCTGAGGTCTCTAATCCCCAATACCAAAAATCTCCACCCCTATACAAAACCGTGCAAAAAAAAAAAAAGATCCCAATGCAGTATGAATCTCTGGTTTTGCTGATGTGGCATCCTAGTTAGGAAAGAAAATTAAAAAAAATGCGACCCACATGTAAGTGAGAAGAAAAAAAATATGAGGCCCGCGTGTCAGCATCCTCTTCTTTATGCTCTTTTCTTCCAAAACTTGGGAGGTAGGGGAGGCGCCCAGCGGGACAAGGGGAGAGAGGCGGAGGTGGGAGAGGGAGGGGGAGGCGGCATCAGGCACCATTGCCGCCATTCTCATGCCGCTCGACGCTGACTGTGAGGTGGAGTTCCGGTTAGCCTGGTGCGAGGAGGAGGCGACCGGCGGGAGAAGGAGGAGACTAGACCGCGCCTCTCCTCCTCCTTGTCGTCACCGCGGTGGCCGCCGTCGCGCTGTCGTCATGTCGCTCTGCACGAGTAGCAAGCACGGCAAGGTGTGGAAGCAGCAGCAAGCCAGCTGTAGGATAGAGATGTCGACTAGAGGGGGTGAATAGACGATTTAAAACTAAATGACTCCTAATCAAAACTAGCCTAAGTTGCTAGGCTCGGTGAGGGACAAGTCTAACTAAGCAACTAAATTATGTTTTGCAATCCTAGGGTGAAAGTGGCTCAAGTATATCACTAGGAAAGTAAATCACACTTCCTAAGTCTAGTTTAGCAATCCTAGGGTGATATGATCTCCAGTATGTCTCTAGGAATGTAAATTGCACAAATGTAAATGCGACAATCAAATGAGACAAGGAGACAAGAGATTTTTCACCGAGGTTCGGAAACTTGCCGGTTTCCTACTCCCCGTTGAGGCGAGCCAACTCCACCGCTCAACCACGAAGCCACCGCACGCCCCCTTCGTCAAGGGGTGGGCAAGGCGGGAGCCGGCCCACGGAGAGAACTACCCAAGCCTCAATCACTCAGGGTAGTTCTTCCTTCACTCCGAAGGTGGTGAACTACAAACCACTCACAACCAGCGTCGGGCCTCCTCCACAATCTTCTCAGAGAGGTCACCGGGCAACTTCTCCACAAGCCGTCTAGGAGGCGGCAACCTCCAAGAGTAACAAGCGATGACCCGGCTCAGAGATGATCAAGTGCCACACTAGCTCTACAATGAAGCAATGCACTTGACTCTTGGCTAGAATGATCTGAGCGCGCGCCGTACGTGGCGGTCTGAACTGAGTCTTTGTCCTATGTGGCGCTTACGTGGCATTAGAATAAAAAAATATGGGATACATTTGTCATTCACACAAAAAAAAGTATGTGGAACCCACATATCATCCTCACTCTCATTCACTTCTTCCTCCCCTTCTCTCTCCCTTATCTCTCTCTCGGGAGCGGCGGCGGTCGAGGAGTGTGGCGGTGGGGAGCGAAGGCGGTGGCGGTGGGGACGATGAGAAAGGGAGCGGTAGCTGCTTGGGGTGTGGGGAGCGGCGGCGGCGGTGGCGGTGGCGGTGGCGGTGGGAAGCGACGGCGGCGGCGGTGGGAAGCGGCGGCGGGGCGGTCGGGAGGAGGGAGAAGGCGGAAGAGAGGGTTTGCGGGGAGGATGGGTGAGGAGAGCGGATGAAGAGGAGGAGGATGCGGGCCGCTCCGACTACTGCGGCCGCCGCTCCTCTGCCTCGTCCCCCGCCACACCGCGCTCCAAGAGAGAGATAAGGGAGAGAGTGGGGAGGAAGAAGGGAAGGAGAGGGAGGTGGGTCCACAATACTTTTTTTTTGTCTGAATGATATGTAGGACAAAGACCCGTCAAGAACGCCACGTCAGCCAAAACCACCTCAAAACCACCGAGAGATATTGCTTGCACCGGTTTTGATAGTTGGAGGAGTCGATATCCCGGTTTTGATAGTCGGGGCGATAGTTGAGGGAGAAAATGTATACTTTTTCCTTTCCGCGACGACTAGTAGTTCACTATTTTATGGGCCATAAGTAGCCAACTAGCTGAGCCCAGGACTGACTTACCAGCTTCCTCGTGTAATCCTCTCCGTCGCCAGCGGCCGACCCTAGCTATCCTTTCCTACGGACTGTTTTTTCTTCTTCTCTCTTTTATTTTGGAGAAAACGGACTGTGCTTTTAGATGAACTGAGAATGGATCGATGATCTGGTGTTCTTTGTTACGGTTTGAGCTTATGATGGGCCTATTTAGGCCACAAAATACATAACTTATATGGTGGGCATAAATGCGGCATCTTATATATTTCTATCTCGGCCCTATCGAGTCTATCTAAAGTCCCTGATCCTAATACAGAAATCTCCACCCCTATCAAACCGTGCAAAAAAAGGTCCGAGATGTAGTATAGATCTTTTGGTTTTGCTGAATAGCATCCTAGTCAGCAAAGAAAATAAAAAAAAAAATTATGGGACCCACTGTCAATGAGAAGAAAAAATGTGAGGCTCGCGTGTCAGCATCCTTTTCTTCTTGCTCTTTTCTTCCGAAGCTTGGGAGGTAAGGGAGGCGCCCAACGGGACAAGGGGAGAGAGGCAGAGGCGGGAGAGGGAGGGGGAGGCGGCATCAGGAGCCGTTGCCCCATTTCAGCTGCCCCCGATGCTAGCCACGAGGTGGAGTTCCAACGAGCCTAGTGGGAGGAGGAGGCGATTGGCGGGAGAAGGAGGAGACTAGACACACGTCTCTCTTCGTCGTTGTGGCCGTCGTTGCGCTATCGTCGTGTCGCTCTGCACGAGCCGCAACACAACAAGGTGTGGAAGCAGCAGCAATAGTGGAGAGAAGTGGGTCGTCGTTGCCGCAGCCGAAGGCGAAGGAAGCAGCAGGCAGCACCAGCGCGGTGCCAGCCGGAAGCAGCTACTCGCCCCCCTCAGCGGCATCGAAGGCAAGACGACGGCCATGGCCAAGATGGTGTCGTGGAACAGGTGATCCTCACGGCAGGGATGTAGCAGCGATGACGAGGCTAGTGGCGCCTTGGCGGCGGCGGCGAGAGGAGATTCTGTGGAGGAAATGTCGGCCGCTCCAGTTCCCTGGCCGCATCACCTATGGCTCTTATGGCAACCAGCTGCCAGGCTTGCCGGCCCCTCTCCCCCTCTCTGCACAGCCCGCTCACGCGGGCTCGTCGCTTGCCTCTTCCCATCTGTTGCCGGTAGCTCTGTTCCCTCCTTTTGTCACGAGGCGCTCAGGGTGGCGGCGACGGAGCCTCTCGAGACGGCGGAGGTCTGCGTGCTCACCGGCCGCTCTCCCCCATCGCCGACGCCCTCCCAAAGAAGGGTAGAGTAGAGTAGAGTAGAGAAGAAAAAGAAAGAAAATAATAGAAGAAGGAAGAAAAGAGAAAATATAAGAGAGAAGAGATTTGGGTTCCACATTTTTTTGTTTACATGTGGGTTTCATATTTTTCATATCATTTTTCTGTTGACTAGGAACCACGCTAGCGAACCAGAGATCTATACTGCCTCAGGATCTTTTTGTATACGGTTTTGTAGTTTAGGGGTGGAGATGTCTGATATTGTGGATTAGGGACCTCAGACAGACTTGACATAAAGTTGAGGGATGTTAGGTGAACTTATTCCTTATGGAGTTGGGCTTCGGCCGTCCCGACATCTGAATTCGTACAAGGATCCTAGCAGCAGGAGAAATCTACACCAAACATTGTTCTGGCTTCAACGGACAAGATGCATGATCCTATCCGTAGTTCCTGACCATAATAGAGCACACGTCCTTGGAATTCCAATTTCGAGATCCGAGTCTCCGAGCAAGAACATTGCAGCAGCAGAACACGCGAGAAAATTAAGCAAAGCGTCGCTAGTGGCACGTGTCCGCTTACCACGCATTCGCACGCTCCCGGGCGACGTACGTGTCACTAGCCCCAGCCTACTCACCCGAGGCACACGTGTCCATCCACCGGGGCACGTGTCGCGCCGTCCCTCTCTGCTCCGCCGTATATAGCCGCTTCTGCCATCGCCGGTGCGAGCTCACTCGTGCACTGCGAAGCTAACTTACACTGCAACACTGATCACAGAGCTAGAGTTCACTTAGGCGAAGCTTAATTACAAGAGCGCCCATGGCGTCGAGGCAGGACAGGAGGGAGGCGCGGGCCGAGGGCCGAACGCGGCGCGCGCGGAGGAGATCGCGCGGGCGCGGGACGAGCGCGTCATGCAGGCAGAGGTGGACGCCGGTCGGCCGCGGACGAGATCGCCGCGCCCGCGCCGACCGCGGCGCCGCCCA
>CM020185.1:12357001-12376785 GCA_009805545.1 Oryza longistaminata | reverse complement strand
CGCCGCCACGATGGGCGCCGACACCGCCCACCACGCCGCCGGCGGCGGCGGCATCCTGGAGAGCGTGCAGGAGGGCGCCAAGTCGTTCGTGAGCGCCGTCGGGCGCACGTTCGGCGGCGCGAGGGACACCGCCGCGGAGAAGACCTCCCAGACGGCGGACGCCACCAGGGACAAGCTCGGCGAGTACAAGGGCTACACCGCCGACAAGGCCCGCGAGACCAACGACGGCGTCGCGCGGAAGACGAACGAGACGGCGGACGCCACCCGGGACAAGCTCGGCGAGTACAAGGACTACACCGCCGACAAGGCCCGGGAGACCAAGGACGCCGTGGCGCAGAAGGCGAGCGACGCCTCCGAGGCGACAAAGAACAAGCTGGGCGAGTACAAGGACGCGCTGGCCGGGAAGACGCGGGACGCCAAGGACACCACCGCGCAGAAGGCGACGGAGTTCAAGGACGGCGTGAAGGCGACGGCGCAGGAGACGAGGGACGCCACCGCCGACACGGCGAGGAAGGCCAAGGACGCCACCAAGGACACCACCCAGACCGCCGCCGACAAGGCCAGGGAGACGGCCGCCACCCACGACGACGCCACCGACAAGTAAAACTCGCCGGAACACCATCCGCAAGCGCGTAGTGCTCCTAGCTATCGATAATAATGTCCACATTATTTTTTGTTGATGATGCAGGGGGCAAGGGCAGGGCCTGCTCGGGGCGCTGGGGAACGTGACGGGGGCGATCAAGGAGAAGCTGGCGGTGAGCCCGGCGGCGACGCAGGCGCAGGCGCATCTGGGCGGCGGCGAGGAGCGCGCGGTGAAGGAGCGCGCGGCGGAGAAGGCGGCGTCGGTGTACTTCGAGGAGAAGGACCGGCTGACGAGGGAGCGCGCGGCGGAGCGGGTGGACAAGTGCGTGGAGAAGTGCGTCGAGGGGTGCCCCGACGCCACCTGCGCCCACCGCCACGGCAAGATGTGATCCCCCGTGAGCGCGGTGGACGACTAATAAAAAAAAAAAACTCCCAGCATGTTAACCTTTGTGTTTCAAGTTTCACTAGCTGCTTTTATTTTGCTTTCGTTAATTCCGGCTACCGTGTATGTTCCTTCTGGTAATCTGGTGCAGTTGTGTTAAATCTTTATAAAGCCTTTCAGTTTACATCTTACCGCTTTTGCTTCAAATGGTTCGTGTGGTACAGTGTGCATGTTCGTTCTTTTCTCTGGTTCTGGATTTGGGATATATTATCGTGGGCACATTTTCCAAATCTCTCTCTATATAAGTGTCGAAACAAGATTTCGGCAATACTAAAAGGGGTGGCTATCAAGCTGGAAAAGTGAATGGGTTTGGAGACAAAGGATTTATACAGGTTCAGGCCTTCTTATTCAAGAAGTAATACCCTACTCCTGTCCGGGGATGAAACCGTCGAGTGTATTCTTGAATGTATGATCTCCAAGAAAATTGGTGTCCCAGGAAGGACTCGGACCCCTCCTTATATAGAGAAAGGAGTCCGTATTACAAGGTATAACTCATACCCCTAACAGAATACGAGAATACAGATAAAATACAATCGTAACCGACTAAACCTCAGAGTATTTCCTTGACGTACAAGTTAAGAAACAAACCCGAGATACAAATAAAGATATTCTATCTATATTCGGTATCCTATATCTAGTCTAAATATAACCGCCGTGTAGATATGGGGTATCCATAATCTCCACAGTAGCCCCCGAGACCTTTGCAGTCGACAACATAGCTCTCTCAAAAATAATAATCCGAGTGCTTTAATTTTTCCCTGCTAAGGCCTGCCGAGTAGCAAAGACGAAGACTGTAAAAGGGCGAAAAATAAAAAACATGGTGCATCGAATAGATGCACCTAATTAGGTGTTGCCCCCGACTATATGATTAGTTAACAAACTAAACATATAGTCAAGAACAAAATAATCGCATAATCACGCATCATATGACAAAAGCATATGCGGCGTCCAACAAAGCATTCAGCCGACTGCTTTCCAGCCATAGTAAAAAGAATCCGAGTGAATAACACTCTAAAAGGTTCACAAATGAACACATTTGACAAACATCCGAGTAAAAAACTCCAAAGATAATCCATCAAATGTTATAAAAATTATGGTAATTAATAAGTCTAATAGCCTAGGCTATGACTCTCACCATAATTAAAATAGGCATATAACACGCCAAGAGAATGACCATTGTAAAAACAAGTCATCTGGGAGGGTCGCAGCATAGATCTGAGCCGTTCATTCCCAAATCACCGATCCGAGGGCTGTGAAACATCCGCCAGCTGAGCCGCGCGGACGGGCAGATCGAGCCTGAAGGCGATCGTACGGTGAACACAAACTCGGACGTGCGCATTATTTTACGAAAGGAGGAGGGCTTTTCTGAAAAAATCGCATGACGTGGCGCTGTAAATTCTCAGCATTCCCACGGTGTTTAAGTAATAGAATATTTATCTGTAGGAGTACTACTATTTTGTTTAGATTCTATCTTTTTTTTTTTCTCTCGCAAAGCTAGCTAGCCCTGTGCAAGAACTTTACTACACCATGTGCAAGAACCGTAGGCACAGTAAAATCAGGTGATATTTTCTTTTTTTTTTTTTATCAAAGGCACATGCCCAGCTTTTGATAAAAAAGCATAAGAGGATTCGATACAAAGGTAGGTGATATTTTCTTTTCCTCAATGTACGTTCAATCACTGGCCTAGATATCACGAGCATATATGAATGAAGAAGGTAGTGTTGTAATGTTGTTGTTACAAACGCACATCACCACTCACCAGTAGAGATTTAATATTTTTGTAGTCATAGATAATTAATTCAGAGATAGAAATGGAAGGCATTAGGGAAACGAGCGCTCCTGCTAGGTAACATGAGTCGGAGACGGTTGGAGGGAATTTCGGACAATTTTAGAATCAGAGCCAAAATATGAGGATCTCGCCTTGAACATGTAGAGCAAATTTTGTTATCTGTAGATATGGCGTTCGAACGCTAGAGCACAAGGTGAAAGGGCGTGAGAGCCATGGCCATGGCTCAAGAAACAAGGGCAAAAAAAACTCGACACCAGGTGTTGAAGAGATCGGTGTGCAGTGGCCACAGGGCACACGCTTTGTGATTTTGTACGTGCCCCTCGCAGCCATGAACAGGGGCAGGACTGGAACATAACGGAGGGGGTGCTCCACTTTGCAGAATTGCAGTATATACCGGCACACTAGTCTAATTATGGTATTTTATGGTATTTGGAGGGGACATTAATTACTCTACCTAATGGTATATTTTTGCTGTATATAGGCCCCGTTCATTTCTTCTAAAAGCAAGGATAAAATTTTAGATACTCGCCGCACGCTTTTCAAACTGCTAAACGGTACGTTTCGTGCCACAACTTTCTACAGGAAAGTTACTATAAATATCAGATTAATCTAATTTTTTTTCAAGTTTGTAATAATTAAAACTCAATTAATCACACGTTATTACCATTTCATTTTGCGTGAAACACTTAATATTTATCTTCATCTTCAGAAGGTTCAAACACCACCTTAGTGGGCACATTGCTCTAACTAATTTTAATATAAAAAACTAGGACGGATGCCAGCGCAGATGCGCGGGCAATTTATTTATTGTCTATAAAAACAATATTAAAAGAAGCAATATCTCACCGTATTCACTATAAGAAATAGACCATAAATTTTGGTATGTACTAAATGATCAGAATGGCTATCATATCCAACCAAAAATCATTTTATCCCGGTTATATATAAATTCAGCATTCACCACAACTTATTTTCATTGTATTGAAACATGAGTGTCTTTTTAATAGATGGAATTGCAGTTGTATCCAACAATAAACCAAATACATCATTAATACCATAAAAAGTTAATCTCCACATCATACCCAAGTGCCCATGTCTCACAGATGTCCAAATTTATATATAAATATTTTAAAACACCACTTCTACCAATTAGTAGGATAAAACAATTAAACTTGTATACGAATGCTCCTTTGACGATCGGGTGAAGCCGACTATAGCCGCTAAGGAGTTTTCTCTAATGCCTTATTCATGGGTCCCGTGATATAGTCGTGCTCCTCAAGATAAGTGTGGACCATAATTTTATCGATAAGTAGGCCAGTTAAACTTTATTGTCAATGGCAGGTTAAAAATTTGTGGTATGATTTTTAGATGTTATAGTTGCGGAATTGTTCAGCACAAAAGTTTTTTTCTAGTAAAGTATGATAATAGGAGAATAAATGTGTGCAAAAATATGAAGAAATTAAGGGAAGAAGGGGTGGAAGTAAGTACGTACGTACTATCTTAAAAAAACGTACCTATACATATAGTAATACGTACAGGCCCATGGTGGACCCGGTTTGGGGTTAGGCAATTTTTTTTAGATAAATCTAATGATGGTAAAAAATGGGTCCACCTAATTTAATGAAAATCAATGGCTACAGAATTTTTTATAAAGTACCTATACACATAGTAATACGTACAGGCCCATGGTGGACCCGGTTTGGGGTTAGGCAATCTTTTTTAGATAAATCTAACGATGGTAAATAATGGTTCCACCTAATTTAATAAAAATCAATGGCTAGAGAATTTTTATAAATTTCTCTAAATTATAGTGCCACGTGGCGACTTAGGAGCGTTTATAGGATGCCACGTGGTGGCTTAGGATCGTTTGTAGGAAGTTTCATGGACTTTTAGTATATAACTAGGAAGAAAGCCCGCACAGATGCACGGGCATGCTATTTACTCCCTCCGTTCTGTAATATAAGGCACATCCATTTTTTTAGATGTTCCATGATATAAAGCATACATGCAATTAACAATGACATCTTCTTTATTAAATTATTACTTTTTTAAATCCTTCACTATCACATTTTCTAATTTTATTGGATGCATGCATTATATTTGTTAAGATGATTCAAACTATAAGATGATAATAACTCTTTATTGGTCTCTATGTTAAGGGTCGCTGTGCCTTATATTATGGAGCGGAGGGAGTATTAATCATAGAAAGAATGCTAAAAGAAAGGCTACCTCATCGTATACATTATTATTACAATAAACTACGTTATAATCAGAAAACACTGAAAATAAATATATATATTGTGAAATATATTATAGACTTTATATACTGAATGTCCCTTATATTAGAAAAAAAATCAGTCTGTCCCAATTACATCTACACTCGCCAATCACAGCTATTTATTATGTTTGTCCTGTAAGTTGAGTCCCTTTTTACATATGAAACTACATCTGATAAAAATAAGCATAATATATCATTAATACAATAACAAAATCATTTCCACCATGTGGCAGTTTTGGAGCATTCGTACGAGTGCCACCTGATAGCCTAGGTACGTTTGTTCAACTTCGCATAATTAAATGGCTTAACTAAACTAAAAAGAAGCTAAACCCAATTGTATTTCTCCTAAGTTGAAAGAAAAGATATAAAATCTCTCTTTCCAGAATTATCGTCCCAATAAAAACATAGCACTAATATGGGTTTTTTGAGAAAGCTATTAGTTTATTCAATTCCATTGTCCAACAATTTGCCTTAAAATATCTTGGTGGCCAGAATCATATGAAAAAATATTTGCTTGAGCAGCAATCCCTAACCAACAAATGAGTCAATTTGTGTTTTGATATTTCATCCCTGTAATATATATATAATATAGCTAGGCATGTCTGTAGGGTTGATATCGAAAATATGTGAGTTAATATGGGTTTTGATATTTTTCTCTTCTATTATAGATCTAAATTTATTTATGAATGTTCTTGGGGTAATATATAATGGAATAATTTATGTTGTAAGTTTCATTTTACTAACTGCAAGACTTTGGATGAGAATAATATGAAAAGAGATATAGTTTGGTTATATTTGATATTTTTAAATCAAAATGTAGTTAATATATTTGTAAAATTTCTACTGAAAAGATGAGTGGTCAAGGTTCATAATGAATATAGTGCCCGTTACAAATTACTTAAAAACAAAAAAAAATTAGTAATAATATTTAGATGAGCAAGACGTGAAGGACTAATATGTTTCCATGCATGTGATATTTTTTCATTAAAATATAGTTAATGTGAGATGTACTCATATTTTTTTCTCTTGTGTAATAGATCTAATTTAGATCTTACTTTTTTTCTTTGTAAAATTAAAGTACTATACAACAGGTGTTTTCTGTTTGTGGCAGCAACGAACTGGAAGAGCGCTATATGAGCTCTGAACTAATACGATTAAACGTGATTAACTCACTAAGGATGAAATTACCCTTTTTAAATAACGTTTAGGATGTTAGGACATTCATCTTTTAAAATACATGCATTTTTTTTCTTAGGAGGGTATCAAGCACAACTCACATGAAAGAAATGTTTTTATTTAGTGAATAGTAGGAGTACGTATACACAGGATATATTTTTTGGATTTTTCACTGGTGATCAACAATACTACTATGTATTTATACGTACACGGGATAATTTTTTTTAAGTTCAGGAGGCATTATTTTTAATAGATCTGATCTAATGATACAAAATAATAAGTGAAAATCGAGGGTTGGATGTTTTTTTTTTTGGAATTTTTAGTATTCCCTATTATAATTACATAATTTTTATACTAAGACAAATGATTCTGGTAAGGGAGTAAAAGGGAAACCACTAAGATTTGCCGGAAGAGGCTGGCTTACCTCACACTTGGGGGATAGATGTCGGCCAAGGAAAGAGAAGGGACACACCACACATGCCACCGCCGTTCGCCATTGATGAGGGGGGACCCGCCTAGCTCAGTTATATATGAAGGAGAGGCACACACCGTGGCTAGCTTCTCCTCAGTATAGTGGATTAGTGGTGGTTGTCCTCTTGCTCAAGTAATGAACAGAGGGTAGGGGCACTTTTGTAAAAGAAAATCGTACGCTAAAGCCAGCAGAAGGACATATAAGGCGTATATAATGGCACAATTCAAATTCTTAGAAGTATTGGTGACACCGAAGGTTCTAGCCTTTGTAATAATATATTTCAAAAAATTCGAATCATACACTTTTATAATGGTACGGATCTAAGTTAACCCACGCTATCAATCTTTATATAATAAAATATGCTTGGCAAAAATGGAAATGATAAAAATAGAGAAAAATAAAAGGTTGTTAGAGTAGTAACACGGGAATCATCAAGAAGTAGCGTGGACTAACTTGGGACGGTCACGCACACCAAATGGCGTGAAATGAAATGAGCTTGACAAAAGCAAAAGGCAATATTGTTTTCGCAGCCTCTCTCGTGTAAGCAAACCAGCTGTGACACTCGTTCGTTCGAATTTGTATACCCAATAACTTTTGGCACATGTTGCCCGTGGGCGAGGCCATTGGGCTCTCACGGTTGGGAGGCAGCGAGCTAAGCTACTACTAATTAAGCTCGATCTCCTCATCCACTAATTAATTTTCTAGAGAATTAATGATACATATATACATAATCGACCCAATTAATTTAGTCTCCCTCAACTGAGGCCTGGTTTAGGCCCTGTTTGATTCAGCTTAGGATTATTATAATCTAGCTTATTAGGAGTAAGCTGAAACAAACAAGTAGATTATTATAGCAGATTATTATAATCTATAAGCCAAATTATTATAATCTAATAAGCTGCTCTAAAGGAGCTTTTTTTTTATTATTGAGTGGCTAAAGACCCACAACCCCTACATACTTGAGAAAATTTTTTTCCCCAAAACATCACATCAAATATTTAGACATATGGTGCACTAAATATAGATAAAAACAAGAACTAATTGCACAGTTTGCATGGAAATCGCGAGACAAGTCTTTTGAGCCTAATTAGTCTATGATTAGCCATAAGTGCTACAGTAACTCACACGTGCTAATGACGGTTTAATTATGCTCGAAAGATTCATCTCGCGGTTTCTAGGCGAGTTATGAAATTAGTTTTTTTCATTCGTGTCCGAAAACCCATTCCAACCTTCGGTTAAACATCCGATGTGACCCCCAAAAATTTTCTTTTCGCGAACTTAAAAAGGGACTGAATAATTAATAATAATTCAGCTGAATTGGCAAGCTAATAATTATGAAAAAAGCTCGTGTTAATTTGGTACTGATCATTGCCCGATAGATGGAGCCAAGGTTGAAATGCCAGAGACAGATAATAGTCACGCAGCATCTGTCCTGATCGATATATATAAATATACATGATCGATCACGATCGATCAGTACCCTTGAGATCTGGCATCATCTCGATCTGATCTGCAGCTCAAATTATCATCGATCGATCAGAAACGTACGCTAATAATTAACACTAGCTAGCTCCCTGAAAACCACACGTTTCAGCTGATCTTTCTGATGGAATCTTGATATATTTCGCAGGTTGGCGATCGATCCCATCGATCCCCCTGCCACGTCAGCCCTCGCGTACGACGACGATCTCCGGCCACACGTCGATCCGTCGCCCTGGTCCAGCGCCGACGTCGACGTTTCGGCCGGGAAGATGACGACCGGAGACGACGACGACGACGACGACGTGGTCGAGTTCGCCACGGTGTCCTCTCGTGCTCCCAGCTGGCAGATCGATCGATCGATCAGGCCCAATGTATCAGGGTGCACATCCAAATCCTCTACAAGCAGTCCTGCATTTAGTTCTACATTTTTGTACTCGTACCCAAATCATAAATTGGAGTAAAACTCTTATATAAAATCTATCCAAACCTTCAGAGAACATCCCACGTTTACTTGCTGTTTGGCAAACAGGGAATTATTCCAAGTTCATGTTACATCGGATGTTTAGACACTAATTTGAAGTATTAAACATAGACTAATTATAAAACTCATTCCATAACCTTGGACTAATTCGAGAGATGAATCTTTTGAGCCTAATTACGCCATGATTCGATAATGTGATGCTACAGTAAACTTTTGATAATTACGGATTAATTAGGCTTAAAAAAATCGTCTTGCGGATCAGCTCTCATTTATGAAATTAATTTTTTTTATTAGTCTATATTTAATACTCCAAATTAACGTCAAACATTCGATGTGACAGGAACAAAAAAAAAATTTTTTAGCCCCATCTAAATAGCCCCTGATGATGATCTGATCTGATCTGACTAGTACGGGATGAGAGCATATATATTGCTGGGAGGCATCAATCATGGACGTTGGTCGATCAATGGACTAATTAACCACGCATGCAGGCATTGTCGATCGGTCGCACAACACAACACCGCCCGAATGCTGCCAAGGGCAGCATATATGATACTACCTCCGTCCCTACATATGTAGCGTCATTGTGGAAGGTTAGGTGGGATGCAATCTTTTAATAGATTTAATCTAATGGCTTAGAATAATGGGTCCACCGCTTTAATTGAAAATCTTTTTTTTAGAATTTCTAATGTTTTTTCTAATTTATTAGAGTGCTATGTGGCAGCGTAGGAACGTTTATAGGAGTGCCATGTGATGGTGACTATAATCTAATAATTAAAAAATGGGTCCATCATTTTAAATGAAAATTATCATCCTTTTTTGTTATTTTTTCAAGAAGGCAGTCTACAAACCGAGCCAAGCCGCACGGGGGAGGGAGAGAGTCGCATCGTTCTGGAGGTCTTATTTATTTGCTCTCTTTTTCCCTCGCTCATCCTTATTTCCTTCTCCTTCTGTTTTTTATGGGATAGCTATATTTATGGCGTCATATTTTACTCTAAAAAAATAGTCGGTATGTATTTACATTGTAAGTCCCTAAATTACATATGTAATTTTAATGTATTGACAATATAAATACCAGAATTACGTAGGTAAGTCCTAAAATTACGTATGTAAATCCCAAAATTACATCCTAATACATGTAAGTGGTGTGTAACTACTGTGTAAATTTGCAAATATATAAATAACTACCCGCAACAGACACAGACATATAAGTGTGAACGCAGCAAAGCAGCGGCCAGCGATGGTATGAGCACAATAGATTTAACTTGACACAAATCTCACAGTGTATCCAGTGGCCACAAAACTGACTGCTATGGAGCCAGAAATCTGGTGATAGAAATATAGTAAAACCGTTTTTTTATTTGGTGGACGGTTAGGTGGGATGCAATCTTTTAATAGATTTAATCTAATGGCTTAGAATAATGAGTCCACCGCTTTAATTAAAAATCTTTTTTATTAGAATTTCTAATGTTTTCTCTAATTTATTAGAGTGCTATGTGGCGGCGTAGGAACGTTTATAGGAGTGCCATGTGATGATGACTATAATCTAATAATTAAAAAATGGGTACATCATTTTAAATGAAAATTATCAGCTCTTTTTTGTCATTTTTTCATGTGAACAGTTTGTTTTTTCTGTTTTATAGTTTTTATCGTAAGTAAAGTGTCGTTTTTTTACGTGAACAGTACCTAAACGTACCTTTAGTTTTTCTCCAAATACGTACTGACGGCAATTTTTTTCCCCGTATAAACGGCATCTATACGTATATTAAGAGGAAGCAAATTGATCTAATCTAACGGCCTAAAATAACGGGTCCACCAATTTAAATAAAAATTGACGGTGAGATTATAAAATGCCACGTGTCGATCTAGGAGCATTTGTAGGAGCGCCACATGGCGGCGTAGGAGCGTTTATAGGAAGATTAATGGACTTTTAGTATATAACTAGGAAGGTAGCCCGCACATTCGCGCGGGCATGTATTGTACAGAGGATTAAACTTTTCGGTTTAGCCAATTTGATCGGGTATCTCCGAAATTTCCGAAATTTTGGTCCGAAATTTTGAACAAAATTTAGTTGAATTTGAATAAATATTACCAAAATTCATGAAAAAATAAAAAAATTTGGCAGAAATAATATCGTATCGGAGGGGTCTGAAATGACCGAATTTTCCAACCCTGATTGTACATTATTGCGTTTGAAATATATATATATAAACAAAATATAAATCGGCTGACACCTCCCATGTTTAAAAGTACTTTTGTTATTTGAATACGACATAATCAGGTGAAGCCTTCGCTGTTCTTCGGCATTTTGCTTTGATAATTTTTTCAAGATGTTTGTTAGGTTTAAAAATATATCATATTTAATACATCTGTATAAATAATTATCCATGATCTCTTTATTATATAGAAGGAAGTTCGATTTAGTTTGTTTGGAAAACATGTCTAACAAATCAAGTGTAAATTAGAAGTAAGGTGTTTGGCCCTTTTTTTAATAGAATGTTTACTTGCTCTCTTTTTTTACAAATTTTAAAGAACTATATTGTTAATAAATATGTTTTATTTGTACCATCAAGTAGTTCTCCTTCTAGTAGGTTTAAGTTGATGCAAGTTGTTACATACTTACATATAAATTAATAAAGACATATCATATGCCTCGCTTCCTTCTGATCTGTGCGATCTATACTATCTTTTTCAAAAGAATATACCTAGTTAACATGAATCCAAAATTTTAAATTTAATAGTAACAAATATAACTTTTCAAAGAACTATATACTGCGAACCTTAGTGCGGTTTATATATGTAATAATATGTGGAGAAAGTCATTTTTTACGAACTTATTACATTTTCTATTACCTATCATTATCAGAGACTCATATGGGAAGGTTCTTCTATCATCTTGGCATTTTATTCGGCGATGTTCCTCTGCGTTAGAGTCTGAGCTGTTGGCATGCTTGGAAGGATTGAAACTCGCTGCTGAATGGATTAAATTGCCGGTAATACTGGAGTCTGACTGTGCAATTGCAGTGGAGAGTATGTCAAGCAAGGAACAGGGCAGATCTCAATGGTCTTTTCTGCTCCGAGAGATGAAGAGGAAGATAGCTTTGCTTTCGGAGGTGGGTTTTAGTCAATGCCGACGAAATTGTAATAGGGTAGCTCATGAACTTGCTCAATTGGCTAAAAGGACGGCACATTGCGCGGTTTGGCGTGATCATGCTCCGTCTGAATTACAGCCCATATTGCAGCAAGATTGTATCCCTGTTTTTTAAATCAATAAAGCCCACCGTTCCCTCAAAAAAAAAATTTTTGGAGGTATGCAATGAAGGAAGGAAAATTCAAAGGTATATAAGAGATTAGCTATATTTCAGAGGTATATAATAGATTTTCTCTTTATCCAAAGGAATTATAACGTGTGACTACCAGAATATAATAGAGGATTAACACACACTTTTGCCATATTCTCTGCCTATACAAAGGACCCCTGCTCGCGAGGGGCTGAGACATGCGCGTAGAAGCACTGAGGCACATGCACGATGCCGCCGCCAGGCGCTACGCATGAAGCGCCCTGTGCGGTGTTAAACCTATGACACACCCATACATATTCTACAGATATTAATAAAACTAGGAAGGTAGCCCGCGCGATGCGCGGGCTTCTTTTGTACATTGCGTTTGAAAAATATATATAAACAGAAAAATAACCAGCTGACACCTGCCATGTTTAAAAGTACTATTTTTGAATAAGACACATCAGGCGAGTCCTCTGCTGTTCATTGGCATTTTGCTTTGATAATTTTTCCAAGATATTAGTTAGGTTCTAAAATATATAATATTTAATACATCCGTATAAATAATTGTCTATGATCTTTTTATTATATAGAAAGAAGTTCGATTTAGTTTGTTTGGAAAACATGTCTAGCAAATTAAGTGTAAATTAGAAGAAAGGTGTTTTGTCCTTTTTTTTAATAGAATGTTTAGTTGCTTTTTTTTAAGAAATTCTAAAGAACTATTGTTGTTAACAAATATGTTTTATTTGTACCATCAAGTAGTTCTCCTTCTAGTAGGTTTAAGTTGATGCAAGTTGTTACATACTTACATATAAATTAATAAAGACATGTCGTATACCTCGCTTCCTTCTGATTTGTGCGATCTATACTATCTTTTTCAAAAGAATATACCTAGTTAACATGAATCCAAAATTTTAAATTTAATAGTAACAAATATAACTTTTCAAAGAACTATATACTGCGAACCTTAGTGCGGTTTATATATGTAATAATATGTGGAGAAACTCATAATACTATGATATAGGATAGATGTAAGGCCATTAATGTCTAAGCATTTTAAAATTGTTATGAAAATGGAACATGCAATGGTTGGTTCAATTTTAGTGAAATGTAAAAACCCATTTTTTTACGAACTTATTGTATTTTCTATTACCTGCTTTATTTTATATTTTATACCAGATCAAAATATAGGCTTTTTGGATCTTTAAATCATTGTTTTAATTATAAATATATACAACAATATTTAGATTAGAAATCAGATGCATATCTTGAAATTTATGCATGTTTTGATATTTTTTATTAATTTTGGCTATATAAACAGGAAGGGGTAGAGTGGGGAGCTCAAGCCGAGAAGGTATGGGTTGAGTAGTGCCGTGTTGTGTGTATGTTTGGGAGGAGGGCAAACTGGAGGGCTGTTTTTTTCTATTTTATCTAAATAATTTAAGTAAAACCGATGATTTATTTTTTTTTCTCAATTTTTTTGTTATTTTTTCTAATTTTTAAGACGTAACACATTGCGGCGTAAGATTTTCTAAAAAGTATATCTGTTGGTTGAAAAGAATGGATCTACCTATTTAAGTTGAAACTGATGGTCAGATGATTTTTCTTCCAATTTGTAAAGTTTTTTTTTATTTAAGGCGTAATACGTGACGCCTTAAGTGCGCTCAGAGGATGTATAATGATTTATGATAATATAATACTTATTTTCATTTAGTATTATGGTCTGTCTTTTTTCTATTTGGTTACCACGCAAAGGAACGGTTTCTAATAAATCACGTATTTTCATTTTTATAGAGTGAAATATGGGTAACATGGATAAATTATCTATTTAATTATAAATAAAGGAAAAATTCAAATAAACTAACATTATGATTTAACTTAAGAATTATAATCATTTGGCTTTCTAATTATTGATCTTTTTTACTTAGTTAAAAATTAGGAGACAAAGAAATTAAATGAGTGAGGAGAGGAAGAGAGAGTTGAAGGGAAGAGATCGTGCGTGCATATAATTGTAATAATTATTTTTACCGGGTTGTAGTGTTTTAGTTGCAATTACTTTTTTTAACTAAAAATTGAAAAACAATTTATTGATTGATTAAAATCTTTCCTTTTTACTTGTCTTCTCTAGTATATTCACAGTAGATATTCACAGTAGATAATCTAATAATGTTATTTTGGCTTATTCTAATGTTATAATGGGGGAGTAGCTTTTTAAAGCATTCCTCAGAGTTAGGTTCATTTTACTTTTATCCATATAGATCTAATTTAATTATTCCAATGTCATATATGGTGACAAAATATGTACCATTATCTTTCTATAATTTTATAATTGTTCAAATGGCATATAAAAATCAGAAAATTATAGCCCCAAAGTGACATATTTCTTCTCAAAGTCGATATTACAGTGGATATGTAAAATAATAATGTCAAAATGTAAAATAAGTTCATGAGTTCATGAAATATTAGTTGTGTGAGTTAGATGTTATAGTTGCTTACTTTTTGCATAAGTTTTGCTTTCTAACTAACATATTTTGAAAACATTACTCATAGTATATTCATTTTACTTTTATGACTGTAGACCTAATTTAATTATTATGAAGTTATGTATGATGATAAAATCTATATTATTATCATTATTTTATATGTTTTTATAATTGCTTGAATGGCACGCAAAAGTCAGGAAATCTAAACCAAAATGGCATTTTTTTTCAAAGGTAAAATGTAGTGAAATATGGTCTTCAACTGTAAATTGAGTTATAAATAATCTAAAGATTTACACGGATCAGAAATTAGTTATGTGATTTAGAAGCTTAATTGTTTAACACAAAATTATTGCTTATCTAACTAATAAGGCATGAAAATAGGAGAAGGAATAGGTGAAAAGTGGAGAAATGAATTAAAGGAAGAGGAGGCGTACATAGGTACATTCGTTTTTGTAAAAAAAAGTAACTTATACATACAGGCTTAGGTGGGCCCGGGTTTAGGAGAGGAATTTTTTTCTTGAAAATTAATCTAATGGTTGTAAATAATGGGTCCGCCAAATTTAATGAAAATATGTTTTGTTATTTTAGAATTTTTAAGAATTTCACTAATTTATTAGAGCATCACAGGACAACTTAGGAGCGTTTGTAGGATGTCATATGGCGAATTAGGAGCATTTCTTTAATGGACTTTTAGACATCTAATCTAATGTTGTAAAACATTAATCGGATCCACCAATTTAAATGAAAATCGACGGTATTATTTATGTAAATTTATAGAGTAATATGTTTTATCATTAAATAATAGTAAATATATTTTAAATATCATCATTTTTTACAATGGTACTAAGTACGCATGTTTTTATTTGCTTATTGATTTTATAGTAATTCTGTGCGTAGTTTTTTTTTTCTTCTGACGCGAACAGTAGGCAAGCTTCATTCGTTTCTTCAGTTGTACGTACATAAGTTTTTCCCATATACATAGATACGTAATAGATTTTTTTTATGATTTTGACCTTTCTCTTAAAAGTTTTATTTAGGACTTTTTTTAAGTTGATTGTATATATTTGTGTTGTAAAGACCTTCAGAGCAAATAAATTCTAAACTCAAACCAATCAAAACCATGGAATCAAGTATATATATGGATTAAAAATTATAGCAATTAACTTGAACTTATCTAACTGTTGATTCCTTTTATCTGAAATTGATTGCTTAAAAATAGGAATAGAGAATAGGAGAGGAGGGTACTGGGGTGCGAACGCGACGGATTGTACGTACGTAGGTTAGGGTACGTACATAGGAAGGGGTGGGGTGGGATTTAAATTTAATCTAATGGTATAAAATATCGGGTTCTCCAATTTAAGTGAAAATAGACGGTTAGATTTGATAGAGCCACGTGGCGGCCTAGGAGTATTTGTAGGAGCACCACGTGGCGGCTTGAGAGCGTTTGTAAGAAGTTTAATGGACTTTTAGTATATAATAGATAGATAAGCCGTTTAAATAATCCGAACAGAACATGGTCTAACATGAGCCTAGCACGTGAAATCATGGATAGTAGTAAGTATACGTAATCTTTAGCCCCATTTAGACAGGAATGTTATACGGAAAAAAGGATAACCTGCTTAACTATTACTTCATTCCCAATTGATCATTATATAACAAGAGTTCATAAAAACCAAGCAAAGCCACTAACTATCATGTACTATATTTACTCTGATAACAAACTCGATGTATACACCATCATCACTATTTTCCTAGTCAATAAAAACCAAGATATTGCAACACCAATGCTGATTTACTCTTATGCATAAATAATGAATTGACTTAGGGAACAAATACTAATATGATAATTATTTGAAAATATCCTCAAAAAGTTATACGATGATCAATTGTTATGAAGGGAATATTTTCTCGGTCTCAAAAGCAGCATTTTCTAACATAATAGCTTGTCTCAAAATGAAATTATTTTTCCACTTACCCCCTACCCTCAACCAATCACAACCATTCTCCATTTAATTTAATCACTTACTTCATCCTCTAAACTAGGCACAACATTTCTTCAATTATTTTTTATCAACTTTCTTAATACCCGTGCCAACCTAAAAAATATTTCTATATGTTTTTTAAACGAATGTAGTATCATGCATATCTTTTAATTTTTTTTGCGCAACCGTATACTTATGCTCCTACACACCTACAAGATGTGTCCTAACAAACCTCTAAATGAGATTGCAAGCCTAATCCAGCGTAGGTACTCGCTTTACCACCAAACTCACCTTCTACCATGTGGGCGCAAATATTACCTCTTGAGATTAAATCACGGGTAGCCAAAATACGAGCACATTATTAAGTCCAGCGCTTAAGGCCAGTCAATAAATAGGTTTCACCATAAGAACCTAACCAACTTAGAGGTACACTCGTTTTCCGTGTATGGATCTTTGTACTGTGTAGACATAGGCACTTAAATACACGTGTACAAACTCACCCATAAACAAATTAACATGTATATATATTCTACCTCTATCGATTATCACCTTCGAAAGATTGGACCTGCTAATGAAAGTAGCTGCTGATAACAATATTCCAGCACGCACCCGAATTGTAAAGCACCAAGTACGTAGTAATAAAGCAAGCTAGCTCAACTGCTGCTAGATTCCTTACCTCTTTTCGGGCTGGCCACTGTACGATGGAACCACAACATGCACGCAGCAGCAGATCAAGCAAATGGAAGGTTAGCAACATGCAGAATAAAACTTCTGTAGCATTGTACTCGCTTGATCCCATGATATAAGAGATTTTAGTGAGATGTGACATATTCTCGAACCACGAGTTATGTCCCTTTAAAATCCATTATACTAGGTAGCTAGCTTCCTGGCTCTGTTTGCACAACGGATCAAGTACACACACAGTGTAGTAGCCAAGGCTGAATTAATCAACACACGTTAATTAAACACACGAAATTTAGCTAAATTAATTAAACACAAGGAGCAGCTAATGTAAGCTAGTGTGCAGATCGAACTAACTAGCTACGTACAGCCATATCCAGCAAACGTCGAGGCTTGGTGTACGTACGTACGTACGTACGTGTATACGCACACGTACATGCGTAGTACCGTACGTATGTATCGCCAATATGCTACGTGGCGTGCCAGCTGGCTACGTACCAAGGAAGGAGACGATGGAGATGAACGACGGCGACGGCGACGGCGAGGTTGACGGTTGATTAGTTAAATAATTAGCGCTAGGAGTGGAAGCGCTGCATGCAAGCGTGGCAGGTGATCTCGAGCGCGGCGGCGCCGATGCGGCGAGCGGCGGCGACCTCCTTCATGCGCTCCACCTTGTGCACCTCGCCGCGGGCGCGCTCCCAGATGGCGCGCGCGCGGGCGAACTCCCGCTCCGCCACCTCCGGGCTTCTCGAAGTAACCAGGCGGGCATAACGAATAGAGGGTATTAGCTAGTATATCGGTTAACTAAGAATGTATGTATCTATGTATAATTAGGAAGTATAGGGGAATAGATTATCTTTCTCTTTTCCGGTCCACTTAGGCTTAGATAATATGTTATGAGAATGAGTAGTTAAAGCTTGTGTTCACTCTACCCCTTGGACTATCTTCACCCTGCTTAGAATATGAAATTATTACAAAGTAATATTAAATTATTAGTCAGGTTCTCTCAACATGATCTCCCACGGGATAAAATAAATACAATACCCTTGGGCATACTCCTCCGGGGTGAAATGTTAGAGGTATATCCGTGCGCTTTTGCGGATGAACTCTGTAACCATAATATACTAGAAGTATTCTGGCGTCATTGCTGGGAATTATATTCTAGTAATGTCGTTAAGAAATACAAAAAGAGCCCATCATGGTTGCCCTCCCCCTTGCCCTTTCTCTCACCCATGGGCCATTTGATCCGGGCTGGCCTGTAGGTCGAGGGGCCGCTGGTCTGAACCTCGTTACGCCTGATTCCTTTCCATTGTTGACTCCCTCCTCACGTCACTACCTCCTTCTAGCTGTTCGGCGTTTGCATGCACTGGGGAATCGAGGTTGTCCCATTCCCGGGCTACCACGCACGGATTGGTGCCTTCTCCGAGTATAATCCGTGTCGCACCTTGGCTTTTTTCTTTGGGAATCGTTTGTAATTCTTGGATTTTTTTTTCCCATATGTTTTCATGAACTTTGCATGTATATGTTGATTAGTCTCATGTCGACTTGATGATGTTTTTTATGACATGTTGATGATCGGGTTGGTGTGTGATGTATGGTGATGAAATAATCTTGATCTGGACGTGCCATATTTTGTCTACCATTCTGTGTCGACTTAGGAGATCTCGGGAGATCTGGGGTTTGTACTTCTGGTGGCCGCTCAATAAATCAGTCGATTCACTACTTATTTGGCTCGTGGAAAACCATTAGTGTCGATTCTCACTCGGCACTAGTGATCAACATATTTGGGTAACGGTATTAAATGATGCATTTGCATGTGACATCCCTCCCTCCCTCCATGTTTTCCTATGGAGTAATAGTATTAAATAATCTTTGCATGTACCGTTCACTAATTGTAATTAAAACAAGCCAAAATTGGAGAAAGATGATTGGGGAGTTATAAGACGATTAACATGGCTCACCTTAATTAAGGATTCCTGCACTTTACCTACAAATGATCGAGTCCTATGGCAAATGGCATGGATGGGGTGGTCCATGGCAATGCATGTAATGATAACAGCCCCATGGGGATGAGATGAGCATAAAGAGGGAACACAAGGACATTGTGGTAAAATTCATCGCGGCCGTGACATATCCGCAATATATGACGTCGCACAAAGCATAAAAGATCCTCAACATATCATAACCCTGCTCCAAAACACAAGCAAATTTTCATTAACCCCTCATGCTCACACCACTCCTCCCCTCTTCTCCGCCATGGAGCACCGACCACCACCACCAGGTCAGGCCGGAGCGGCGAGCTTCCGGCTCCTCCTCCTCGCCAGCCACGGCGCCACCACGCCCGCGACGCGACGGAGCCGCCGCCACCTTGTTCCGCCGGCGAGCCCCACCACCGACCACTCCGCAGCTCGACCTGAGCCTGTCCATCCGCATTGGGGGACCGCCGCCGCCGCACACGCGCACGGCGCCGGCGACGGCGCAGGCGCAGGCGCAGGCCGGCCAGCAGAAGAAAGCATCAGCAGCAGCGGGCTTCGACGACGGCGGCGGCGAGGACGTGCGGGCGCTGAAGCAGCAGGCGGCGGAGCAGGCGCGGCTGGCGTCGGCGGGCGGGCGTACGCGGAGCGCGTGATGGAGCTGGCGCGGCGGGAGCTGGAG
>CM020185.1:12343841-12356976 GCA_009805545.1 Oryza longistaminata | reverse complement strand
CGCATGGAAAAATAGGAGACAGGCTTCAGGCTATCGCCCGCATGGGAAAAAGCAATATCCCGTGCGGGCGGCTTAAGCCAACCACACGGACCCACCGCATTTAAGGTCCACCACCTCCCTCCGCCCGGACTCTCCACCTCCCTCTCTCCCACTCTCCTCTCTCCCTCTCTCTCCCACTCTCCCTCTCTCCACTCCTTCTCCTTCCTCCCCACCACTCCTCTCCTCTCTCAACTCCTCTCCTCTCTCTCCCGCAGTGCATGGCGCACGGCGGCGGCAAAGGGGCAGCGGCGGCTCGAGAGCAGCGCAGCCGCGCGGCGGCGCGGCGCTGCGACAGCGGACGGCCGGCCAAGGCAAGGGCGATAGCGGCGGTGGCGCGCGCCCACTCCCCTCCTTCCCCTAGCAGATCGGCGGAGGGGGGCTTGGGGTGGCGGATCCGGCGGCGCGGGCGGGAGGAGAGCAGGCGGTGGCGGGGTGGACAACAGTAAGTGTTCCACTTACGAACCGCATGGAAAGAAAAGGGAAGGGCGTCCCGGAAAATATATATTATTTAGTAGTGGTATCCCATTCTGATGGAATCTCAGCATCAAACCACCAATACGACGCTCAACTCTCACTTTCCACTCGCATTTGTCCATTTGCACGCTAAGTAACATATTAAAAGGATACATGATCAAGGGAAAACTATTTTTTTGTGTTCTGCCACTTAGATGAGTATAGGTTTACTTGTACGCGCAAGGTGTAGCCATGTATATATTGGTACATGCTGTGATTTCTGTGTTACTACACTAATTAACCAGCGAAACAGGGGATGATAAACAAACCAGTGGGATTTGGATTTGGCAACGGACGATTGGTTAATTAATTGTGGGCTGTCCACAGATCTGAGCAAGCTGATCACGGTGCGTATGTGGAGTGTGAGTGGCCAATAAAGTCCAGCCCACAAAATAATGAAAAAAAAATAGCAGGCTAAAAATGTTGGGCTCGTTCTTGTTGCGTGTCGCGTGTGGTGCATGCAAGGTTACAAAGCCTCAATCTAAGTTAACGTTTGGGTCTATTTTGGGAGCGTGTGATAACCGTAACTTCTCCCAAAATTAAAAACTTGTTTAACTTTTTTTTTCTGATTCTGAGAATATATAGATATAGAATGCGGAAAGTAAACTATATGTCAAAAGCTGGTCTATCTTTTCCAGATTCTCACAAGCTGGATTCCTACCATCTGCAACATGCTTCTTCTGTTCATGACAAACATGTGTTTCCCTAAGCCCGGACTGAGCAAGGCATGTGCTCGACAGTGGTGGGCTGATGGCCGTCTGGTTTCTCAACTTGTGTCAACTTGAATTGCATGCAAAATCAAGAAAGGAAAAGTTAATATTGTTTATTCCTTAATAGTCAGATTATGAGATCAGTTTAAGATAGAGCCAGGTCACCGAGACAAAGTGATACTGCTGGCCATTGTTCATCAATGACATATGTAAGTTTGTCATCAATTATGTGCGGAAGCTAGCACAAGTACAGCTTGCCGTACGCCCACTACCAAAACCTTAGAGCAGGCCTAATAATACAGTTGACCTATTGGCTATAAAGTTCTTTATAGTCTTCTCTCAGCTTACCCGTATAATAGTTAGCTCTTTATAATTAATATAATACCCACTTATCTCTCTCACAGAGTTTTTTGGTTCTTGTGTCCATGGCGGCTGTAAATTTATAGTCCGCTTCTCCTCTCTCTCCTCTCTTTTCTCCTCCACCTCATTATTTAGCTGGCTTATAGCCTATTATTATACTTGCTCTTATTCATGGCCTACCATGAAACCAAATTAATAGCCTGTGCCATGTAGGGGAAAAAATCGATTCCCCACAGTGCCACTTAAACTGTAGGGTATTCTTCCCCAATGGCTGTCAACGTGAATATTAGACCATTCACGTAAATGTACGATGCTTATGTATAGTTTCCGACGGTTTCTTGTGAATGGTATTGACGGTATACTAAAATAGCCTACCGGTTTGATACCACTCGGTCATTAGGATTTGAGATAGACTTGCTAATTGCTATGTGGTTGTATTTTAGGGTGCTGGTGTGACGGAGATGTGGAGGGTGAGGTGTGGGAGTGTCTCAGCAGCCAGCAACGATATTTTAGAACTTAGAGACTTAGGCGTAGAGCCTATGTGCGAAGAGAGATAGAATTAGAGAGATGGGGGAATTGACATGTGGGCCTAGGGTATTTCGAAGAATTTACACGATTTCTCTCTCCTATTTAACCGGAAATAAATATTCTAATAGACGTGGTGTCCATGATAAAATTTTCACATTTACAGAGTGTTTTCTTCCCAAAGTCACTTCATGCGGTGATCTACGGCTAAATCCGTGAAGTTATGATGTTGTATGTTTGTTACATTGAAGGTTAATGATCTCTTGAGGTGGTGGGGGTGGTATGATATGTTATAATTAAACTCAAATAGCCCAGCAGGTCAAATGAATGAGATGAAGCATTCCATGTGCAAACTGTCCTAGAATCCCTACAGTGTCGATCCAACCACTCGAGCACTTCTTTCTCAAGTCGCGTCAATTCTAGTTCGTGATGCATTCTATTCCTAACAAATCCAATCTCACCACAACTTCGTCTTATAGCACCCTCGCTTAGCAAATACAAAAGTAACAAGATGAATGGGGTGGACAAGCTTTGTACTTTTGGAGTGTGTTGTGTTGATTGGGTCTGCCCATCATTCCACACCAACTATCTATGGAACCTTAGGCCATGTGCAATGGGATGCTTAGGCAGATGCCTAGAGAAGAAAACCGTGTTTACTAATACAGCATGGTTGTATCCGGCTACAAAAGGAGAGACTGTTACAATGCTCTCCACATTGAATTCCTAATGTAGTAATGTACACTACTACATCACCGATTTTCCCGGACGGGCTAGCCAATTTTCGCGTGCGGGTGGACGGCCCGCACGCACCCAGTCGTCTGGGAAAACCACGATTTTCGCGTGCGGTTGGCGCGCCCGCACGGAAAAACAGAAAAAGGAAAAAAAAAGAAAAAAGAAATCCCTAACCCTAACCCTAACCCTAATCCGCCGAGGCCCGCCGCCGTCGCCATCGCCGTTGCCGTTGCGGTCGCCCGCCGCCGCCGAACACATCACAAGAACACATCACAAGAACACACATCACAATAACAAGAACACATCTCATATGAATAAATCACATAAAGAATCACAAACAACAAAGAGAGAAGGGGAGAGATAGATCCGGTCGCCGACGCGTGCCGCCGCTCCGCCGGTCCCCCTTCCCTCCGCCGGATCTGCAAGGAAGGGGAGGAGAGCCGCGCGCCGCCGGCCAGATCCGCCGCCCCCTCCCCCGGATCTGCAAGGGGAAGAAGGAGAGGGGTCGCGCGCCGCCGCCACTATCGTCCCGCGGCGCCGCCGTGTTGTCACCCGCCGCCACCGCCTGCTCTCCTCCCGCCCCGCGCCGCCGGATCCGCCACCCAAGCCCCCCTCCGCCGAGTCTGCTAGGGAAGGAGGGAGTGGGCGCGCGCCACCGCCGCTATCGCCCTTGCCTTGGCCGCCGCCTCCGCTGTCGCACGCCGCCCGCCGCCGCCCGGGCTGCGCGTGCTCTCGCCCGCGCTGCCCCTTTGCCCGCGCCGCGTGCGGCCATGACACTGCGGGAGAGAGGAGAGGAGTTGAGAGAGGAGAGGAGTGGTGGGAGGAGAGAGAGAGGAGTGGAGAGGAGGAGAGTGGGAGAGAGAGGGAGAGAGGAGAGTGGGAGAGAGGGAGGTGGAGAGTCCGGGCGGAGGAGGTGGTGGACCTTAAATGCGGTGGGTCCGTGTGGTTGGCTTAAGCCGCCCGCACGGGATATTGCTTTTTCCCATGCGGGCGATAGCCTGAAGCCTGTCTCCTATTTTTCCATGCGGTTCCACTACGAACCGTATGGAAAGAAAAGGGAAGGGCGTCCAGGAAAATATATATTATTTAGTAGTGGTATCCATTCTGATGAATCTCAGCATCAAACCACCAATACGACGCTCAACTCTCACTTTCCACTCGATTTGGTCCATTTGCACGCTAAGTAACATATAAAAAGGGATACATGATCAAGGAAAACTATTTTTTTGTGTTCTGCCACTTAGATGAGTAAGGTTTACTTGTACGCGCAAGGTGTAGCCATGTATAGTATTGTAACATGCTGTGATTTCTGTGTTACACATTAATTAACCAGCGAAACAGGGGATGATAAACAAAACCAGTGGATTTGGATTTGGCAACTGGACCGATTGGTTAATTAATTGTGGGCTGTCCACAGATCTGAGCAAGCTGATCACGGTGCGTATGTGGAGTGTGAGTGGCACATAAAGTCCAGCCCAACAAAATAATGAAAAAAAATAGCAGGCTAAAAATGTTGGGCTCGTTCTTGTGCGTGTCGCGTGTGGTGCAGCAAGGTTACAAAGCCCAATCTAAGTTAACGTTGGGTCTATTTTGGGAAGCGTGTGATAACCGTAACTTCTCCCAAAAATTAAAAACTTGTTTAACTTTTTTTTCTGATTCTGAGAATATATAGATATAGAATGCGGAAAGTAAACTATATGTCAAAAAGCTGGTCTATCTTTTCCAGATTCTCACAAGCTGGATTCCTACCATCTGCAACATGCTTCTTCTGTTCATGACAAACATGTGTTTCCCTAAGCCCGGACTGAGCAAGGCATGTGCTCGACAGTGGTGGCTGATGGCCGTCTGGTTTCTCAACTTGTGTCAACTGAATTGCATGCAAAAATTCCCAAGAAAGGAAAAAGTTAATATTGTTATTTCCTTAATAGTCAGATTATGAGATCAGTTTTAAGATAGAGCCAGTCCACCGAGCACAAGTGATACTGCTGGCCATTGTTCATCATAACATGTAAGTTTGTCATCAATTATGTGCGGAAGCTAGCACAAGTACAGCTTGCCGTACGCCCACTACCAAAAACCTTAGAGCAAGGCCTAATAATACAGTTGACCTATTGGCTATAAAGTTCTTTATAGTCTTCTCTCAGCTTACCCGTATAATAGTTAGCTCTTTATAATTAATATAAGACCCACTTATCTCTCTCAACAGAGTTTTTTGGTTTCTGTGTCCATGGCGGCTGTAAGTTTATAGTCCGCTTCTCCTCTCTCTCCTCTCTTTCTCCTCCACCTCATTATTTAGCTGCTTATAGCCTATTAATTATACTTGCTCTTATTCATGGCCTACCATGAAACCAAATTAATAGCCTGTGCCATGTAGGGAAAAAATCGATTCCCCACAGTTCCACTTAAACTGTTAGGGTATTCTTCCCCAAGGCTGTCAACGTGAATATTAGACCATTCACGTAAATGTACGATGCATTAGTATAGTTTCCGACGGTTTCTTGTGAATGGTATTGACGTAATACTAAAATAGCCTACCGGTTTGATACCACTCGGTCATTAGGATTTGAGATAGACTTGCTAATTGCTATGTGGTTGTATTTAGGGCTCCACACCATCATTTGAAATGTATATCTTGTAATGTATTGTATTTAGTCACAACTAGAAAGTAGCCCGCGCATTCGCGCGGGCATGTTTTTTTTCGTTTTGAAAACAGGTCTATCAAAAATAATGTTTAAATTAAAGTGAGGTATTTCGCTTCTTAACTGAATGTTCATTGTATTTTTTCTAAAAATCTTGAGAAACTTTCATTGCTCATAAATATATAATTTTTACCATCCTACTATCTCCTTTTTAGTTGATCAAATATACATATCTTAGATAGGCTTCTTATACATAGGACCCTACAAATATTTTTAAGAAAAAATACCTAGTCTTATGAGTCTTAAAATAAAAATTAGTAGGAAATTTATAATCATGTCGTTATACGAAATGCTATTGATTTTGTATTGACACCTTAGAGGCATTACAAGTGTCAAGTCGTGGATTTAGTGTATTCTTTTAATTATTATTGACCTTTGTCTCTTGATGTGTCAAAAGGGAAATATGACTGGTATGACTAAAATATGTTCACTGTGTAAAAGCTTCAACACTATCTTGTGGGTAAGTGCTCCACTAAAATAGTTCGGTGTAAAACATTACAAAGTTATTTCTATAGGTAGCCCATGAGTCCGAGGCAAAAGGCTTATCACATAGGAGGCTGCACATTTGAGGACATGTAAAAAGTATTCTCGTGGAAATCATTTGTTTAGGAGTGATGATGAACATAATTGTATATTCAATTAAAAAAAGTTGGAAAAGTGGCTTAAAGTTGTACTTTTACATTGATTGGTTATGAAAATAATGTATACAAATCTTTGTGCCCATATCATTGTTTGGTAACATCAATAGAACTGATAGTTACTTTTGGTGTTCCTTTTGGTATGTAGCAATTGGCTAAATATTTTACAACTTACTGTATCGTTTACAAAGATGCACCTGCTTTATTTCTCTGTATACTGGATTGTCTCATTGTTTATTAATGGATGCCTTGGCGCATGCGACACTATATATATTTGGAAAAAGTACGAAGTTTCGCCCACCCCCTGCGCCGCCGCTGCCGCCTCGCCTCACTACTGCCTCTACCGTCGCCCGTGTTGGAGAGAAGAGAAGAGAGAGAGAGAAGTGTGTGTGTGTGAGAGATTGGGAAAGAGATAGAATAGAGACTGACAGGTGGGTCCGCATCTATTTTTTATAAAGAATTGCTAGACTAGCTGCCACGTAGACCAAAACCACCGCTGATTGGGTCGAGGGGTATTTCGTCCGTTTGGCAGTTGGAGTGAAGCATGTCCGGTTTTCGGTTCAGGGGGTAATTTCGGTCCGACCACGATAGTTCGGGGGAGGGGGTAATTCGTACTTTTTCCTATATATTTCAAATAAAAAGTCTTCTCGAGTCTAATTGATTTCGCAGTGTGGGAGATAGTTTATTGTTTCGTGTAAAGTGTGGAAACTCCACGTAGCTTAGCAGGAACATAATTTCATAGCTAAAAATACTCGCATGTGTGATATTATGTAGTGTGGTTTGATTGTTGTCATGATTTAAATTTTTTTACTCTAAAATTTTATGATTAACATTAGGAATTTACATAATGCAAACGATCACTTTGTGATTTTATTTTAGCTACATGCATTGGCGCCTTTAGATTATTATATTTATATTGGCATAATCCTAAATATGAAGCATACAATGCTTATCCTATTTATCTTCTTGTTTGAAAGAATTAGCCATTATATAACCCATGGTAGTTTAAATACTAAATAACTTTTAACTTTAAGTTTCGAAAATAATTGGTACATAAAGGTTTTAGCTCGGTCATCTGTGGTCACATGTAGTCCCAAGCTAATTTTCCCCCGCACGCTGACAGTGTCCCGGGGTAATGTCGATGGGGATAAACTGTGACTGATCAGGAGTATTAATTTTTTTTAGTTCCAGAAAGAAAATGAATCTCAGTTTTTTTAGACCACTGTCTAATGTTTTCTTTCCGAAGTGTACGAATGAAGCCTAAACCGATCTCATATCCTTTACATTACATTACATCGATGTATATGGTCCACATCATTATATTATTTTATATAGATCTAATGGTTAGAATTAAATTGTCCATCGATTTAAATGAAAATCAATGCTAAAGATATTTTTATTTTTTCTTAGAATTTGCAGGATTTTTTCCTAATTTAATCAGAGAGCCACGTGACGATTTAGTAGTGTTTGTAGTATATAATATAAGACACGTATAATTATATTATTTTGACTTATGGGGAGTAATTTCTTTTGGAAACATTTAGGTTTATTCTAATTTAATTATTGTGAATTATGTTTGATGATAAAAAATCTATATCATTATTTTTTTCATAAATATTTTAGAACTATTTTAAATGGCACGTAAAAGTCAGAAATTATAACCATTAGTGACATTCTTTTTGAAAGTTTAATACAAGCAGTTTAGATGTTATATTATTTTTAATCATCAACTGTGCTTGTCTATTGTTCTGTCTAACTATATATCTATATTGTACCTAATAAAAAAATACATAAAGCTTCGGTAATTTTATTTCGTCCGTCATCATCGTCATCACGCGTCGTCGTTTTTTCCAGCGCTATCGCTCTACTCGGACTTCAGGCCCAAACGATGTGGCTATTCAACGGAGTTGTTTATACAAACAGAATTGTCTAGGATAACAAACACCGTCTCAAATCAAACATAGACATGGGGACTGCTAATGCGCAAGCGATCACCCGCCACTACTGCAAAAGTGATTTTCCTGTACGAGACCCCCATAATTTTGCAAACGGCGATAACTAGTGGCATTTGCAAAAATCGAGGATCATTTTCCATACGGTTGCTTAAGTGGCCCGTATGGAAAATTGATTTTCCCATACGGGCTCTTAAGAGGGCCGCATGCAAAAATGTGCATCGCGTCTCACTTAAACGTCCGTATGGAAAATATGATTTTTCCATACGGGCCACTTAAGCAGCCGTAAATGCGAAAATAAAAATAGAAATTAAAACTAGTATATCTCACTCATATGAACTCTAAATTGGAAGATTTTTTTTCCTAAATGTTTCTTAAAATCATTGCTCTAATCATGTTATTGTGTTCTTACTGGTATTATAATTGGCTATTTTTTCTTGTGACTTTGTTTTAATCAATTAAAAATTTTGAATTTCAAAAACTTCAATAATATTTTGAAGCCAGTTAATGATTCTCATGCTGAAAAAAATCATCAATAACAAAGATTGCAGTAACTCATCAAAGATCTATATCTTATATTTGGTCATTTCTTCATTCCGACAAAGTGTTGATGTTGTAGATTGTTCAACGAAATGTAGCATCCTTATATATATAAGAGATGTTACATTTCGTGAAGCAATTCTTACAAATCAATTTGTTCGATGAAGAAAATAAAAAAAAATTAAAAATAGGAAAAAAAATACTTATAAGGGGGATTTTTTTTTTTCTTGATGGGAAAAGGGTTTTTATTGGGGGCAAAATAACTTTTTGTTATTGATGACTTTTTCGAGTTGAAATTCATTTAGTATTTGAAATGTTGCTGTGAAGTTGTCAATTTTGATAGATCTCATATTCAAACTGTTCAAACAAAGTCATGATAGAAAAAATGACCAATACAAAGTTATAAATCGTTGATAAGTAAATACGACTTTGGTTTTGACAACTTTTCCATTTGAAATCATTTCACTACCTAAAAATTATTTGGATTCTTATATTTAAAATTCAAATTTAATATATGTTCAATCAAACTCGGATGAAAAAATAACCCAAAAGAAATTGGTAGATCTAAACGAGTTCTTACAACTTTGTTTTTGGCAACTTTTTCATAAAGTTGATTTATTGATCATAAAAATTTGATTTGAAGTTCTCACTTTTTTACAATTAAATTTTTAATACTATTTGCATGCGGCTTCTACCTAAGAGGCCGCATGTAAAAAATCTCTATTTTTTCATCCGGCTCATTTAAGTCGGATCCGCATTAATTTTTTTCCCTCCTCACCACTTCAAAAAATTTTCAATGTCCTCTCCTCTCCTGAGTATATTCTCACTCCCTCTCTTTTTCTCCTCTCTTCCTCTCTCACTCTCTTTCTCTCCCTCTTCTCTTCTCTCTCCTGATCTGTGCCCGGCTGAGGAACCGGCACCGGGATGCGGGCGGCACGGCCGAAGGAGCCGGCGCCGGGAAGCGGGTTTGGCGGGCGCCTGCTGAACGCAGCAGTCGTGGCCGGCGGGGGCCTGCGACGAGAAGACGCGCGGTGTGGGACGAGGCGGTGGCGGCAAGAGGGAGCGACGGGCGGCGGGGGATTGGTGGCGGGCGGCGCGGGATCCTGGCGCTGGCAGGGGGCCCTCCCTCGCGCGGATCTGCGGCGGCAGCTGGGACGAGCGCCGTCGGCGGATGCGCGCGGCGACGGCCGGCGGCGTGGAATCGGCGCCAGGGGGCCCTCCCTCGCGCGGATCTGCGGCGGTGGCAGGAGGGAGGCAAGCGGACGGCGGGCGGGGGAGCGAGCAGCCGGCGCCGGAGCGAGCGGCGCGGCGCGATGGTTGATGACGACGCGACGACTTTACGACCCCGACGAGGACGACGAGTGGGCGACGACGACGTACGTCACGGGTGGTGGCGGCTGCGGCAACCCCGACGAGCAGCGACGATACCGTTGCGGCGGCGAGCCTCGATCCGCCCGGGATCCCGCGGCGGCGGGCCTCTCCCGCCCAGATCCGGCGGCAGAGAGCGGCCGCGGATCGGGGGCGGGAAAGCGGGAGCTGGCGGCGGCGGCGGGAGCGGGGCAGGTGTGGGGGGCGGCTGGGTTTGTTTGTTTTTTTGGAATTTTATTTTTTTGGCGGTTTTTCTCTTTTGCATGCGGTCAGCTTAAGCGCCCGCATGCTAAAAATCCGATTTTGCATGCGGGTGCCCTGGCCGCATGGAAAGAATGCATCTTTGCAAGACTGATTTCTCGCATGCGGCTGGCCCAACCGCATGCGAAAATCGTGATTCACACCGTTTGCAAAAAACCAATTCTGTAGTTAGTGGCACCTCTCCCCTATACGTCGCTCTTCTTCCCCCTTTCTCCCTCACCTTTCCTTCTCTTCCCTCTCACTATCAACCACACAAAAATTTTTTAAAAAAACAAAAGTTAAAAAAATTTATGTATAGAAATACTATATATAAAAAAATTTGAATTTAATTCAATTTGAAATCGGGTATGTAAACTTTTTTTGACTTATGAAACTTTGGGTCTATAAACTTTAGGTGCTATAAATCTTTAGAGTGTATAGAAATACTATATGTAGAAAATATTTGAATTCAAAATTCAAATTTGATCGGATATAATCTCAAATTCAAATTTGAATCGGGCTATGTAAACTTTTGACTTATAAACTTTGGCTATAAACTTTGGGTCTATAAATTTTGTCTATAAACTTTAGGTCTATAAACTTTAGATGTATGTATAAAATACTATATATAAAAATATTTGAATTCAAATTCAAATTTGATCGGATATATAAACTTTTTGACTTATAAACTTTTGGTCTCTAAACTTTTTTTAGATGTGCAAAATTTAGGTGTATACAACTTTATGTGCATAAATTTACTAAAATAGGAGGAAAGTAATGCGGTGCCAAATATAAACCAGGTGGAGGGAGGGAGGGGAACTGATCGCTACAAGTTGGCCCTACGCGATCAATTCGCGATAATCAGCCTTCCCGCATAAGCATATATATTACATTCTTTCACTCAAAAGAAAAAAAATAAAACTCAGTACCACATCGTCTGACACATCAGACAGTGGGAGCAAGTCGACAAAATACAACTCTAATTCTACTATTTCATTCGTATATTTTTCTTCCGCCCGATGCAAATCTGCATGTGCAATTGCGTGCAACGCCCTCGAGCCAGCCACCCATGGCCAAACCTTAGGCGCTGCCGCGATGGTAGATGGCATCTCACTATGCATTTTCTTAGTTCAATTGATTGCAAAATCAATTCTTCTCACTCCTACACCTCATTATTTTTCTCATTGATTTTTTTCCTTTCAAATTCGGTTTTCAATTCGCCGGATTTGTTCTCCATTGAGATGACGCGACTGACGAGACTCACCGGGCCTTTTTTATCCCGAGTTTTTACAAATTTCTCTGGATTTTGGAAAAGGAAAAAGGAAATCAGTGGATCGAAATGCTCTTCACCAATTTTAGAAGATCGAGGGAAAAGATTCGCCGGATTTGATGGAGAGGATTCAAACTTCCGCATTCAATACGAGTCACGAGATTGGTAATGTTATAACAATTAATTTCAATATTTCAAATTTTTATTGTGCTCGGCTTCTAGTATTGTATCAATGAAAAAAAAAAGTATTTACCCGTTGGCAACGCACGGACATTTTTTTAGTTAAATAAACAATAGGATATAAGAATACGAGAGGGAACATGAGAAGGAGAGAGAGAGGAGGCATATCGGGCTGTCAGTTACGTACGTACCTTACGACTCCACGTTACAGTCGGAATTGGGAGGGATTTTGCTTTTTGGTTTTTTCAATAGATTGGTCTAATAGCTAAAATGCTGGGTTCCACCGAATTAAATGAAAATCAAATGGTTAGATGTTTTTGCCTTTTTTCTTAGAATATTTAAGGAATTTCCTCTTATTTATTAGATGTGCATGTGCAGCTTAGGGGCGTTTGTAGGTACACGTCGTAGCTTAGGAGCGTTTGTAGGAGTTTAATGGCTTATGACTCCACGTTGCAGTCGGCAATTGGAGGATTGGGCCTTTTTTTTTTTTTTTAATAAGATTGATCTATGGCAAAATGCTGGGTCCACCGAATTAAAATGAAATCCAATGGTCAGCATGTTTTTGCTTTTTTCTTAGAATTTTTAAGTAAATTTCTCTAATTTATTAGAGTGCATGTGGCAGGCTTGGGATGGCGTTTGTAGGGTTACGTGGCAGCTTAGGAGCGTTTATAGGAAGTTTATGATGTAGCTTTTAGGAATGCGACTATGACCGAGAAACGCGGTATCTGCGATAGTGGCTATCGCGGCGACGCGCATGCATCTGCCGATTCCGCGCTCACGCGCGCGCCCCGTGCCAAAAACGGAAAACCACCTTTTTCCCGGGGCCTCGCACGTGCCATCGCTAAAAAAAGGGAAAGCGCGCGCTTGCGCGCGCAAGCGCCGTGCGACGCACGCCTCGCTAGCTGGCGTGGGCCCCCACCTATAAACAGACGAAGATTGCGCCTCTCTTCTCTCACTCAACCCCAATCCGGCGCATCAAGTTCCACACACAGCCGCCATGGCGGTAAAAATCCTGAAAAAAATGCCAATCTATGTGAAGTGGGGAAGGAGGAGGAAGCAATCCAGAGAAAAATATGTCCAGGTAAATGTACATCAATGATGTTCAATTCTGTTTCTTTTGGAATCCATCCACAAGAAAAAAAAAACGTAACCGTAGAAACTTTTTAGATCTTTCCTGTATTTTTTGCGAGAAACAAAAATTGATATGAATCTGTGCTGTTTTTTTGTGGGAGGGTAATGAGCTGTAGTCTTGTTTTCTGTCTTCCTTCTTGATTTCTGTCTTCCTTTAACCCCAAATTCACTTTCTAGTGCTGGTTGAGAAAAAGTTGTAGAGAAAGGCGATGAGTACTGGTGTTTTCAAAAAAACTCA
>CM020185.1:12318904-12343816 GCA_009805545.1 Oryza longistaminata | reverse complement strand
CGTAGTTCCTCTGGCTCTTATGTGCAGAACTTGCTCTCTGCTCATCACTGTTTCTTACCTTGTTTCTGCTCCATGATCTTCTTGAGCATATAAACCCCCTCCGTCTCATAATATAAAGGATTTTGAGTTTTTGATTGTAACGTTTGACCACTCGTTTTTATTCAAATTATATTTTGCAAATATAAAACAACCGAACAAGGTTCGTGCTTAAATACTTGTAATATAAACGTAAAGTTTCCAAATAAAATACAATAATAATTTCAAAAAATTTTGAATAAGACGAGTGATCAAACGTTGTACAGCAAAACATTCAAAATCCCTACTATTATGGGAACGGAGGAGTAACTTTCATGCCCCAGTTCGCAACCGGAAAATCATCACCCGTGCCTTCTTGTTCCACGATCTCTCCATTTACATCGCTCTTTCATCAGTATCTAATTGGACTGTTCTTTGCATTTGAAAGGTTCCTATGGATTGCTCTCCATGTTAGTAACCATCGCCCAGCACTGCTGTTTTCATTCAGCGAAACAGGCAGAGCAGGCCCTGCGCCGGGAACGATGGAGGCGAAGAGCCCAGGCAGTTAGTGTGGGAAACTAAGAGAACCAGTGAGGGAAGTTGATGTATTAATTCGGGGATATGGTTTATTAAATCAGCATTAGCTAATAGATCTCAGAACATATCAACTTAGGGCTAATATTTAACTCTATCAATCAAAGCTAAATATTAGACCTCACAAATTAAGCCCCGGCTAATCTCAACATGGCAATACAGTAGTATCTTAAGAATACAACCTGCTGGACCGCGGCAACAAGCTTCAAACACCTTTTCTCATAATATTTATTAAAGTTTGTGTAAGATGTTGACCAACAAATATATTGCTAGTTTCACCAATGCGGTTAATCTTTACACTTTTTAACTTATATAATTATTTGTGCATTACCATCCTCCTTTTGCACAGGCGAAGTTGAAACCAATATATTTACAATTTAGGTGGAGGAGACCTAGTTAGGTGGGCCCGAAAAAAACAAAGCGGAGAACATTATTCCTGTTATTAACTCCGGCCCACCCAAATAACCACTATATTTTTTTCTAATTACATAGAATCCAAGTGTAGATAGAATCCAAGTTGTTTCTCTTTCTTTTTTTTTTTTCTTTTGCAACGTAAATACAACGTACCTCAAAACATCAACACAAAACGCTACAAAGATTTGCAACCGTTAATTGTCCATTGGAATCATTCGAAAAATTTAGACTGCAACCACAGCCGTCCCACGGTAACGGTACGGTAAATTCCACGGCCATGATAGAGGAACAAGTAAATGTTTATCTCACAAATTGGAAACGGTGCTATCCTATTTAAAATTGTAAGGTATAGTTTAATAATATTTTTTATTGTATCATTTTCAATATTACCAAAAAGAATCTGCCCTCAACTCTGTTTTTTCCTCTTCCTCTTAGCAGCAAAGCGATGAGCTACGTGGACAAAACAGCTGTATATGTTCGCAGTGGCTACGCCCTCTGCTGCAATACTGACAACCTATTCCAGCATGTTTTCATCTTTGGAGGACCTAAAAACACGCAGCTAAAAATCCACTGCTATCGCGTAAGCTATCCTCAGTAACTACGTTTTTAATTCCTCGAATAATCTATCTCTGTTTGTCCCGTATCATATCTATTTATCTGGATGCACTCTGTAATTCTTTACGTAATACCTAAAAGACACTGCGTGCACATCTTAGTTATTACACAGGTGCAACACTTAACTACGTGCGTCCCTTAACACACCGAAGAAGACGCGAAAAAAAAAATACTCCATCCGTATTTTTAATGGTATGACGCCGTTGACTTTTTTAATCAACGTTTAACCATTCGTTTATTAAAAAAATTTATGTATTATCATTTATTTTATCGTGACTTGTTTATCATCAAGATGTTCTTTAAGCCATGATATAAATATTTTTATATTTACACCAAAAAAATTTGAATAAGACGAATAGTCAAACGTTGATTAACAAGTCAACGCTGTCATACATTAAAATCATGAGGGAGCTATCAATGAAATCTCCACTAAATTCAATATTAAAAATGTACTCAGGATAATGTACAGTACTCGGTACATATGAATCCAGTTCTGGTTTTAAGTTGATTAGAGGCGCGCGGGATGGGCTAGCCTATCTGGCGGGAAAAGTTTACCAATGTTGGGCTCAATTAGAGTACCTGTGCACGAAAAGAAATGTAATCCAATTTTGCCCAGTTGCCTCCACAGGCTCCATCTAGCCAGAACTCGACATTGATGAGGACGTCATAGAGCATTAATTCAATAGAGCTATAAGCCAGGCTAAATAGAGGGTGGAGAGAAAAGAGAGAGAGAGGAGCAGCGGATATGTAATCTTACAAGCGCTTAGACACAAGAACCAAAAAACTCTGTTGAGAGAGATAGGTGGGTCTTATATTAATTAGTAAAAGCTAACTATTATAGGGGTAAGCTAGAGAAAGACTATAAAGAACTTTAGAGCAACAATAGGCATTGTATTATACTTCGCTCTTAAGTCAAATGTTTGTGCCAGATCCATTTCCTAGCACTGGATGTCATTAATGTCGCATTGATGAATGCTTAGCTTACGAAACTAGCAATTATGTCGGTACTTTAATATACTATAGGTGTTGGTTACTGTATAAAGGTTCGTTTTTTTAAAAAAAAACCAAACACCCTACCAAATGGCCGAGCCGAGCTTGAGAGACAGGCTGTTTTTTTTTCTTTTGTATGGCTTATCGCACTCGTCGAAGTGGGACCGCGAGGGGCGTCCTTAATCCACTCGCGTCCCCCCCCCCCCCCTCCCCGTCACCTCCTCATCATCCGTCTCTCTTCTTCTCCACACCCTCTCCTCTCTCTCTCTTTCGCTGGCACCCGGCGGCGGCCACGGCACGGCGTGTGACGGAGGGAGGGAGGCAGGCAGCGGCTGCGGCTCGCGGTGGTGGGAGCATCCGCAGCACGCGGGAGGGGCGTCTGCAGCCAGCGGAGCGCGCGGGAGGAGAACAAGCAGCGGCAAGGCGACACTCTCCCTCCCGCCAATGATCTGGTCCGGCTAGGTGGCGCCCGACACACCAGTCGTAGCGGCGTCGGCGATGGCGTTTTTGCTGTTTTTGGTGGTGATGTTCAAATGTTAGATTTATGTGTTCATTTCATGTTTTGTTTCATGTGTTCAATCTTGGATTCAAAATGTGATCATCTTAGGTGTGTCTTAAATGGTTCATCTGTGTTCTTCGTGTTTGCGGGTTGAAGAGGGTTGAACGGGAAGGGAAATTGCTCTGATGCATCGCTCGAATTGGCATCGAGCCGCCGCTTTTTTTTTGTTTTTTTTTTTTTTGCGTTCCAGAGACCAGTAAAGGTTCGGTTCTGGAAACCCGCACTCGATGACGAAAGTTCCATATTGTGCCGCCTTCCCGTGTGTCGGTTGGAAAAACCGGCACCTAAGGAGGTTTCCCAACCAAACTCATTTAGGGTTCTGTAGTAGCTGACTCCATGATGACCGTGGAATAACATTTCATACATTTATTTTTAGATTCTAAGTAGTTTCATATTTACCACTGTATATATATTTACCAAACTATTTAATGATCAGCAAGCAGGCAGCTGCCTGCCTCTGTCAATGATGTATGTCCCTGTCGCCGTATTGCGCGTGGCGCCCAATAACCACCCACCATATGTCCAGCTCTTCTAGATATGTAGCTTTGGGATACTGGCGCTTGTCCTCCGTCACATAATATAAGCGGATTTTAAACTTTGCTTACACTGTTTGACCACTCGTTTTTATTTAAAATTTTTGTGCAAATATAAAAAACGAAAAGTTGTTGCCTTAAGTAAACTTTGGATAATAAAGTACAGTAAAAAAAATAATAATTCCAAATTTTTTTTAATAAGATGAATGGCTCAAACAGTGCAAGCAAAATTGTTAAATCCTTATATTCGGGGACAAGGGAGGAGTAGACAACTGACGCTTAGGGTGCGAGGGAACAAGCCATTTGTTGGTTTTTTAGGTAAACAGAAATGCCCTTCAGCTATTTTGAACGAAGAGACTTCGTTCCGGTCAACAAAGTTTATCTCGAGTACCGGTACCCTCAAGTACCAATCGTTCTTTGATCGTTGATCTAACAATGCCCATCGTGACCAGCTAGATCCAACGAAAGAAAACGATTTGGTACCGGATACTAGTACCTCGAGGTACTCTTTTGTGACGGAAACAAATCTCCTTGAACTGAATCGTTTGAAACTACTAACCGTACCGTACAAACGCCTAGTATATCTGGTCATCTAATACTGCCCGCTGTTTGAAAAAATCTCTATATCATTGTAATCGATTACTCTTTTCTTGGAATATATTTGAAGTCATATTGCACATCGAACTAATACTTCTCTTTCACTTACAGACACAACTAGTCATGAAAATATCCAGAGTATAGATTCGCTTCTCTCGATCTGTCAAACACACGTGCTGCTACAGATTAATTTGCTGAACACAAAGGCCTTGGTGAGGGGAGGGTCGGTGTAGTTTACAACGTAATAATCAGGTTTCAGAGCATATGCTTTTATTAGTACTATAAAAAAAAACTACTAAGTTCAGTGACTGACGGTCAACAAATAAACTTCTTTGGCTTCCCACAGCGGAATTTACATGACGGTCAAGAAAATAGCAGTTCAAAGGCTCTCACAGAATTCCAACAAGGAAATAGGAGAGCTGAAACATGAGCTATTATAGTCCGCTAGCTGAAACCACACAGAATCTTGTGAGGTGGTTGGTGTTTGCCTCGAAAAACATGAGATATTACTTTGTACGAATACTTGCCAAATAGAAAGCCTCGATAATCCTTCTTTTCGGTATGGCTTTTCTCATTATATTCTCGCTCTACCAAGATAGCTGACTAGTAGAAACTGCAAATGCCATGAAAAGTTATATCGTGTTAATTAGTAGTTGTTTGTGTTGAGAAAAAAAATTTAGTAGTTTGTTGTTATGACAGATATTCAGGAAAAACAAAGAGCTACCACTGGGCAATGAGTTACCAACATTCATAGATGGGATTGCTAGAGGCTTGCAATATCTTTCATGAAGATTCTCAAATGAAGTTGTTTCATCGTGACCCAAGGCAAGCAACATTCTTGGACTCTGCTTATAATCCTAAGGTTTCTGACTTCGGCTTAAAGCAAAAATATATAGAGGGGATCGATCACATATTGTCACAAAAGCGTATTGCCGGAACATTGTAAGTGTGACATATTAGCATTGGCCTACTGAAGGTAAGAATAATATGAATTGAATCATAAAGTTTTATTCTTGTTACAGTGATACATGTCACCAGAATATGCTATGCGCGATCAATATTCATCCAAGTCTGATGTGTTCAGCTTCGGTGTGTGGTCTTAGAATCATCACAGGAAGAAGGAACTATGGCTCCTACGACTACGAAAAGACATCTGATCTCATAAATGCTGTCAGTAATAAGCTACTTATAAACTCATACTCTTTGCACATCTAACTTCTTACAATACTATTGATTACATCTGATCATCGTGAACGCATACGATTGCCCACTAATCTAGGAGCTAATGCCTCTCATAGGTGGTAAAATACCATTTAATATTACGTATTTAAAATTATGTGACACAATTAGGAAGGATTTGGAACGGTATGATTATTTAATATTCCCCTCTTTTTTAGCTTATAACGAGGAAGGTAGCCGGACATCCGTGCAGATGCATCGCAGACTATGTTTGAAAAACTTATAAAGGTGAAATATTAACCGAAACTTATAAAAGATCATTTGCATGTTTGGTTATTTGAGCACATTTAGGGAAAAAAAATCATCTTAAGTAATTGGAATATTTTCTATAATCAAAGGCATTCGATTTATATGCAGTGGCTCAGACTATTCATAATTTGTTAGTTGTTCTTATATGTACGTACGTTTAATTTAGTTTTACATGTTTCAAAACATGTCATGCGCGCGGCCTGTGTTGTTGAATTATTTCTTTTTCTTTTTTGGCAAATTGAATATGTAATTTTTATTTTGATACTATTGTAAATTAGCTATGCATGTTTATAGAATGATTTCATAGTGACATAATATTTGTTGTCAGAATTTTAAGGTATTTAGATGCAGTGCAAAGTGCACGGGTGGACTGTGCCCAAAGCTATAATTATTAGGGACTCTCTATGGTGGCAGACGGCTGAAAATTTTTAGGTTTTCAGCCGTTTTTTCTGCCGTGCGATCAAACACGCGTCACGCCATCCCGACCCTCCCCCTGTGCGATCCCGCGCCTCCCCCGTGCGCAAAAACAAATCCCACTCATTTTTTTATGGGCTTAAGTTTGTCATCTGTGTGGGCTTAGATTTGTCTCTTCACAGCTCATACAAACATGTTTGTCCCAAAAAAAAGCCCGGAAAAAGAAAGACACACAGATCACCCCTGCCGTCTGCCAGCGCACCAACCATCATCACCCGTCACCATCTTGGATCCAAGAAAGAAAAAAACGAACAAGAGGTCAGCTCAATCGGGAAGGAGAGAATAGTGTGTGCAAAGAAAAATCTCCATGGATGCATCGTTCAAGATGAAGAAAGATGAGAAGAGGGGTGATTCAATGCTGAATTTTGGGGGAGCCCTAGGTATGTGCAGAAATAGAAAAAAAAACTCTAGGTTCAAGTACTTACCTCCCTGATTTCTGAGTTTGAAACCCTCCCTGATTTCTGAGTTTGAAACCCATGAACTTGTTCTGTTTGACTATCAGATCTGGAATTTTTCAAATCACTCTTTATGTTGCTTTCATAACAGTATTATTTGTGGTGCTTCACTTTGTCTCGATGCATGAACCACGGTTGATAAAACACACTGGGTTCAGAATAAAAAACTGAAAAAATATTCAGAAAACTGTCAATAGATAAAGTTGCATCATGCAACTTTTGATTAAAAAAAGTTGCATCATCCATAGTAGAGAGATGAAGACACAAACTAGTTCTTAAAGCCTCTAAAGATGTTCAGTTCACCATGAAAAAAACTGAAAATTGCAAACTATCTAATTCCATTAGTTGTCTGGAGAGCAGAGTGTCAGTGTGTCACATGAGTTGGATTATTTTTGTATAGGTTATGTTGGAAGATCAGCATACATACAGTATGGGCATTGGCTATTTGTTACTGGGATGTTAAACATTGCCTCTAATATGTTCTGTTCTCATTGAAAACAACTGAAAATTGCTAACAAATTACAAAACACAAAGTTGTTGCTTGTTTGCATACATACAAAATTTTTTTGACAAAATTTACAAAACTGACAAAAGAAACAAAAAATGACAACTGAAAATTGTTAGCAAATTACAAAACACAAAGCTGTTGCTTGTTTGCATACATAAAAATTTTTTCTGACAAAATTTAAAAAACTGACAAAAGAAACAAAAAAAGACATAAATAAAAAAAGAAAACTGACAAAAATTGTGTTTCAGGTTGGACAAATGATTCAAATAAAAATGCTTCCACAGTGATTCCTGCCAATGTGGGGGGTTTGCATGATGAGTTATCCTTGATGAAAAATGACTCAATGGTAAGCATGTTTATTTTACTAGATTATCCTGTCCTGTTGAGTTCAATACTATTGTCCTCAAAGTTTACATCTGTGAGATCTCACAAACAGTGAAGATTTTCTTGTAAGAAAACAAACAAATATTACTAAAATCATGGATATGAAGTTATTGGAAACAAAATGCATAACAATTTATTGCATGCAGGTGTTACCTGGTACTTTTACTACCCTCGTGCATCATGCTATGGCTGGAGTAGGCCAAAAAGATATCGTTGCACCAGTGGAAGAGAATTTGTTTGGATTTCAGGTTGTATGAAAGATCTGCAAAATACAAATGTTTCTTAAAACATAGTAATACACATAATTAAATAAAAAGGGTATTAACACTGTTTTGGGTGCTCATTTCTGCAGAATTCAATGGTCGTGACAACTAGTAGAATAGAAGATGTCAATGAAGAAAGCAATATGGAGGAGACGAAAACAGACACATATGAATAGGTAAAAAAAACTCATACATTCGATAAAAAAAGAAAAATGACAACTAGCACATATAATCTTATATGTGTTCTGTATATGGGGATGTACTGTCTCGTATATGATTTTTTAAAACAATTACATTATGCAGGAGCATGTGTTGTGTTGGCTTGGACAATGGAGGGAGCAGTTTAGGATTACTACTGATAACAAACAGGTACAACAACAAAAAATGTCATAGAAAAAATATGAAAAAAGGGGCATTATAGAACATGGTTGGCACTGTGAAATACAGTAAGTTTTTGATGGAAAAACAGGACGGAGATCTGGTGGCACATGAGGAAACCTATGAAGAGAACCAATTAGATGACAAATTGCTAGAAGAAAATTACTCAGCAAAGGTGAGGTTCTGCCATTTATACACTGATATTAAAAAAATAATAATTATATAGCATGGATTGCATAAAATCTAACTAAGAAATAAACAAAAAAATTTGTAGGCCAAGCAAGCGGACGCGGGACATGGGGATACAACTCACGATGAGTCCGCTTTAAATGATGATGGGGTCAAACCAAGTTCTGCTAATGCTGATGAAATGTTGACAGAAGAGGACATTGACTTATTCCTAGAACAAGAGATGAATGCGATTGCTCAAGGTGCTGAACAGAATGCTCAAGATGCTGAAATAGTTATTGAGGCAAAATACATGCCGTATGAGGGGATGAAGTTTGATACTGAGGAGGATGCTCGTCACTTCTACAACTTCTATGCATACATGGCGGGCTTCTCGGCGGTTGTTGCAGATGTGCGAAATAGTACAAGTAAGAAAAGGAACTATATAAGGATAGGGGTTACACTCAAGTGCAATAAACAAAGGAATGCAGAACAGAGGGATAAAATGGATGAGACTGAGCAAACTATTATAGAACCAGCAGTGTGCGAAAGGCAAAGAAATGTAAATAAAAAAAGTGGATGCCCTGCGCAGATGGTGTTAAAGCTGAGAGCTGGGAAGTGGTGTGTCAAAACACTCATATTAGTGCACAACCATGAAATGACCAAGCCCAATGAGACACAAATTTTTTGCTCCCACAAATACATGTCCAATGAGGAGAAAATGTTGATTAGAACATTGAATAGTTGCAACATACCTACGAGGAAGATGATGGCTATCCTTTCTTTCCTTAGAGGTGGATTGACAGCACTGCCATTCACGAAAAAGGATGTCAGCAACGTAAGGACTGCAATAAGAAAAGAAGTGTCTACAAATGATATGATGCAAGTGCTGAAGTTTTTTGAGAAGAAACAGAAGGAAGATCCTGGATTCTTCTATTCTTTTAATTTGGATGACGATGGTAAAGTTAGATGCATGTTCTGGAGTGACACCAAGTGCAGAGAATACTATAAAAACTATGGAGATTTGGTGTCATTTGACACAACTTACATGACAAACAGATATAACCTCCCATTCGCTCCCTTTGTGGGTATTACTGGTCATGGAAACAGTTGCTACTTTGGTTTTGCCTTCCTATGCGATGAGACTGCACAAAGCTTCGTTTGGTTGTTTCAAACTTTCCTGAAGGCCATGGAGGACAAAATGCCATCAACTATAATAAACTCTGAGAAAAAAATATAAAAAAATGTTTAGGTTTGATTTGGAATGAGATCCATAAAAAAAGATGAACAAAATGGAGACAAAACTGTTGTGGGAAAAACAATTATAGATTTTACAGGAGGGGACCTTGTAAGTTTGTGGGGGATTCAGCTTGACCTTGTTTGCCTTGGGGTTCTTGAATAGGACATTCACCACAAGGGGGGGTCGCATGTAACTCACTTTGGGACTTGTCATATACAGGTGTGCGATCCCACCTGGGATTGGATGTTCCAGACCCTCTATTACATTTTTGCTACAAGTCTAAAATCCAAAAATCTCAGAGCATCAGAGAATGGTGACAAATTGGTAATCTGATGCATTATAGCAGTAGCACCTCCTCTCTGAATGAGAGAGAGAAACTTTATACCCTACTCACCCAAGTATTAGCTAACAAACAGCTTACAAAAACCTACAAAACTAAGCATTATATATGGGGCCTCCAGCAACAGATGTCGCTATGTTTAGAACTATGACCCTCTTTTTTTTCCTACTAAAGTCTGAACTGAAATGTATGGATAGTAAGTGAACAAAAGTTACTAGAACCTGTGGAAGAAGATATCTTCTGTGTTGCTCTTTCGTCAATTGAGGGTGACGCTCGGTGTGAGCCAGAGCTAGTCACTTTTACGGTTGCCTCATCAGATTGAATTTCAGATTTGGATTGACAGCATTTGACATTATTGTGGTTGGATATATTTTCACCTTCTTTTGTGTTAGCTTCGTCTTTGGTAGGGCTTGCTTTAGGGTCCATTCTTCTTTTGATTGGAATTAGCTTGACAAAGACATTAGCTAGATCTTGAACACTTGATGTAAATCTTGTCGAATTTTCTTCATGGAAATGGTCCAGCGCAGAAACAACCTCATTCCTGACCTAACAAAGATAACAAAAAATATAAGTTTTTGAGAAAAAAACATTGATAAATAAGAGAGGGACATAACATTACTTTCATACAACATTTTAAAAAGGAAATAAAAAACTAGTATATGAAAATTATATATTTACCATATCAAAATCTGGAGAATGTGTATGATTCTCAAGGATCGATTTGAAAAGTGAACCAACTGCACCATGATTTGTTGATTCAATGACAACAGCACTGGATTTCTGGTACACAAAAAAAAAAGAAAAATAAAACAGTTGTTGCTGACCATGATGACCAAAAAAAATCGAAAACTGAGGATGTGCTTAAAGAACCTTGGCATTTTCGACAGATTCTCTCAGGTCAACATACTTCCTTTTCAATGATTTTAACTTCTGCAATGAAAAAGCCAAAAATGAGTAAACAAATAAAAGTTAAAAAAATAGAATGATTATAAACAAAATAAATATCATACAAATGTAAGGTGTAAAAGTGCCTACTCTTTTCAATATAATAATGTCATCACAGTCTGATCCACTTGATATGTTTTCACAAGGTTGTCCTTCAGTACGAGCCAACAAGAAATCCTGAAAATAAAAGGAAATCATATGTGTAGAAAATATGTAAATTGCAAGTGGTGAGTCAAAAAAAATGCTAGAGAAAATCAGCATAGACACACATAAAAAACTCACACCGTAAGCAGGTTTTGACACCTTAATCAGCTAAAACAAAAGGTTAGCAAAATATGCCTATGCCTTTGGCTCCCCCCCGGTTTTATGCTCCCATTAACATGTTACTTAATGGTAAGCAAGGTAGCAACCAAGATAAAAAAAAATGGTAAACTCTCCTGCTAGAGAAACTTGACAGAATATCAGATTGATATAAACTTTAAAAGCCCAGGAAACTTTCTGTAGGTTTGTCATGTCCTCTGAACAAAAAAAATCAGGAATTGTAGGAATAGATTATTAATTCTATTAGTCTATATACATATGTGATATCGTTCTTGCAGCATACAAATTTGATCAATTGAAATAAGATAAGTCACAGTCCTACAGTATTCTTCATACAGGACAAATGCTAAAGCGATTCTGCAGTATTTTTCAAAAAAGTCGTAACAGACACAAAACACGGCGCAAATAAAAACTGGAAAATCTAGAACTAACAAAAAAGGACCAAAGCTGCCCACTGCACGCCATGCATTCCTTTGACAGCAAAGTTCAGAACTACATAAGTAGGGTTCAGAAAAATTCAGCAACATGCATATCAGATCTCAAATCTCACACTAAAACTACTGACATGTTCATTTTGTAACAAGTTCAATAGACAAATGCGGGCTTGAACTGGTTTCCATCCATCCATTTTAGGTCTAGATGCACATCATATTTACATGCCATTCAAGCATTCAGCTACTACTAGTTCTGCTTATCTACCGTATTCAGACCATTGTGTGAAAAAATCTATAATATTCAGATAAGACCAGAGTGCATACAAATTGTCTGGTGGTGCCTGAAAAATAAAATTCGACATATATATTTCGCTTCTGCAGTTATGTTGTTCTTCGGTATTCTTCAGACAAATCTTAACTCAACTAGCAAACAAACCATGACTGCATATTGAACTCTAATCTAAGTGTTGAAGTGACATCGCAAAATCAGAAAACGTTCACACGGTTGTTCATGCCAAATCACCCTTGCTTACATCTGAAAACAAAATGTCTAAGAAGACAAATCACTTTGTTCATTCCACAAAAATCACCCCTTGCTCAGATCTGAAAAAGTACGGTGTCTAAGAAAGACATATAACTTTGTTCATTCCACAAATCGCCCTTGTCTCAGATCTGAAAGCAGTGTCTAAGAAAAAAAACTGAGATAGTTCGAATCAACACACAAAAACCACCACTCCTCATTCGAATCAACACACAAAAAATCAGAAACCATGTGGTTTCCTTGTTGCAGAAAATAAACTAGCTCACCTTGTGAATCGTTGTGGTCTTTTTGTTGTTTGCCTCCAGTTCAGAACTCCTGGCATCCATGGAAGCCTCGCCAACGATTGCCACAGAAGACGGCAAAGGCAGCGGCGGCGCGAGGGCTCCCCCCGCCGGAGAAGACGACGACATAGCGCTCCCGCTGCTGCATCGCCGCCACCTTCTCTCCTTCCCTCTCACCGAGATTTCGCCCCCGCTCTCACCGACAGCCTCTCTCTCTCTCTCCCGTGCGTGATGGAGAAAAAGAAAATGAAAGGGGAAATTACTGTTTCAAACTGTAGCGGATGGGCGCGTGTCCGGCTGAAAATTATGACGCGAGGCGAGGGGTGCACGAATCTTGAAGAGAGATCCATTAGCTAAAAAAACGGCTGACAAACAAAAAAAAACAGCAGGCTGCTAGTTAGCAATTCCCCAAAAAAATGGTGGGATGTGACTAAGAGAGATATCATGGGAAAACATCGGGCAAAGTAAAATGTTATCGAAGATTTGACCAAGGAAAAATATATTATTATATGAAAATTCCATCTATACCACAAAGATTTTACCAACCAAATAATACCAAAAGATTCTTTCATCTCCACTCAATACCACAGTGCAACAACGTTTCTTTTAAGAATACCACATATTTCAACAGAGGTTACCCAATCTCATACAAACTAATTTGTCTCCGTTACCTGTGTTTGAAAAGAGTACTGAGGTACCCTGTGTGAACAAGATTTAGGAGTTCTCCAATCCCATCGTGGCCTTCAGCTTTAGGAGTTCTCCAATCCAGCTGCATGATGCATAAGCTGCCTTTGGTGATTAGCTGGTGGAGCTCACAACCATCCAGGACCTTGCTCAGGCATGTAAACTGATGAAGCAGTCCGTGGGTGTCTCACAACTTGGCCTCCATGCCGCTCGGACACCACAGCGGCTGTCCTTCTCGAAGCAACGCCGCTGCTTTGTTTGCCCTGCTTCGCACGGCAATGGGTTAGAAAATCAGAGGAAGCACAAACACCAGTGACGGAGCATAAAAGTGCCTCCGTACGGGGAACGGCCGGACGGGGCCGAACCGCCGGAGCCGGAGTGCCGGACCAGTGGGGTCTCCTGCCCGGACACAACACCGCGGCGGCATAAGCAGAAAAGTGCCTCCACGCGGGCCGGACCAGCGGCGATCTCCTTCGTCCCAGACGCGATGCAGAGATTATTCAATTATTATATGTTTAATGAAACTATTCAATCCCTATCGCTGAGCAGAGATTGCCAACCCTATCACTTAAAGAGATGAGAGAACGAGAGATGTGAGGGCAGTTTCGTCTACTTACTCTGTCGGTTCTCCGTGAAGTTTGTGGTATTTTTGGAAGGAGGAAAAATCCTTTTTTTTAAACAACAAGGAGAAAAAATCTGGTGGTATTATTTGGTACTGCTAAAATCTTTGTGGTATAGATGGAATTTTCCCTATTATTTACCTCATATGGACAATGCTAGCGTCGAGCCGCTACAGGGCTGAGGTCGGGAGTGCGCACAAAACGAAGCGATGGCTAGCGCAAGATTAATTAAGTACTCCCTCCGTTTCAGGTAATAAGTCATTTTTGACTTTGGTCAAAGTCAAACTACTCTAAGTTTGACTAATTTTGTAGAAAAAAGTAGTAATATACTTAACCCAACATAAATATATTATGAAAATTTATTCAATTATAGGTTTAATGAAACTATGCTAGTGTTGTAAATATTACTACTACTTTTGTCTATAGAGTTAGTCAAACTTAGACAAACTTAGAGTAGTTTGATTTCGACCAAAGTCAAAACGTCTTATAACCTTAAACGAGGGAGTATTAGTTATTTTTTTAACAAATGGATTAATATGATTTTTAAAACAACTTTCCAGTTGACATCACTCCCCTTGCTTAAGTTACTGGTCGCTAGTGTGCTTGATTTAGGAAGTGAATTATGGCTTGAAATATTAGGTCCTATGTACCTGGAGTTGCTATTACACTGGGTAGACTCCTTTCAGTGACATTGCCAGTCAAGATATTATTATAAGCATCAACAGAAAATCTAGCTTAGTTACTTGTTTTGTTTTCTATGCTATCCATGTTATTATTATAAGCATCAACAGATGTCAGTTGCTATTTTTAAATGCACTGAACAAAAAGTGAAGCAATCCATGTTACTTACAGGAGAGAGTGGGCGCATGGCCAAACTTGTTTGATACACCATGGTATTGTTTTTGTTGCCAATATTGTTAGCTTCAGAAGCGCCATTTTCATAAACATAACCAGCATTGAAGGATCTGGCAGCAATAGATGATCTGTCAGCTACACCGAGGGAGCTAGAAATTTTATTGTTTAATCCAGAACTGGGCAACACGATAGATGCAGCACCATCATTGTTACTGAAACTTCCACTAAAACCTTTTCCAGTAATGCATGACCGATTCATGTCATTAAGGGCAGTCGATGTTTCATTGTTTGCAGTTGCAATAGGAAAGGATATTGTGTTCAGGCGTGAATTGAGGTTGACATCTCTTGATTTCATACTATTATTAACCTCAGCATGCTTGGAAGCAGCTACTGCATGATCAATTATCTGGCCTTGACAATGGTTGGTAGTTCCAAAGGAGAAAGGTCTAAAACCTTGGTGTCTTCCTGCTTGATCGTTAAAATTAGTTGCTTCAGCAAAGCCACTAACCCTGCAATCCACGTGATCATTGGGCTGAGGTGCTGTTCTCGGAACAGTTCTATCAGCACAGTTCATCTCATTATTTCTATAAGTCCATGTGCTTGGAGCATCTGCGGTGGGAGGAATTTCATCAGGTCTACACCAAGTTTGATTATGCCCATTGAAGTTAGCAGGATGATTTGAGTTAAAAAGGTCTATACCTCTTGTACTACTGCCTCCATGTTTAGTTGAACAATCGTGATGCTGCGATCGTGCTTCACAAGCAGTAGTTTTCTCATTCAGCTGTGGTGATCCGACCAATACTTGAAGGCTAGATGACAAACCTGCAAAAGAATTGTTACCAACCTTTCCTGAAAAGTTTTGTAGGAATGCTTCAGGAGTCAGCCCGTGATACTTTGCATGGGATCCAACGTGACCAAAGTACCGTGACTGTTCCTCAAACGTCTTGTTACATACTGGGCATTCAAATTTCCCATCTTTGCCGATCACTGGCTCACCAAATTTGCTAACCTTGTTACTCTTACGCCTCTTAGAACTCACTTTGTGAAAAGTGATCAGGTGATGCGCATAGGCACTCTGACCATGAAAAGTTGAATTGCATTGTTGACATTCATAAGAATTTATATCATCTGCAACCGTTTCGTCTTGATCTCTTGAATGACTATAAAAAGTAGCAGAAGCAACTGGCAAATTACTTTGACTGTCCATACTTGTACCAATTTGGTGTTGAACACCTAAAACCTGCCACAAACCCAAAAATTAAACTAGACAAACTCAAGTTCACAAGATAAAGTGACATACACTTTCAACTTACATTAACACCATCATCAGCACACAAGCCATGTTGTTGTGTGCTACCATACTCAATATTATCCGTTTTGAACTCCGGATACCCAAGAAGTGACATGAGGTATGCAGAAACCTCTTGGCAAGTAGCAAAACTAAACTTGAGGTGTATAAACTTTATGTGCATAAATTTACTAAAATAGGAAAGTAATGCGGTGCCAAAAATATAAACCAGGTGGAGGGAGGGAGGGGGAACTGATCGCTACCAGTTGGCCCTCGCGATCGATCGCGAATCAGCCTTTCCGCATAGACATATATATACATCTTTCACTCAAAAGAAAAAAAAAATAAAACTCAGTACACACGTCTGACACATCAGACAGGGGAGCAAGTCCGACACAAATACAACTCTAATCTACTATTTCATCGTTATTTTTTCTTCCGCCCGATGCAATCTGCTGCATGCGTGCAACGCCCCTCGAGCCACCACCCTGGCCAAACCCTAGCGCTGCCGCGATGTAGATGCATCTCACTATGCATTTCTTAGTTCAATTGATTGCAAAAATCAATTCCTCACTCCTACCTCATTATTTTTCTCATGATTTTTCCTTTCAATTCGGTTTTAATTCGCCGGATTTATTCTCCATTGAAGATGACCGACTGACGAGACTCCCGGCCTTTTTATCCCGAGTTTTACAAATTTTCTCTGATTTTGGAAAAAAGGAAAAAGGAAATCGAGTGGATCGAAAGCTCTCAACCAATTTTAGAAGATCGAGAAAGATTCGACCGGATTTGATGGAGAGGATCAACTCCGGCATCATACGAGCACGAGATTGTAATGTATAACAATATCAATATTTCAATTTATTGCTCGGCTTCTAGCTATTGTATCAATGAAAAAAGTATTTACCCGTTGCAACGCACGGGTATTTTTTCTAGTTAAATAAAAATAGGAATAAGAAATAAGAGAGGGAACATAGAAGGAGAGAGAGAGGAGGCATACGGGCTGTCAAGTACGTATGTACCTACGACTCCACGTACAGTCGAATTGGAGGATTGCTTTTTTTTAATAGATTGATCTAATGGCTAAAAATGCTGGGTCCACCGAATTAAATGAAAATCAATGGTCAGATGTTTTGCTTTTTTCTTAGAATTTTTAAGAATTTCTCTAATTTATTAGAGTGCCATGTGGCAGCTTGGGAGCGTTTGTAGGGTACACGTCGTAGCTTAGGAGCGTTTGTAGGAAGTTTAATGGCTATGACTCCACGTACAGTCGAATTGGAGGATTGCTTTTTTTTAATAGATTGATCTAATGGCTAAAAATGCTGGGTCCACCGAATTAAATGAAAATCAATGGTCAGATGTTTTGCTTTTTTCTTAGAATTTTTAAGAATTTCTCTAATTTATTAGAGTGCCATGTGGCAGCTTAGGAGCGTTTGTAGGGTACACGTCGTAGCTTAGGAGCGTTTGTAGGAAGTTTAATGGCTATGACTCCACGTACAGTCGAATTGGAGGATTGCTTTTTTTTAATAGATTGATCTAATGGCTAAAAATGCTGGGTCCACCGAATTAAATGAAAATCAATGGTCAGATGTTTTGCTTTTTTCTTAGAATTTTTAAGAATTTCTCTAATTTATTAGAGTGCCATGTGGCAGCTTAGGAGCGTTTGTAGGGTACACGTCGTAGCTTAGGAGCGTTTGTAGGAAGTTTAATGGCTATGACTCCACGTACAGTCGAATTGGAGGATTGCTTTTTTTTAATAGATTGATCTAATGGCTAAAAATGCTGGGTCCACCGAATTAAATGAAAATCAATGGTCAGATGTTTTGCTTTTTTCTTAGAATTTTTAAGAATTTCTCTAATTTATTAGAGTGCCATGTGGCAGCTTAGGAGCGTTTGTAGGGTACACGTCGTAGCTTAGGAGCGTTTGTAGGAAGTTTAATGGCTATGACTCCACGTACAGTCGAATTGGAGGATTGCTTTTTTTTAATAGATTGATCTAATGGCTAAAAATGCTGGGTCCACCGAATTAAATGAAAATCAATGGTCAGATGTTTTGCTTTTTTCTTAGAATTTTTAAGAATTTCTCTAATTTATTAGAGTGCCATGTGGCAGCTTAGGAGCGTTTGTAGGGTACACGTCGTAGCTTAGGAGCGTTTGTAGGAAGTTTAATGGCTATGACTCCACGTACAGTCGAATTGGAGGATTGCTTTTTTTTAATAGATTGATCTAATGGCTAAAAATGCTGGGTCCACCGAATTAAATGAAAATCAATGGTCAGATGTTTTGCTTTTTTCTTAGAATTTTTAAGAATTTCTCTAATTTATTAGAGTGCCATGTGGCAGCTTAGGAGCGTTTGTAGGGTACACGTCGTAGCTTAGGAGCGTTTGTAGGAAGTTTAATGGCTATGACTCCACGTACAGTCGAATTGGAGGATTGCTTTTTTTTAATAGATTGATCTAATGGCTAAAAATGCTGGGTCCACCGAATTAAATGAAAATCAATGGTCAGATGTTTTGCTTTTTTCTTAGAATTTTTAAGAATTTCTCTAATTTATTAGAGTGCCATGTGGCAGCTTAGGAGCGTTTGTAGGGTACACGTCGTAGCTTAGGAGCGTTTGTAGGAAGTTTAATGGCTATGACTCCACGTACAGTCGAATTGGAGGATTGCTTTTTTTTAATAGATTGATCTAATGGCTAAAAATGCTGGGTCCACCGAATTAAATGAAAATCAATGGTCAGATGTTTTGCTTTTTTCTTAGAATTTTTAAGAATTTCTCTAATTTATTAGAGTGCCATGTGGCAGCTTAGGAGCGTTTGTAGGGTACACGTCGTAGCTTAGGAGCGTTTGTAGGAAGTTTAATGGCTATGACTCCACGTACAGTCGAATTGGAGGATTGCTTTTTTTTAATAGATTGATCTAATGGCTAAAAATGCTGGGTCCACCGAATTAAATGAAAATCAATGGTCAGATGTTTTGCTTTTTTCTTAGAATTTTTAAGAATTTCTCTAATTTATTAGAGTGCCATGTGGCAGCTTAGGAGCGTTTGTAGGGTACACGTCGTAGCTTAGGAGCGTTTGTAGGAAGTTTAATGGCTATGACTCCACGTACAGTCGAATTGGAGGATTGCTTTTTTTTAATAGATTGATCTAATGGCTAAAAATGCTGGGTCCACCGAATTAAATGAAAATCAATGGTCAGATGTTTTGCTTTTTTCTTAGAATTTTTAAGAATTTCTCTAATTTATTAGAGTGCCATGTGGCAGCTTAGGAGCGTTTGTAGGGTACACGTCGTAGCTTAGGAGCGTTTGTAGGAAGTTTAATGGCTATGACTCCACGTACAGTCGAATTGGAGGATTGCTTTTTTTTAATAGATTGATCTAATGGCTAAAAATGCTGGGTCCACCGAATTAAATGAAAATCAATGGTCAGATGTTTTGCTTTTTTCTTAGAATTTTTAAGAATTTCTCTAATTTATTAGAGTGCCATGTGGCAGCTTAGGAGCGTTTGTAGGGTACACGTCGTAGCTTAGGAGCGTTTGTAGGAAGTTTAATGGCTATGACTCCACGTACAGTCGAATTGGAGGATTGCTTTTTTTTAATAGATTGATCTAATGGCTAAAAATGCTGGGTCCACCGAATTAAATGAAAATCAATGGTCAGATGTTTTGCTTTTTTCTTAGAATTTTTAAGAATTTCTCTAATTTATTAGAGTGCCATGTGGCAGCTTAGGAGCGTTTGTAGGGTACACGTCGTAGCTTAGGAGCGTTTGTAGGAAGTTTAATGGCTATGACTCCACGTACAGTCGAATTGGAGGATTGCTTTTTTTTAATAGATTGATCTAATGGCTAAAAATGCTGGGTCCACCGAATTAAATGAAAATCAATGGTCAGATGTTTTGCTTTTTTCTTAGAATTTTTAAGAATTTCTCTAATTTATTAGAGTGCCATGTGGCAGCTTAGGAGCGTTTGTAGGGTACACGTCGTAGCTTAGGAGCGTTTGTAGGAAGTTTAATGGCTATGACTCCACGTACAGTCGAATTGGAGGATTGCTTTTTTTTAATAGATTGATCTAATGGCTAAAAATGCTGGGTCCACCGAATTAAATGAAAATCAATGGTCAGATGTTTTGCTTTTTTCTTAGAATTTTTAAGAATTTCTCTAATTTATTAGAGTGCCATGTGGCAGCTTAGGAGCGTTTGTAGGGTACACGTCGTAGCTTAGGAGCGTTTGTAGGAAGTTTAATGGCTATGACTCCACGTACAGTCGAATTGGAGGATTGCTTTTTTTTAATAGATTGATCTAATGGCTAAAAATGCTGGGTCCACCGAATTAAATGAAAATCAATGGTCAGATGTTTTGCTTTTTTCTTAGAATTTTTAAGAATTTCTCTAATTTATTAGAGTGCCATGTGGCAGCTTGAGCAAACATACTTCAAGGTGGTGGTTTTCTTTTGATAAAGTTTAAGAAGATGGTGTGTGATGTGTTCTTTGATAAAGAAGTTTAAGAAGATGTTCTTCTAAACGAAAACAATGTCTACTTGGGAGCAAAAAAAGATGATATTGCTATTGAGTATTGACAACTCTTTCAAACTAAACAATGATGGTGATTCTATTGACGATGCTTCCAAACTACAATGATTCCATTGCAACTTGAACAACCGGAAATTTAATTAGTTGAGTGATTTTACTCTTTAGCAGGTACAGTGAGGTATCCTTTTTTTTAAGTAACTTGGTATACCTCTTCTCTTAATACCTCGGCTATTAAGAGATACCAAAATCTACATAAAAAAATTGATCTCTCTAGGTATCCACAAAGACAGTAAAATTTCTCTTGTTCTACATATGGGATATATTCAACTGTCCTACATTCCGACATTCCTCCTGGTGGCAAAAAAAAATTGCCTCGCGAAAATAACATTGAGAACATTCAAACGAGCCCATCCTAGCTACAGAACTCTTCTACTATCTGGCATATAAAAAACCGCCTGGAGGATCGACCTGCATGGACAAAAATTCCCATTTCAAGCAAGCAACAGCATACACTACAGGCCATTTGAACCCATCCGCAGGTACCCAGAAGCAACGCTCTTAAGTCTTAAAGGATTTACTTAAAGGGGCAAGCATCTGAAGTCGAAAACCCACGGGCCGAGTCGCTCTTTCGAAAAACCAAAAAAAAACCCTTCGGGTGTTCTGCTACCAGTCTACTACTAGAAAGAGCTAAAGCTCATCAACTTCCAGCCTTGGTATGATGGTACCACGCTAGAGCATAGTCTGAAACTCTGAATGTTGGGACTATGGAGGTGCTTCTGGTTCTAGGACCCATACAGTACAGGTAATGGAGAGAACATGATGTATTTCGATGCCGCGGAGATCATGCAACCATTCAGTTAGACCGAGATAGGAAGAATTCATAGTCTGGATGACGGTTGATAGACTTCTCCCCGTTGGCCTTGGGTATCACCATGCTTGACATAACTGATGCACCATGTCTTAAAGTCTTCAGCCTCTGTTTCAGGACTTCAGCACGATCAGTTTTGGGGCCAACGTCTAATGACATTGGCTTGATCTCTGGGTTTCTCAGTTGAAACCATTGCTCTCCCTGTAAACAAAAATTAAAAATAAGGATGAGTTCAGCATTAAAATATCTATGAAAATACTACCAGCAAGAAAACTAAAAGGTTTTTCTAGTACACAAAGGTTTCGGCCATCTGGTATAATAACAGAAAACTTTATATTCCTTTACTAATACAATGATTTTCCATAGTGGATTGTCCACCTATGCACAATCAACTTGGTCACAGACAGATGGGATGAAGATGACGTTTGTCCAACACCATATCTTATTGTCTTAAATTAAGCTTAAAAGGGGAAGTGCACTAGAGATATAAGCAAGCCACCTATGGCTACAAGGGAGGTCACAACTTGATTAGTCAAATAAGAAAAAAAACAAGAATTAAAGTTTACTTATAAAGCTTTTGTTAGATGAAGATGAGGTTTTACATTGAACTTTTAGTACCGTGCTGAATGTGATTAGTAATAATAATAAATTGTCGCTACAAACCTATACTATCCGTACCGATACAAAAAATGATTATTGTAGAGATGAAATATTACCTTGTCATTGTAACTCCAGAAACCAACAACTGGACAAACCAAATGAGTAGGTTCATCAGCCTTGTCTGGAGAGTGAATTTGGGGAACTACTTTGCCCAGGGAGTGGTAAGTCAGGAATGCAGCACGGCAGTTTCCTTGAGGAATTCGGCAAATAGGATACCACGCAACACAAAACCTGGAAATGGAGTCCGGTAATATCATTAGCAAGAGTTAAAAAATAATCAGCACTAACAAGGGAACAAATGGTATATAAAATCAAAATTCAGTGGATAGAAATATCCAATATTAGAACATACCAGGAAGCAGGATGAAGATCGCGCAATTTAAGATTTTCCAACATCTTGGGATCCCCAAATATTTGGCAAGTAGAGAGATTTTCACCACTGGTAAGCTGTTTGATCCTATAATATATTGTAATGCATAAGAAAAGGAAACGTTTTAAAACAAAATTGCAACGTCCTCGTTTTATTTCAGCAGTGATATGCATAAGGAGATAAAAATAAAATGTATCAAGTATCATCAAGAAAAAACATGTGACAGCCCATTAATGACTGGTAAGCATCTAAAAAGTCAAGAAGAACAATGCTTCCTGGCTAAGCTCTTTATGATTTTAAAAAGTCAAGAAGAAGAACAACAATTCCTGGCTAAGCTCTTTATGATTGATTTCTGATTTATTTTATTTCATCTCTTCACAACTTTGTTTGTTTCGGTCTCTTTTTTTTTAAGTCTAGTGTAGATGATTACTACAGTCTGTAGATACATAACATCAACAATAGAAGGCTTACTTCTCAAAAAGTGGAGGACGTGAAGAAGGATGCTCTGATTCAAAATATTCAAACAGGGGTTCCCCATGGTCTTGTACAGATAAAGATGGTTTTGGTAAATACACACCATTTGGTTGGGATAACAAGAGATCATCATCACTGTCAAACTTATGGTCCAAGTTATTCTTGGACTGTTCAAACAATTGAATAGCAGATAGAGAAGGTAAAAAGTAAGCACAGAACTCTGAGACACCACAAGCTGATCTCGTAGAGTTGAGACTTCTATGGATTTCTACTTCCAATCCATAGGATCCAGGTTCCTCATACCATTCCCACACATTTCTCAAGGAGACATCCGATATCTGATATTGATATGGTGAGCTGCCAGCTTGCAGGTCCTGCAAACATTTGCCATTCCTCATGCAAGATGTCTTAGCAATGACTGGACTTGCAGAATATATAAAAGTCTCAAAATCAGCAAGGGGGTGACCAGAAATCAGATGAACATCTGATGCACCTTGCACTTTGCAGGCATCATTTGCAGCCTTGATCATCTCACCTAATTGCAATTTAGAACTAACAGATCTTTGCTGGTTCGTGTTACAGCGCCCTTCAAAAGCTGATACACCATGACAGCCAACCTCCAAACCACTTTCAGTAGGCCTGGAAGTTTTCCAGTAATCTGTGGTGCATCCAGGGAACTGAGAACCTGAATCTTGGGATTGTAGATGGTGACCTTCCATGCCATGAGATCTGCTCATTACAGCATTATCTACTTTCTTCTGTTCTTCGGAATCAACAGAAGAAACATGATTCAAAACATCAAGAGAACCTGTGCCAACGACATTTTCTTCTCGAAGCAAAATCTGCAGCCCTCCTTTCTGCACAGGACCTATTGGCGTACAAATTTCCTCAGATATCTCTCGGACCGTCACATCAGAAGCTGAACTCGATGCTATCTGACCAACACCTGTTTCTGTTGAGTGTGTAATTCCAGGAAGCATTTTCGATGTACAGGCACTCTTCTCTTCAATAAAACCACCGTTTGCCACTTCACTCAAACGAGAGTACTTATGTGGTTTCCCCCTACGGTTTTGTTTTGGATCCTGGAGGTGATTCATATTTGCTCCTATCATGTAATCATTTAGTGTAACTTCATGTGGAGTCCATGTGCGAACTTTAATTGGGTGAATGAAATCCTTAGTGGAATCTTTTGATGCAACTTGCGTGCAAGAATTACTTGGTCTAGAAGAAATTTTGGATTGTTTTCCACTTTGACCATGCTCAACACCACAAATATGTTCCACATTACAACCCCCCAAAGGTTGGACCTTTCTATTTTTCCGGGCTCTTTTTCTAGAAATTACTGGGAGGAAATCACCATCGCTACCAGCATTACTGCATGATTGCATTTCTTGTGTACCACTGCAAGCATCAGCACTGTTTCTGAAACAGGAGAATTTATCATGATTTGCTTTGTTTAGCCAACCTTCACTGCCACCACATTTAAAACCCCTGAGATCTGTCACTTTTGACTGAACACATGGAGGGCACTCATTTTTGTCAATCAACAAGTTCTCGGTATCATCACTGAAGTTCCAACTGCTATCTGTGTAATGGCCATCCAAAGAGGAATCAGTAAGAGTGGAAGTGGAGGCACTGTCCAAACATCTGGAGTTATTGCTGCTAGATTGCTCACAGCATTCAAAATAAGAAGCATGCCTAGACAATTCTATCTCATCACTACAAGATGTACTTGATATCAGAGTTATGAAAGAACCATCGTTACCAGTTTCACTATCAGGTCTCTCCGCAGAAACTTCTCTCACTGAAGAATCAGAAGACAAATCCCCAAACAATTTGTCAGCCACATGGTTTGGAGGCAGTGTCAAAGTTTCAGCTCCATCAGCCATAGAAGGAAAAGTCTCCTTTCTACACCGCATTTCAGATCCAGCATGAGCCACATGGTTGGATGAAAGTGTCAAGGATTCACCACCAGCAACATCGATGCAATGAGAAGCACCCTTGCTCTGCATAGACTGTGTGTCAGATGC
>CM020185.1:12305303-12318804 GCA_009805545.1 Oryza longistaminata | reverse complement strand
GAACGAGAGAGAGAAAGAGAGATAAGGGAGAGAGAGAGGGAGGACAAGTGGGTCCCACTATATTTTTTGATTCTAACACCACATAAGCGCCACGTGGAACGAAGACCAGGTCAATACCGCCACGTCAACAAAACCACCCTCCAAAACTGCTGAGGAAGTCAAATTGCACTAAGGGAGAGAGAGTGAGGAGGAAGAAGGGTCGGAGGGAGAAAGGATGACATGTGTGCCCCACATTTTTTTTTGTTTGAATGACAAGTGGGTCCCACATATATTTTTAATTCTAACGTCACATAAGTGCTACGTGGAACGAAGACCGGGTCAATACCGCCACATCAACAAAACCACTCTCCAAAACAGCTGAGGGAGTCAAATTGCACTGGTTTCAATAGTTCGGGAGAGTCGTCTTATCTGATTTTCTAGTTAAGGGGTACGAATTAGATTCAACGTACTTTTTAAGGGAGTCAAAGTGGACTTTTTCCAAGCTGGAAAAACGCTTTGACAGTGCGTTGACACATTGGACAAAAAATGCACAAGGGATGGCAAATAGGTCACTGGCAGCATACAACGGAAGATGTAGTTATATCTACTTTCAAGATTAGCATTTCTCGGGGGATTGCTTCATGAACATATATATACTTCATTCAGCATTACATAGTGAAGTTAAATGAAATTGGCAAAAGCAATTTTACTACTTCTGTCACAAAATATAGAAACCTAGCAACAGATGGGAGGTAGTAGTAGTAATTGACTAATGACCTGCTACTTAAACCTCGCATATCCTGACTTCCTGAGTACAAATAAATCCTTTTATCTCACAGCAGGACCAACTTTGCTAGGCGGCAGCCTCCGAACGAGGTGATGTCGAGAAGCCTGACAAAAAGCATTAAAAAGTTCCCCTTTTATCAGATACAGGCTGCATCTACTGTTAAAATCTCCAGTGCAGGTGCATTTTCCACCACATGGAGAAGGAATTCAAGCGGGCCTGCTGTGCCCTCGTATCCTGTAACTGACACGCACTCTTAAGATGGTTGTATCCGCAGAAGGCAGGATCCGCGTTATCCCCAAATGCTGCACCACCAAACTACGAGATAAAAGAAAAAGAATAATAAGGCAGTTAGTACAGGAGCAACATGTGTTCAATGCTTCATGCATGTCAAAATGAACAATAAACAGCAAGTGTTCATAACTGACAACTCACTTAGAGCAGGTACAATAAGCTGATTCAGCAGGCTCCAAAACATTCCACATCAGCATATTCTTAGGTGGAGGAAAGAGAATCGAAGGGAGAGAAAGAAGCGGGCGACTATACTAGCGCTGGCCGATAGCACGCGTACCCACGCGTGGTGACGATAAAAAATATATTTTGTGGGCCCTCCAACTACCCCATTAGATCTTTTGTGCGTTTCCACAGAAGGCTTGCTTTCCTGTTCCAATCCATTGCATCCGGTGAGAGATCTTCACCGCTCGCCGGCGCCTTTAGTTTGTTTGCCGGCATGGTGACCAGCGTCGGCAAGGATTCCACCTCCGAGACAGCACCCCCCCAGGTGAGTCTGAGCCTAGCTAGGCGGATCGAGCTAGTCCGGCGAACCAATGCCGTTGTGACTAGCAATCCTCCTCTAATCTCGAATCGAGCTCTTCAGACTTGAAATTGAGTTCTTGCCACAGGATCAACGCCCTCCCCGCCGGAATCAAGCGAATCGGATGCATGGATGGAGGCATGGAGCTGCAAAATCGACTTATGCTACTTTGCTCCGCTATGAATCAATCATCGTCTTTTTTTTTCCTTTCTTGCTTCCGTGTGAATTGACTATTGAGATGAATAAAAGGATAAACTACCCGTCACTATTTGCTAGTTGTTGATTTTAAGCCAATTAAGGGTGGCTGATTTGGCCTAAGAAGGAGGGAAAAAATTTGGGAGAAGAAAGATGAGCTAGCAAGTAGAAATCAAAGGCTTTTCTTTTCTGGGTTGACAGACTCTATGACGGAACAGACCACAAAGATATTGCTCACATTTGATCATACTTGTATGCAGAATTAGTTATTTGATTAATGAGTTGTAGTTAACATAATAGCCATCCTATTGTATAAGGTGATCTTACTATTAACTATAAAATGACATGGCAATAATTGGAGCCAACAGCTGGCTATACTATTGACCTTGCTCTTATGGAACAATTCCAACAAAACAGTAGATTCTGTGTTGATTAATAAATTATGGTCTTTTAACAGTGTACATCTGACAAAGAACAATCACAGTCACTAGTTCATTAGTCACACCTTCGTGTGACCGTAGCCCCTACGCTATTTCTAGGTCTTTTAATTTAGTTGAGGTATGATCATTGGCTTTTGTTAGTGAAAATAATAGCCTAGTACTTGCAATTACAAATAATCTACGGGAAGGTGAGATGAAAACAAGGAAATTTCAGAAGACTTTGAGGAAAACAAACAGATTTCCATTAAACTATGGGGGAATTGAGAAAATCTAACAAACACTAGGATACCTGAGGGAATGCCACCTAAACATTGGGCAAGAGAGCAGTTTTCTCATTTATCCAATGATGGCAGTAGTTAGAGCCAAATGCATGGTATGCTTGTTTGATCAACAAACATATCAGTTTAATTTGTACATAAATCAAATAGTCGAGTCAAAAGAAAATTGGAGTGATTAAATATAGTCACATATTGAAACCTTGGTTTGTATGCCTGTCGTCTAGCTTAGCTATCTCTATTCTAGGTGGCCTGAAGAATGGAGTGCAGGACGGTAATTTGATATTTCTATATATATATTGTAAGACAAAGTAGTGGTCAAGTTATTTTTTGGAGACCGTGCCCATGTCCTTGTTCAAAACAACAACTATTTTTAACCTAGAGGGGCATAGGGGAATGGGAAACCATTGCAAATAAACCAATGAAAAGAGGGCAGATAGTCGATTCGAGGACTTTCTAGAGGTGTGGCAAAGTTTCTTCCTTTCGTTAGTATTTATTATAATATAATTTTATTAAAGTACATTTTAAGATCAATCTATACTATGGTCTCCATGTTTTTAAGGCAAATATTTTAGAATTTATACATGGTCAAAGTTTTTAAAGTTTGACATTAGTCTTGCCCAAAACGACAATTATTTTCAACATGGAGGATAGGGGTGGGCATAAAATCACTGAAAACAGAAGGCTGAACCGAATCAAAGTGTCCTTTTTTGGGTATTCAATTATCCCTTTGGTTTTATTTCTACGGTGCTTCGATCTTCGACTTTTCTCTCGGTTTCTCATCTTTGGAAAACCGAAGAACCCACACAACCGATCAATCTCTACGACCCCATCCTCCTGCATGAAAACCACATCGTGGAGGCCCTCCGACTGGTGGAAAAGCCCATTAATACCATCAGTTCTTACCAACCCCTATCGCCGTTACCAACCCCTATGGCCGTAGCCTATCAAACCCATCCGACCACCACCGCAGCCCAATATATTGCCATGCTGCTCGCAGGACTCCAGCCCTCGGCATCGTAGCACATACAGGTGGGTTTTCTCGGTTACTCGGTGAAACCGACAAACTGAACAGACTCCCATTTTCCCCAATTTCTTTTTCCTTCCATTTTCTTCTTCTCTCCTAGGGTTAAGGACACTTTTGCCCCTGCTGACCAAATAGATCAATCTAATCAATCGATCAAAGCAAGTCCCTGGTGGCTCATCTCATTCGCTCGATGCCGACGCACTCCATCGCCTCATTGCCACTACTACCGCATCGGTAGGCCCAGCACCCCTGTCCCCATGCCTCACCATTGCCACGTAGGGGTGGTAAGGGGTCAAGGCCCATGGGCTCTTTCACAACCCTAGCCCTCAAATATTTTTAATCCAAAAATGTATAAAAATTGAGCCCAGCCCCCTTTTAAACCCAACCCTCCAATTTTCGAGTGTAAAATGTTGGGCCCATTACCACTCCGGCCGCCACAACCATGGCCATACCCTGCCACTGCACAGCACCACCACCACCGTGGGTCGCCACTACCGCCCCGATGGCAGGCCCCACGGCACAGCAGAAGCAGGCAAAGCGTTAGCATGAAGAGAACAAATTATTTGATGGAGTTGGCAAAGCAGCAGCAGTAGCAGTAGCAGGAATTACTTGATGGAAATTACAAGCAGCAGTAGCAGGAATTATTTGATGTCGTGCAAAATGGACATATCAGACTATGAGAGATCAATTGATGTGGAAGATTTCATTTTGGTTCGTTTGCCATGTAATGTAAATACTATGTAATGTAAAGAAGATGATTTTGGTGTCTTTCGTCTCTGTTTTTCACTGCTTTGTGCCATACCTGTGCAGGATTGATCAAGGACTTGGAGCTTACAGAAGTTTTAGCATCATGTACAAGTAAAAAGCTTCAGCAGCATGCTGATCACAGTATCACACACAAAAAATTTCCAGCAGCATGCTGATCAAGCACAATAAAAATTGTCTTCTCCAGCGGCCTTGGTCAACGCCAATTGCCTTGAATAAATTGAGTGTTAGTTAAAATATAAGGCAGGATCAACAATACCATTCAAATAGAAAGATCTTACCTTTCAGAAACAGGTCCAGGACTAGCATTGCTGGAATCATTTCTTGAAACTTTTTGTCTTTTGGGTGTGCTAGCACCCGCTGCACAACTAGTTGAACCTAGTGGTCTCCTTTGTTTGTCACTATTCTTCCTGAAAATGTAAAACAAGTAAATATATTTTCAAAAGGAAATGGACAATAAATATGCTAGAACAAGTAAATGTGTGATCTTACATTATTTTCTGGGAATTTAAAGGACATTTTGGAGATGTTGCCCTATGGCCCATGCCAAGACAGCTCTTACACTGAACCTGCCACTTGCCTTTGGTCCTAAGCTTGCCTTGTTCTTTATCAAGACACCCAACTATCATGTTCTTCCTTTGCTTCTCTACGTCTTTCTTAGTCAGAGGTGGCAACAAATTGAAACCAAGATTGACTTTTGGCCATTGGGACTTATCTGAAAGTGGATGAATAACACCTGCATATGCAAGCTTATACTTTTGCACTGAATAGCAAGGATCCAAATAATCAGCCATTCTGGGGTTTCTAGTTGATATTATGAGAGCTAATGCATGTGGGCATGGTTTGCCAGAAACTTGCCACTCTCTACAGGTGCATGTATGTTTTGCAAGATTGACCCTATGCCTAATAATCTCATGTTCAGGAGTGATTTCAGCCACCTCTGCTTGGTCTCTATCACCTTGAACCACCCTCAAGTGGCCCAAGGATCTAGTCATTGCATTGAGTTGACGAACTATAATAGGGAGCATCTCACCATCTAGCTTCTCACCTATCTTCTTTCTCCTCGCCAATAGATCCATTATTTTTGACCTGATAGCATCTGCAAGCTCAGCAACTGGAAGATCCTTCATATCCTTAATCCATTTGTTCCATAAATCTGCCAGATTATTGCTGATGAAGTCACATTTTATCTCTTCTGAGAACTTGCTCCTCATCCAAAGCAGTTTGTGATAGGTTTCCAAGTATGGCTTCACATCTGAATTAGTCTCATGGATTATATTCATGTAGTGCTCAAACCTATCTTGCATGTAAGATCTAGCTGCAGGGTACATGTTCCCATACATCGGACCTGGGAACTTCTCTACGAAATTCTGCATCAAGTGACAAAAGCATTCTCTATGCTCTGCCCAAGGAAAAACACTTTTCACAGCATTCTCTAGCCCCTTACAAGCTTCTGAGCTTATTGCTAAGTGTGATGGTTTGCCTATTGCCTTGTGAAGCTGTTGCATAAACCAAGTCCAATTGTCAGTGGTCTCACTCTGAAAGAATCCAAATGCAACTGGAAACATCCAGTTGTGCCCATCTATGGATGTAACAAAAGGGAGATGACCATTCCATTTCCCATTAAAGGCCGTGGAGTCTATACTCAAGTATGGTCGACATCCATTCATGAAACCATCAATGCAAGGTTTGAATGCACAAAAGAATCTACAAAAATAAATCCCATCATCATCCTCCTGTACATCTATCTCCACAACACTTCCAGGCATTTTCAGCTCAACCTCAGCCTTGAAGTTAAACAAATAGCTCTCTTCCCATGACCCAAATATCTGCTCCACAGCCTTCTGCCTACCTTGCCACACTTTTGAGTATCCTACAGTGACATTGTATTTGGTCTCTAACTCCTCTTTTAGCTTCTTTGCACCCATATTTGGATCCTTCTTTAGAAAAGGAATTGCCTTCTCTGCAACCCACTTATATGATACCATCTTTGTCTTAACTCCCTCAATAGATGTACAAGCATGTGCAAATCTGTTCAAAGTAACCTACAACACATAAATCCATTAGTTAGTAACATAAGACAATTCTTACTAACAAACATAAATTTGAAATATAAGACAATTCTTAGCTAGTTGTTAGTACCTTCACAGATTTTCCATCAGGCATCAACCTTGCCACAATAGCCCATGGACATCCCTCAGCTTTGCAATAGCCCCTGAACCTTTCTGGATCAGACTTCTCCGTCCCAAGCTCAAATTGCCCCTTTATAGCGTGTTGCCTCACAGCTGATCTAAACTCAACCATACTTCCATATGAGCTTCCAACTATCATTGGAGGGTCATCCCTATCATAGAAAATTTCAGCTTCAAGCCTAGCATCTATCTCTGCCTCATCAAGGTTCAAGTCCCGCTGTGCAAGACGTGGAGCTGGACCAGGAGCAGAATCCCTCTGCTTTTCAGCTTCAAGCCTAGCTTGATCCGCTCTCTCATCCTCAGCTCTGAGTCCAAGAAAATCATACATTTCATCTTCCTCCATTACAGGTAGTGAAGAACCAATTTGCTCCTCTGGAATTGGAGCTATCTCCAATCCATCCCAATCAATGACATGCTGAGGAACTTGCTCTTGTGGAATTGACATTTCATCTTCCTTCATCATGGGCACTGAAGAACCTATTTGCTCCTCTAGAATTGGAGCTATCTTGAAACTATCCCAATCAATGAGATGTTGATTGCTTGAGTCTAGAGCATCACCTTGCTTGGCTGTCACAACCTCACCCATGACTAACTCATTTACCTCTGAAATAGAAGAGCTAGTAACTAATTGACCAGATTTATCCTCCACATCCACAAATAAAATTAGCCTCCTCTCCCTCTTCCAATCAAATAATGCATGCGCTAGATCCATATTATCCAAAAACTTTGTTTCCTCACCAGTTCTCTTGTCATATCCATACACCACAACCTGTTGGCACCTACCCCATTTTACCCTGGCTGCAAAATCCTTTTCCAAGCTCTCTAATGTGCATTGTCGATAATCTACAACCCATTCAGCGTATTTGCTTGGCACATGAACACTACTACCATCATCAAGCTTAGCTGTGTACTGACCAAACCGAACACACACAATAAACGCTGCATCAGGATCGATCCTATCATATAGGAAAAACAAAAATGAGAGGAAGACCATTAGTTTGCTTGCTAAATCGCTTCTGACCTAGTTTCTTGCTCCTCCTGTTGAACAATAATGGAGATGAGGATTTTTTTTATGGCCTTACCCGGAAGGGAGCTCACTGGGAACTATGAAGTACGCCAACGCCTGCAAAGTGCCCTCCTTTGGAGCCACCATTGCCACCTCTCCCCCTCTCACCCTACAAACCAATCAGGAGTGGCATATAATGAAATCTCTCTTCCTACGCTGAAGGAAGGTAATAGTAATCAAGTCCATATTAGAAGAAGTACGATAGGCAAAAGTTATGTAATGGGCACATGTAATTAGCTAAAAATTACTATTAATTAGCGAATGCGATCAAGAAATAACCAATGCCTTTGGAGTACCTATCCAAGCCCCACCCCTACCCCTAAGGTTCCCTGGCCAGTTCCAGCGAGCGTTTTCGAAGTTTTGTTCGGTTTGTGGGAGATGCAGCTGAGTGAAGAGGCAACGATGGGTAGCTAATCTAAAGTAGTGAAAAAAGTAAAGTTTTCCAACACCAGATTGCGCCACGTCATCGGAGTAAAACTGATCGTTGGATGCACCATGAATTAAATCGCTGCCGTCAGATGCAAAACAAATCTGGTCAATGGTAGAATTCTCCAGGTTGGGCCAACAGTCCATGGGCCACGCGAACATGGAAACCGAATCGTCGCGTGGCGAAATGGTACGAAAAAGAAAAAAAATAAAAGAGACGCAGAAGTAACCCATCTCCTCCGAAACAAATCCACCGCCGCCTCGCATGTTTTGCCCGTCGCCTCCTCCGCCTCCACTTCCATTTTCCACCGCGGCCCACTCGCCCCCTCCATATCCACGTCGCCGGCGAAGTCCATCCACCCCGATCCCACGCCGTCGCCTTCTCCTCTCCTCCCGGAGCGTCTCTGCACCCGGCGTCCCTTCCTCGCACAGTCCCCCATTTGCCTCGCCTCCACCGCACCCTCCTACTCGCTTTCTCATCCCCATCCCAATCACAGCTTCAGAAAAAGCGGGACAATACGAGGTTGACAGCGGCAGATCAAGGCTGGCAAGGATAAATCGGATCACAGCTAATAGTTTGGTAGTCTCAAACTCAGAATATCCATCACCTCCAATCTTTGCCTTCCTAGACTGTAGCCGGGGAAAACATATAGGGTTAGTAATGGGATGGATTGACAAAGAGTATGTTAGAAAGCAACATGTACAATTATGTTTCTGTTTTTTTTAAAAAAAAAAAGATTGTTCCTGTGTTTTGTTCAGCAAGGGAATATTAATGTTAAAGGCCGATAGCCAACTCAAACGATTTTTTATTTGGACCAATATATATATACATATTTTGGCTTCATCAGCCAATTGATCTAAAGGTTTGGTTTGACATTAACAAGTTGCCTTTGATGAGCAGGAGAATACACTTAGGTTCTTGCCCTGCGTCAGTCTGTTGGGAAAATATGTGAATCAAGGACATCAATGTTATTAGGAGTTTAGGACATAATTAAATTTGAAGATCTACATATCTGCACTGATGGTGTCAAAAATGGCTGGGAAATCAGTAACACTTTTTGTCAACCTGTTCACTTTAATTTTTTCCCTTCTGAGTCATCTGAAGCTGAAAGCAAGCAAACAGCTCATGGTCACCATGTTATTGGTCCTCTGGTGTGTCCATGAGGCCTGAGGGCACCTTAACTTAACCTGTTAATTCAATTAGCCTATGTTATTAGTACAAACACTAGGTACTGAATGCTACAGGTTTCTAATTTGGATTACCCTATGTAAATGTCAATCATATATTGCAGACTGTTTATGCACATGTCAAGATCTTAGCGTGAATTTGACAGCCGAAATGTAAATGACTGCATCTGCCCATCTCTAATTTTTATCTAGAGACTGATATGACAAGTCCACTAGCCTACAAAATCTAGGGAGCATTGCCGCATAATATATCCCTTTTCATAGCTAATGTTTTCTTTCATATTTTGACTGTATCTAACATGTACTGTCATCACATGTGCTACAAGTCTGATGACAGATTCATCGATATGAACAAGCTCAAGCTTCCACTGTCTGGTGGTTAGCTTTGATTAATTGTATTTGGCATTGCACCTGTTCTGTTATCACTGCATGTGCAAACTCAAGAATAGTGTGCCAGCTGAAGTTTTGTGATCATTTTCTAGAGGTTATTGGCTATTTTGCTTTCCTGATTAACACAATTTTATTTGTACTTCATTGTTAGATGGAGGTTCTTCAAGAATTATATTTTCTCTCTTGATTTTTAGAAGTAAAACATTTTAACTATTTCAATAGGTCAAATTAAATATGTTTACAGCTGTAGTTATAACAGAAACTTTGCACAAATTTCCATTTCATAATACAAGAGTATGAATGCATCTGAAACACCTTGATGTCATCATGATAAAAACATTATTTTCCCCCTTAATGAACTGATAAGAATCACTGACAGGTTGTTGTCTAAATACTCTGTAGAAGTGTAGAGTAATGAATAATTTAGTTTTGTAATTGAGAGAGATGTAGTATGCTCTGTAAAATATTGAACATTCACGCTTGAGCATAGTATATGAGCCTTGAGCAGAAACATTGGATTGTTATTAACAGGTCCTATGATTCCGCAAAAAAAAATACATTATGGTTATATATATACAAGTTGTCAATACGGGCATATAAAGTCGCGCAACGCGTGACTAAGTGGCTAGTTACTAATTGAATTCATGAGGTGGAATTTACTTAGGCGAAACCGAATTGATGTGACATCCCATCTAGCCATCTAGGGGTGGGGTGGGTGGGCATTAGGGTCCTATACGGGTTTCTCAGTTTTTGTTGAAACTTGGAATTCTAAGAAAACCAACCCAATTTAGCTAGGGAGAAGAACAAAGGAAACTGAGCCGAACCTGCTTATTCACAACCATACGACGACCCGACGCCGGCGGTGGGCAACCTCGTCGTCGGCGCGCTTCGACTCCCACCGCTGCTCCGCCGCCGTCGACCTCAAGCGCCGCGCCTGATCCGCCCTAGCCAGCCAGCCACCAGCGCTGCTCCGCCGCCGACCAGCCTCCACCGCGATACTCCCGCGCACCCTCTCCCGTCGCGCGAGGCGAGGCGTGCGAATCGCGTGCGGGCTAGCCGACGCTCGGGTAGCCGGGTGGGGGGAATAATTGGGATTTAGGTTTAGGATTTGTGTTGTGGTTGGTGGGAAGGAAAAGATTTGGGTATTGGGTCTTTGGGCCATGGTTCTATGATGGGTCGATGATTTTTGTTCGGTAGAATAAGTCCACTTTTACTCCCATGACCCGAATCTAATCCATAACCCTTATCTGCAAAACCGGATATCTCGACCCCCGAACTATTGAAACCGGTGCAATTTGACTCCCTTGATGGTTTTAGAGGGCGGTTCTTACTGGCGTGGTGCTGACGTGGCGCTATTGACCTAGTCCGTGGGCGTGGTGCTTAAGTGGCATTTGAATTAAAATGTATACGTGGGACCCGTTTGTCATTCGCACACATTAAATTTGTGGGGCCACTGACATGTGGGCCCACATGCCATCCTCTCTCTCTTTCTTCTTCCTCCCTTCTTCTCTTTCTTTCTCTTTCTTCTCTCCCTTCGCCCGGTCGCGGGAAGAACGGGCTAGAGCGGCGGCGAGCGAGGGCCAAGGTGGCCGCCGCGAACGAAGCGGCGGTGCGGCTGGACCATCCGGTTGCCACCTGCCCCCTCCATCTCCTCCTCCTCGTCATCCTCCTCTCTTCCTCGTAAGTCGTCATTGTCGCCGCCGCCACCGCCAACTTCTCGACCACGCGAGGTTGGTGTCGAAAGGCGATGTCGTCCGGGATCGCCGCCGCCCGAGGAGGATCTCCAGACTGCGCCGTCGCGCTGTTGACGCTGATAACGCCATTGTCGGAGGTTGCAAAGCCTCCCCAAAACCCGTCGTCGCCTCGAGCCCACACGCGCCTCCTTGCGCCCCGCCGCTGCCTCACGCCTCGGCCGCGCTACTCCACGCCGGTCGTTGCTCACCAAGCTCAAGTCCCAGCTTCGTCGAGCCCGCCGCCCCGCCCTCCGCCACAGGAGGCCGCTTCCACACCGCACACTCCAGCACATGCCCGCCAGCTTTCCCGCCCGCCTCCGTCGCTCCGGCCGTCGCCCACCGCCATTCCGCCACCGCCACTTCGGCCCCGCCCGCTGTCGCTGCTCCTACCCATCGATCGCTCCACGAGAGAGAAGGTGAAGAGGAAAAGGGGGAGAGAAAGAGAGAGAAGGGAGAGAGGGAGGAGGAAGAAAAGAGAGAGAGGGTGACATATGGCCCACATGTCAGTGGGGCCCATAATATATTTTTGCGTGAATCATAGATGGGTCCCACAGATATTTTTAAAAAATTCTAATGTCATGTAAGCGCCACGTAGGACAAAGACTTAGGCGACATTGCCATGTCAACGCCACATCAGCAAACCACCCTCCAGAACCACTGAGAGAGTCAAATTATACTGGTTTCAATAGTTCGGGGAGTCATCATATCGCGTTTTACGGTTGAGGGTTACGGATTAGATTCGCGTCACTTATGGGAGTCAAAGTGGACTTATTCCTTGTTCGGTTCTCAAAAGAAGTCTATTTTCAGTCCCTCAAGTTTGGCGAATTTGATTGGCATCCCTCCACCAAAACCGGCTATATCACCACTATTTGGCTGATTGTGCCCATGTTGATCCGGATCTTTTCGTTTCTAATGGCGTATATGATCTCTATAGGAAAAATACCCGTGCATTGCACCGCGTTAGGTTAAAGCAATTTTATTTGTGCATTGCTTTGACAGATAAATAGTCAAACATGACGATCCTCGAACCACAACAGTGGAGCCAAATGAGAAATTAAGAAAAACAAAAATGGTGTAATACGGCTCCTGACTGTATAAAATAGCTCAAAACTTAGACCCATTCCTCAACCACAACGCGTGGAGGAAGCAAAGGAGTAAATATAAGAAAATTAGTGAGGTTACATATATTAATTCTTATGTTACTTCACATTTTTTTTAATGATGCGCGGTTCAGATGAATTTTTGTCTCGGTTTGTCAAAAGAAGTCTATTTATCTGGTTTGTTCCTCAAAGTTTCCTGGCCGAAATCTGATTGGTATCCCTCTGCAAAAACTGGCTTATATGGCCACTATTTGGCTGATGTGGCACATGTTGATTCGACATGAGCTCTACGGTGGTCACGTCTCTAAGATATAGCAGGATTGGTGGCGACCGGGCCAACCAAGGTCCGGGGCGGAGGGAGCTTGGGATGCAGCTAGGTGGCGGGACCAGCTTATTGGGTCGCAGAGCGATTTTGTAGTGCCCCTGGTGAGCAAGGACGGGGAGACTGTTGGTGGTGTCTCGGTCTCTATTCCAACTCTCTCCCTACTAACTTGAAAGGGCAAGCATATGAGGTCTAATCTTTTAGGTGACCTCCAGATCTCTGTTTACCTATTGGAACCGCGCTTTCATATAGTCAGGCTCCATATTGCCTGTCATACATGCTCCACTTTTCGGTTGGCATTATGCTTGTTAGCTCAGATGGGGTTTATCGACCACCTCTATTCTGTTGCTGCCGCTGTGTAATCTTGGTGTGGGTGGTAGGTCCTCGGGCTGGTCAGAGAGAGCACACCGTCCCTTAGTCCGTCTTTCCTCTCCCCTTTCTTTCTCTCACATCTCTTCTAAATTCGTCCTGAAATAGCTCATTGGTTCGTCCGCGTCCCCGAGGGCTCGCACGGAAGCTCGGACCCGATTTTGTACATAGTAGCGAAGCGATGGCCATGTCTTCTGTCGTATGGCTGTGGTCTGATCTGCTGTTGTGCGCCCCCTGGCAGAGTGGAGTGGGCCTCACCCCCCGGGCCGTCGGGGGATACCCGCGTCGTTGTGGCGAGCGACGCCGCCTGAGCTAGGACCGTCCTGCACCACCCGCTGCCTCGCCCTGCATGCCGCCCCCCCGGAAGCAGGAGACCATAAATGTGGCGATGAAAGGATCCTATGACTACAGGCTAAGGAGAAGATCTCTTTCTCCC